>SRLM01000332.1:1195011-1408600 GCA_015708895.1 Populus ilicifolia | reverse complement strand
GGGGGGGGGGGGAGGCCAAAAAAAAGAGAGGGAATGGATCGTCAGAGGCATGCCCTCCTCCCTCAGGTAACGTGCGCCGCTTTACAGGGAAAATGACCCTTCTAAGATTTGCATGATATTGTACTTTTCATATTTATAAACCATTCGAGAATATGGTTGTAATTAATTTTTAACATATTTTTTATTTAAAATTTTATTAAAAAAATATTTTTTTGATATTAATATATAAAAATAATTTAAAAATACTAAAAAATATTAATTTGAGATAAGATATAAAAAATTTAATTTTTAAAATTTTTCAAAACACAAAAATAAACAGGATTTTAATTTTAAAATTACAATTTATTTATCTTTGTTTATAATAGCTTACATGCTGATATGAATGCATGAAAAATTAGTCAAATTTTTTTTAAAAAGATTGCCAATTAATAACTAAAAAACACTTAGAGATTGAAATTATAACCCTGGGATCAAATTAAAAAGAAAAGAACTAGTCATTTCTCTTGCCCTTTTCTCCTCTCCTTGACCGAATCTACCCATTCATATCCAACAAACCAAACACAGCAGCACAACATACTTTAGAACAAGAAAGGAGAATATGATTAAAGAATCTCACCCTTTTAATTTCCACCACAGCAACAAAAGTACGAATAGAACTTTTAATTTCTTCCAGGAGGAAAATAGAACATATCCTTCTTCTATTACTGTGCCAGTGCCTATACCATGATTAGTTTGCACTACAAGAGTATTAGAATTTTGGATGTCTGTAGATATTGTAATGGTTATTTTTTAATATATTTTTTTATTCTTCAAAATTATTTTTAATATTAATATATCAAAATAATTTGAAAATAAAATAAATAATTTTATATTTTTAAAACATAAAAAGAAGTAGAATTTTAAAGGGAATATCCATGATGGTTAGCCAGTGAAGGAGGCACAGACTCTTCAACCACAGGATTCAGCTCTGACAGCATCTCCACCAAATTTGTACTTCTGTTCCTAACCTCAGTTTCAATCTGGTTGGATTTATTCCGTCTGGTTTTGGGAATTTCATGCTCGTGGTCTTGAGTCAACGCGATGAAGATTCCAAGGTAGGCTGACGGCTGACGGCTGACCTTGTTCGAGAGAGATTCTTTGCCATGCAACGCGACGGACATGGTAGAAAGGAAGATTTTTGACTTTGGAAATGAAAAGGATATATGAAGCACCTTTTGCATCGAGGTCCAATTAGTCTTCCCATTGCTTGAATCCCAGTCTCACCAAACTTGCCATTAACACTCCGATGATCATTAATGTTTTGCCCTTGAAAGCTTGAGTCTCTAGTATTATTGACCATCGGTGGTTTATTTCCAGGTTTTGATGATGATTTCTTTAGACCATTCATCTCTGACGACACTACAGTGATTTCAAACTTTTTATTTCTTCAATCACATCAACTCTTTCATAGGCAAAGTAAACAAGGTTTTGATTTTTTGTTTTTAATTTTCTATTTGTCAAGAATTGAGGGGAATGCGGTTCTTAAATTTTAAATATTTATTTTTGTTATTTTTAAAATTATTTTAATATACTGATCTTAAAAATAATTTTTTTAAAATAAAAAATTTTATTTTAATATATTTTTAAATAAAAAATATTTGAAATTACAAATACTACTATAGTTCCAAATATAATCATGTTGTACGAAGAGTAAATTCTAGATGGACTAAACTTTTTTATTATATTATATATAGTAGATTCATCTATTTGTTCAAATTTAAATATTTTTGTATTCATCCTATGTGCAATATGCAAATTGTACTTTATGAAATTGCACTTATAAAAAAGTGATTTTCTTGAAAAAAACCTTTTTGAAAGGTTCGTAGTCTTTTTTCTAAAATAAAAATAAAATAAAATAAATGTTTTTGAAGTTTCGTCAAGGATTTAATACAGTGTGTTCAAAACTATTGATGAAAAAAAAAAAAAAAACTAGTCTTGCGAAAGCATTTCAGATGCATTATCAAATACGACCTGCCGACCCAGCACAGGACATGGATGAAAAATTAACTTCGCCAGATAGGTAAGGTGCCACCTCACATAAACTTCAGATCATTTGAAAATTAAACCTTTAGCAGACTTCATTAAACCATGCTTCACTTGAAATCAAATCATTTCATTAATTCTTGTAAGATTCCATCTGTATGTTGATGGATTTTGCATGCGAAAATGTAACTTCTTGTTAATTATTGACGAGTTTGCTTCGTGGATTGAATTCTACAAAAAAAAAAATTATCTGGGTGCAGATGAAATCTAACAAAGTTCAATAGAGGTCAAACCCTAAATTAAAATTCAAAGATGTTTATTCTTAAACGGCTCAAAGGTCGCAGGAGGGACAAAATTTAGCTAGCCAGTTAATGGTGTATTTCTGGACAATAATACGTTACACACGAAAACAATACACAGTGTCGTTACGGGTCAAAAGTCATATTTTCTCTCCTTTCCTGAATTTTCACACAACTCCCTTATCACCAGAGACACACCAGACACACCCTGTATTAACGAAGAGAGATGAGATGGCGAAAGATGGTGACGCGAGATAACTTGCAGGTACAGAATCCACAGAAGGTTTAATGGAGCGGATATCTTTACCATAGATTACGATTAGCCGAATTAAATTCTGGTCGTGGAATTATGTCAGGGATGTCCATTCAAATCCTGTCTGGCATATCTTTTTTCCAGGGCACTCATTAATGTTAGCTGTCTGCATTCTTTTTAAAGAAATTATTACGTGATAGTTATTTCTCAGATCGATCAAATTTCCCATTTGCTGAGACAGAGAGTGGGGTGACAATGAAGCAAGTTTCGGACATGTGGATGCATCCTCTGTCCTTCTCCAATCCAGACGGTGTAGAGATTTCCCACTACTGAAAATGATAGTTTTCTAACATTATATAATTTCTCAAAAATTGTTCAAAAAGAAAAAAAATACTTGACTAAAGATCAATCTCTTCATATCAGTCGCAAGTCAATTGTAATTAAAAGGTAATTAAACCTCTCAACATCAGTCATTGAGAAAAAAAGATTAGTCATCAAGAAAAGAGGGTTATCACCTTGTATGATTCTGCTGTTGTTATTGCTAACAGGCTGCATAATCAAGCAAAGTAGAAATTCTTTAAAACTGTTGTCAACTGGATTCAATTCGTTATACTAAAACCATCAAGCCCGCGGGGGACCTGAGCTAATAAATTACAGTTCACACACAATGGGGCCAGGCTACTTGGCCACGCCACATTGCCTCACTTATTACAGACAGAATCTAAGCGACCTCCCTGTCAAAGTTATGCAAGGATCCCGCAACAAAAGCCAGCATTTCTTTTACCCGGCAAAGTGCCGACTGCCTGGACTTAAAGAGCCTAAAATGGGATTATTTTTCAGCTCCTTTTACACCCTTTATCTGGTCCTACCCCTTATTAATGAACGAGGATGGAGAAGAAGAAGCACAAACAAATATTGACATTGAATTTTCTTGTCGTTTAATGGGACTCTATGCCAGGCTATTTGGGTGCAGACTGCAGAGTGTTCAAGTCAGGTAAAACCCACAGCTTGCCGTCACTTGACCGGGCATCATTTACACCCTTGCCAGGTCGCCAGTTTAAGTGTTGGTTTTAAGTTGGTCCTTGTAATTTCAACAAATATTATTACATCCCTACGCTCATAAAATCCAATTGTAACTTGGTAATTTTCTTCAATTCATTCTATTTTTATTTTTTAAAAGATACATATAATTAGATGGGGCGGGGAAATTTGACCGGGAAAGAAGATATTTTTGGGATAAGAAACAACTAAATTAAGTATGGTCAACGATGTCCAAATGAATATTTGACTATTTTCTATATGGAATAATTAATTAATTATGATATACTACAGAGACTAATTTCTAATTAACTCCCAATTTAATCAAAGGAGTTTTTTTAAAAACAAAAATCTAGAATTTGTCAAAACCAGTATTGTCAGATACTTTTTTTCCAATTTAATTAATACGTGTAGTATATTTGCCCATGAATTACTATTCGAAGCTCTCTTTCTTGGCTGGTGCAGAAGTATTCTTAGGAAAGCTCCCTGCATTGTCAGATAATTTTGTTCCAGTTAACCGTGGAATAGGAGAAATGATGCAGAAGATAGAAATTCGACAGGAAGGGTTCGATGGGTCTAAATTATCCAGTATCCACGGCAGAAGAAATCACACCACAGGACTAGGCGAGCTCGATCAACTTAATGTCATGGTCACTGAATCTGGGCATCATGCAGTCACATCCTTTCCGCCCCATCACTTGGATTATCACTCGTGAGCTAGAGCCTAGAGGCGGGCATATGCAATTCGTACCCTGGTGGGCACTTGGGAAGGATTACCTTGGAAGTATTAACGAGTTCTAATAATGGCCGACACGGAAAGTTTTGGGGATGTGAGGAGTTGAACTCCGATGACAGATTTGTTTTGTGGCTTCATTTCAATATGCCAGTACACAACAGAAGGAGCACATAATTAAATTTCAAATGCATTCATCTCCCCCTCCATCCAAAGTACTTCCAGTATTATTATTAAATTTTGTTTCTGTATCTAGGGGCTGTGCTATGGGCATCTTGTGCAGGAGAACTTGCAATCTCTTGATTCTATTTGCCTTCAATTACACTTCAGAGAGAGAAGAAATATTTGATAGCATTGCATCAATTAAGGCGTTTGGACACCGTGAATGATGCCAGTCATATGATGACGTGCTCATTCATCAAATAAACACTTAAAAAGGATAATGACGGTTTAAGATTGAAACAAAACATAGCATTCCCTTTCCTCCTATTATAATACAAGTAATAGAAATACATTTGATTTCATGGGGTCCGAGTTCTAAAAATTAACCCCTGTTATTTTGGAGCCCCAAGACAAGCTGGCTCAGTTCCTAACAAGCCAATTGCTGCAAAATTTTAAGACTCGCGCTCCTATAACGACTTTCATGAAGGAGGAGCGTATTCTTGGATTGCTGTCGCTAGCTTATTCCGATCCTCCTCTGTTTTTGTCCTAATTAAGAAAGTACGTGCCACAACACTATCATTATTGCCGCTATCGTCACCCTACAATAAGACGAACCATCGGCTATAAGTTTCATGATAGACATGCTACATCAAACACTAAGATTAATATCTGCCATTACAGCAGCCTTCTATGTGATGGTTTTGTGAATCTGTAAATATTTGCAGGTGAAGGCTAAACCAGGCAAAGTTTATATGCTCATAAAAGTGCAAATATATAAAGAATTAAAACGCATTACTGCAGTGTGAAATATTGCAACAAGGGAATTCTTCTGTGGATTTGTCTTGATTCCTGGATAGAGCAAAGCATTAAGTAACACTTTCCCCACCTGCCATCAGCAAAAACACTACAGACAGTAAGTCCAAGAGAGACTTGCACCGGAGTTAAAGTAGCAATTTCAACTAAGCACAATGCCATGCCTATCAAAAGAATATAAATGCCTAATCATTTCAAACATACATCATTTCGAACAACAATTGTTGGTTTAGATTCTTTCGTGGACTTGCCAATCCCCTCTCTGCATTTGATGGAAAGCTGCCCCGGGCCCTTATCTTTCCATGTGTCCTCATCTGCCGGATCACTTGACTGAACATATCAAGAGAAAAAAACCACGGAAATCATTCAACCACAAAGAAGGCAGCACAAGCAGAAGATGCAAGTCAAGACTTGACTGGCATGCAGATCATCTCAATTCATGAGGCAGATCAATTACAAGCATAACCAAGATACAGAATGGGGACAGCATTGGCATCATTTCAAGATGAATACAGAACTGCCAAACTCAAATCACACCAATACGCATTAACAACTGATACACTTAGAATCCTGGATATTCTGATTTTGGGAGAATTGAAGTACCACTTGTCACTACACCCCTTAATTGAAACCACAAATACAGAGTTTGGTTCAGGGCTTTTTTTTAATCATTATTTTTAATCTTTTTGTTACCTGTACTGTTAATTATTAATGCTGGACCTTAAAATCTCATGGAATGCGTGAAACATGAAATGATCATTTCAAAATCAATCATAAGATTTTTGACATAGCATTAGATAGAAATATTAGATGCCAAACTAACTAATTTCATTAAAAAAAGGGGCGAGCAGAAAGTTAGATTTGCTGGTATGCATGAGCAGAAGACAACTTTCTTCTACTATTAAAAGTTGATAACATTTACATAACCTTACCCCAAAAATAAAAGCTTTGCAATGCAGTCTCAATAAGTACAATATGACATGTCAATTACCTTCACATAGAGCTTGCACTTGACTTCATGGACTGTAACAATACCCTTCTCTTCAGACTTCTTCACAGATGGACTGCCAGGTTGCTGTAATTCATTTTCTGGTAAAAGAAAAGGGTTGAACATCAACATAAAACAAACACACGTGTGGGCTGGGGTTTCCAGGCTAGAAGGAATATTATTCAAATAATATGAAAAAAGAACCGTCTACCATTTAAGATTTCAAAGTTCTAATAAACATGCAAACAACCTGTGCAAATCCAGCTTCGAAATGGATCAGAGCTAGAACCAGTAAATCAGACCAACATCATGAAAGCACAAACTTCACAGAGCAGAGAGACCATTCAGTTGACTGAATAATCAAACATTAAAATTTCACGTGTGTGTGTGTGTGCATATAACACAACATATCAAATCCAAGGAATATAGGAATTGATAGTTTAATGATTAATGTCTTCATTTCCAGTAAACAAGAACAACTATTTTGTCTGCTTATGCTGTAGAGAAAAAGTAAAAACAACAAATACTCTCAGAAATACAGCAAACTCCCAAGAGTTACCTTAATACACTCAACTATCCTCTTCCAATATTTCACAACCAAGTTCAAAGTGAAAATCTAATCTATTAAGAGTGGTAGTTCCATGGTCTTCAAAAGTTGAGAAAAAAGGACAACTGCGATCAGACATAAAACCATAGATCAAAATTGATTTCTACATTTGCAGCATGTTCCTTTATATCTTTAAAAGCATCAGGCTTGCAATTGAATAAACTCAATAACTTACAATACTAATAGCCTGCACAAGTCTCTGATCCAATTTTCCAAAAGGAACCAACAAGAAGGTATTCACAACATGCCAATTTTTTGAAGACTTGAAACCAAATTTCAACTAGCAGTATGTGAAACAGGTAAGAAGCCCAGTTCACACTTATGCACATAACACGATTATCTCAAATAAAGCATGCATGCACAAGAAAGGAGCCAATTGATGATAATCATAAAATGCATAGCAGGTTTAACTTAAAGTAATGGCTTAAGAGAATCTCAAACAATGAAAAGGAAATTCTTCTTTCTCTCACCATCATCTGCAGTGTTATGGTTTGCAGGGAAGGAGCTTTGGCCTCCTATTTTTTTTGAAAAAAAAAAAAAAAACAAGAAGTCAGATTTCATGTCACTTCCACAAAAGCAACATTTGACTATAATCTATATAAAACAATCACAGCAGAATCACTAACGAATTGTCATATCTGCATCTTTGTATCTTATTAGCTAAAATATTCTTGACATAGTAATGTTTATCACATTATTTCATTAATCTTCATTAATCGTTACAATTTTTAGGTTTTGAAGAGTTTAAGAAGAGTCCAATAAACAATGTGGTAAATTAGACATAACTATCTGACTATTGGATCAAGCTGAAATTTTAATAGAAAATTCTGAAGGCGCTATTTTCAATTGGTTTAAAATTTTATGATGATCAGAGATCAGAAAGGCCTTCAAATAAAGCTCAAAAGTTACTTTTTGAGATTGTTTTATATGCCTTAGTGTGTTTGACTTCTTTTTTTCTATTTAGATTAGGCCTTTTAATTTAATTAATATTTACTCTTTGGAAATCCTAATCCTAGATGGATTCTATTAGGTATATAAGTTTTAATTAGAAATCCTTTCCTATAAAGGATTTTAGTTTTAACTAGAAATCCTTTCCTATAAATGCCTTTTTATCTAACTAATATAAATAAAGATGTCTAGTTAATTTTGAGACTTGGTTTCAAACTATTCAAACTTTTAATAAAATGTTGAAGAATTTTCTATAAATTTCTCTACAACAAATTTCTCTACAACTTAGGTCTTTAACCTTAGAGCTTGAGAATCCTAACTTCAATCCACGCTATGCACCATGTCAATTAGTATTAGAGCAATTTGACCCCTTTGATTGATGGAGACAATAGCAACCCACTTCGCAATGTACAAGTGGAGACCCACTGCGGCGCTGTGCAGGCTCATGAGTAGATTAAGAACGGAGAATGGATTGATTGGAGCAAGCCATAGCAGGTCTAAATCGACTAATGGGTGATGCAAACAGGAATCACAAAGAGAAAATGAACATGCTTGGAGACTTACCTGGAGGCTAACCTTACCTATGACCTATTCTTGAAATTCCACCTGGACAATCACTTGTCTACGTGGAGGAATTTAGTAAAAGCAAAATTTCAAAGTTATCTAATCATGTTGAAGATAACATGACCAAAGAGGATGCTGACAAACAGTTTTAGTCTTTTTAAGTTGGAAAAGATAGTGGCTAACGATGATCTTTCAATCAAGAATGAAGATCTTGGAAGTAAGAATATGGAGGACATGGTAATTTCAGACAATTTGCCTAAAGATATTATGAAAGATTATCTCGAAGTTTCTTTGTATTCAAAGGTTGAAATATTGTAGGTCATAGATGATGGAAAGGTCAAGTTTGAAGTAAACAAATGAGTGAAGGAACTAAAGGTGGAGATTTCTTAGGAATAGCGAGTATAACATTATATATGGATTTTTCTTTAGCATGCACACATCATAACTTAAATTTTGAAGTTCATAGGTCAAAGACACGCTACTTCATGAATATGTTTGCTAAAATACTATATTCAAAGTATTTGTTCTTTTGAAATAGAAAAGTTCAATTCTTGACAAGTAACTCAAGGCCGAGTTTCTCAAAAGTAAAAGGGGACCGATGTGGGTGAGAGTTCTTCGATATTCTCGGCATAATAATGCTTATTGTATTATTTCATTAACAGTTAAGATTTTTAGGTTTTGAGAGATTAAGAAGCGTCTAAGACGAAGTTTTGGTAAATAAAGCATAACTTCTAATAAAACCATTAGATTGAGTTGAAATTTTAACATAAGATTCTGAAAGCTCTAATAGGTTAAAATTTCATGATAATTGGAGATCCAAAAGGTCTTCAAATAAGGCTCAAAAATTATCATGCAGGATTGTCTTTATTTACTTTATTGTATTTGGATTGTTTTATCCTGTTTAGATTAGCAATTTTAATTGAATTAATGTTTTACGATTTAGGAATTCTAATACTAGATGTATTCTATCAGTTAAGTAAGTTTTAACTAGAATCATTTCTATAAAGGATTTTAGATCTAACTAATATAAATAGGGACATCTAGTTTATTTTGAGATTCAGATTCAGATTCAGAATTTTAGAGTTTTCTCTAAATTTCTCTACAGCTTGGGTGTATAACCTTAGGGCTTGAGAACCTGAGCTTTTATCCACACTATATGTTGCATCAACATCCCATCTACAACAATTCTGAATTCAGTACTCTCTAGTTGTGAACAGTCAACTCATATCGACTTTCCTTCACCCACTCTCTAGACTATATTGCCACACCATTAGACACCAAGGTGCATGTAGCAAGGTCTGGTAGGTCTTATGGGAATACCTTTCACCGTAACTTTTGTCACCTTTAAAGGACTATCTTCATTTAGATGATCAAATTATAACCAAGACTCACTTATAGGTCCTAATTGAGCATGGCAAATATTTCCAATGTCACAAATGTATTTTTCCATTTTCTCTGGCACATAATTCATCTTAGCAACTTACTACTACTGGTGTGAATTTATAACCTGTGTAGCATTGAAGTAAAGCAGTACAAAACCTACCAAACAAAAAAGATGTTTGAGTGCTGGGGAGTGCTCCCAAACTTTGGCTGTTGGAGAATGTTCCAGAGCTTTGATTAAAGGAGAAAGGTGTTTGACTGTTGGAGAGTGCTCCAGAGCTTTGATTGTTGGACAAGAGGCCAGGGCTTTGAATGTTTGAGAAAAATCCAGAGCTTTGGTTGTTTGAGGACAAAACAGAACTATTGTTCAATAATAATGAACCAGAACTTTGACCATTGGAGAATAAACTAGAGCTTTGGCTACTAGATGATACTCCTCCAGAACTATGATTGGCACAAAAGACACCAGAGCTCCAGGAACTTGTAAAGCTTGTACTGCTACTCGGTAAAGCAAACCCGGTTTTTTCTTGAAGTAATTTGCTCTCATTATTCTTTATTTCAGGCACCAGTTTCTTTTCATCTGGAAGAGAATCAGCAACAGGCCCTCCTTTTACAGCATTTGCTTTAAGCCAGCTGACAACTTCACTAAACTTCTCCTGCAATTAGAGAGAAGATCAAAGTTTTTATAAATGCATTTTACAATATAAAGATGAGTGCATGCATATCCCCTTTAATGCATACTACAGGATGTTAAATGTTACCATAATGTTTGAAGCATGAGCAAGGTAATCCCGAATCCCATCTTCCCAGAGTTCATCAGGATGGTTCTTCAGTTGCGTTTGAACCCAACTATTCAAAATTGAAAGAAGTCCCAGAAATTAAGCCTATAATTTCAGGGGGGGTACACAAACAAGAGAACGCATCATCTTCATCCAAATTAATCATTGAAGCAGGAACTAAGTTGACCAGATAATAACAGAAGACGCAAAGTTGTTCAAATACAAAGAAAGAAATGGACCTGGCAAATTGGTTATTGAGAGCTCTCACATGCTGCTGTGATGAAGCAGCCCGTTTTGCATCCAATGTTGGCAATGGAGTCGATTGTTGCTGAGATTGTTCAGGTCTATGAATATCAAATAGCGATCCTTCCATTATTCTCTTATTCCGTAACTGCAACCATAATGAGTGTTGCACAATCAGCCTCTAAAACATGATTGGAGGTCAATATCAAAAAAGGATGTAAAATAAATTATTCTTTCCATGAAAAAGCACAAAAGCCAGCAGTGAAAATAACAAAATCTAAGTTGATATGGAATCGTAGTTTTGATTTTGCTACACAATGAGCTCAATTAAAAATTCAAAGATATGAACAAATGCAACCAAGAATCTCACTAAAGCTCCTTAAAATGCATTAACATAAAATGCATAGATCGTCTAGAAACAAAAAGAACCAAATTTTAGCCCTAATTTCACTTTATCATAAAAAAATATCAATTAAAGCACTAAATTCTTCAAAAACTCAAAACGAAATTCAAATTCCCAATTTAAGCTACAGCCCGCAATTCAAAATCCAAACTTCATTATTACAAAACCAAAGCAGAACTACAGAAATGTTTTCTTCCCCTAAAAGCACAAATAAGTATATCCTTTATCAAGTAAACAATACAATCAAGTAGAATCAAATTAGGGTTTTCTTTAGGAAACTCACTGCCGTGTCATTCGAGTCAGGGACTGGGTCTGAAGCGGCAAATCGTTTCGCTCCTTTCATGATTTCTTCTTTTCTTGAAAAGCTGCAAGGAGAGAAAGGGAACAAAAATAGAGTTTTTCTTGCTTTTGAATTATTTTTTCAATTTTCTTTTTGCGGCTTGTGGTTAATGGTGGTGAATGATGATATCTTTTTCAAAATTTGGAGATTAATTTAATAAAAAAGTGAGGTGATTGTGACCGTCTGATCACGTGGGGTACTAAATTTCAACTGGGACCGTTGGATCTTGTGGACACATGGCCCATCTGCATCGTGCTATTTTTTGCCCCCACCATTACAGTTTGCTGAAGGAATATATATATATATATAACATATTAAAAAAATTATTTAAAATAAAAAAAATTCAAAATTTTTTAAACACTTTTTAAATATAAATCTAAATTTGTAAATATTTACAAATTTTACCAGCTCATCGGATGGGCTTTGAGCCCATGATATTATTTGGTAGGGGTGGAAAGAAAGTTCCTGAGAGCAAAACTGAAACAGATTGATTTAATAAGGCTTGTGAATATAAATTATCCTGAAAACCTCAATTTAGTCCCAAGTTTATACTCATTTTCAATTGAGTCTTGAATTTATAGATTTTATCATTTACATCTAAAAAATTATCGATCAAGTCTTTTTATTAGCGTTCATCAATTTTTGTTTTTATTTTTTCCAAATTATGCCATTTTAGTGCATAAATAAGCACATTAGACGTAAAAGTTTAATGTCGATGGCAAATCATTTTAGAGCATAAAATATGCAATTAGACTTAAATTATTAAAATAATTTGACAAAAGGACACAAGCGATAAATGTAAGACCTAATTGATAAATTTTAAAGGTATGGGACTAAATTGAGATTTTTCCAACATTGTTCCATTTCGGATTCCAACTGGAGGGAAGTTTGCGAAAAAATAAAAATAAAAATAAACATAATGAGATGAGGAAAATATTTAATTGAGCTGACAAAAGCTAATCTAAATATATCCATGATGATAAAGTTTATCGGGGCAGAGCAACCATGCTTTCGTGCTATCACATCACTATAATAACTTCGATTAATAATTTGCGAGGAGCTGCAGCACACTTTCTTTACAAAAATCAGGAGGACGATGGGATGTCACTCCTCGGGGCATTCGATCATTTGATGGGCCACTTCCGTGTCTCTGTATTTGAGACTTCTATGGAACAAATTGCCAGCCATTACGAGGAAGGATCATCGACATCAACCGTTAGCTGCGGAGGAGCGGTTGCCCTACCAGTTGACATAGGCTTTAAAGTTCACATGTGGAGGCAACCATCCCTTTAATCTCCATACATTTCTGTATTGAACATCAAACTATGCAAAAGGGCATGCCAAATCGAGCTACAAAAAGAAAGAGAACATTGCTTTCGTATTTCAATTTAAAAAACATAGGAAGGTAAATCAGTTTCACCACTGAAATTTTACATTACAAGTAGCTAGCATGTCTATTCTCTCTTTTCTTTCCTGGCCTGATATACTTTTCTTATTCCTATCCCCCATGCCCTTCCTGTGTTTAATGAGAAACCAAGAACAAATTCGAGGAAAAAATTACAAATAAGAACAAATAAATCTATGACCTTGGTCTTCAAACTAAGGGCCTTTTTTCTTCATCTCCTTCACCTTTCCTACTATCTGCTTGACTTTTCTCTTCTTTAAAATGGGACTTCCCATTTCTAGGTGCACTCCTACTGGGGGGTTTATAATCTATAGGAACCATCTTCAATATAATTCCCATGGCAATGAGCAGCAGCCCTGATCCATGCTGCTCAGTTAATGGCTTTGTGAATATCATATACGACAGCAACAAGGTAACTGCCTTTCTAGCAGTTGTTATCTGCATGCCAGTACAAATCAGAGCCCGCCAGTTAGATATATCATGTAAAACGCTAAAACATGATCCTATAATAAGGTGGTGGAAATATTTCCCATTAGCTCATTTTGAATCTTGTTTAAAAAGCTATTGAATCCCCCATTAGACTTCCAAGTGAAATATTCCGATACAAGACATGTTGAAGTCGGGAACATAATGCAGAGTTTACAGCCATCCAGAGGGGGAGAAAAATGGTCTTACCATGGCAGTGGTAGCAGCCCCAAAAATGGCAATGAGGGATAGAACAGAAATTTGGCCAACGAATGTGGCCATGGCTTCAAATACTAACACCCCATACACGTAAGGATGCTGCAATACATAAAGCTGCAATGATCAAAGGATCTTGGCAATAGAAACAAAATTTGTAGTAATCATCAAAAGGAATAATATTAGACATTTAAGGCAGTGACAATCTGGATTTCTGATAGTAGATCATTTATTTTAAATACGTTATACCAGGAGAATAAGTAGCTGGAGTAACAAAAATTTTAAATCTGTTTTTATGTTCAATTGACCAGAAAAGAACTCATGAACTGTCTTCCCTTAACCCAAACAAACCTCTTGGTAACGTAAATTCTTTATTTGTCAATCAATAGGTATTTCACTCTCCCCTTATCAATACTTTAGTACAGAATTCCTAATTTTTTAAAGCAAGTTATGTCCCCAGTAGAGAAGCTTGTTAGAAAATAACCCCACTAGAGGTTTGTCTAAGTCAGGGGACGGTATTCATCATTTAAATAAATGAAGTGGACTTTCAACCACCAAATCATTGATTTCTCCTAGGAACTTCCTTCGATTGTGCATACCCGGCACGTTAAGTGTAACTTGACCCCAACCATTTTCATTGTAGCCCCACATGTACACGAAGGATTTCTTTTAAAATCAATTTATAAGTGCATGGAAGACGACAAAAACTTGTAAGAGCATAGTTCTATACTTGAGCACAGGATTTCCAAGCCTTAAACAGCTCTCCAGTGAGGATCATCGGAGGAAGCAAGAAAGGCAATCCAACAACTGTCGAGCAGAACAGCACCTCGATCTGTCAAGGAAAAAAGAAAGCCTAATGGAATACTATTTTTTTCCAAATCAATTTTGCATTTATGTACCAACAGAATATTGAGATCACCTGAGTGGTGTCAGGATTCATGGTAAATATTGCTTCTTGCAAATTACCCATTAAAGAATCCATAATTAAAGCACCAGAAATCATCAGGACACCAATTATGCTAAAATTTGGCGATGTTTGGGCATCTGCCAAGGTGAAAAGGATCAGACCGATGACCAGAAGCAGGGCTGATATGTATTCATGAAATGGATATTTTCTTCTCAGTCCTGGAATAAAGGCGCCCATTACCATAACTGGCAGTACCTAGATTCTCGAAATCACCAAAACTCACAAATTACAGAATAAGAGACAAGATCCATCTTAAATTTCTTCAAGATTTCCACGTATTCAAATGCAAGCAACATAATTTCAACTAAATATTACTTCCATATGTACATAAATCTTTTTAAAAAAAGAACAAAACCTTTCACGACCTACTTGATAAGACATCAGATTAGAAGACATGAATATAAGTTTAAAGCATGAATGTAAGTTTAAAGAAGAAGAGGTTGATAAGAACTGAGTCCACCTTGGTGGATTTGAACATGATTTGAGCTGGATAATTGAGAAAGGCCAGGGACCCCTTAGTCAGCCCATGAGAACCCATAAGAACAGCAGAGAGTTTCCAATAAGTTTTCCATGGATTCACCATTTGCTTGGGGGTAAAACCCTGCAAGTATATAAGCACCAAGTAGACAAATCCTTGTACAAATGTGAAATACCAACCATAGCTGAAAACTCGAAAGAAAAAAACAAACATGCATAAGAATTACTACATGACAGAACAAAACTAGAAAATACTATCGATGGTGATGTACCTGAATTGAAGCCGATTATACACATATTCCTGGAATTAGCCAATGAAAGATGCGAAACGTCAATGATCAGATCAAAGGTTCAAAAATGAGAAGCAAACAAAAACCAACCAGAAATTTACCGTATCGTAATATTCGATTTTCATAGTTTAAGGTCAAAACGAATAAAACAGTATACAAGGAACACCCAGAAAAGAAAAGACAAATCTTTTTAGCAAAATAATGACCATAAGAAGACAGTTGACTTGGTAAACTTTAAAAAACAAAAAATGAAAACGCACACGGCCACCTCTGTTTGGTTGCAGAGAAAACAAAAATCATGAGACTTTGTCATCGATTAAATCCAAAATCTAAAAACTTTTCTTTCCGTTAGTTACAATCTCAGCAATCGTATAGCAAAAACCGTAGAAATAAATCGATGCTCACAACATAAAAATTTAACCAATTACACCAAAAAGAAAAGAAAAACAAGAACAATTGACCATCGAAGTGCAAAAAAAAAAAAAAAAAAAATCTCCACACTTTATAAAAAAATCCCAAGAAGATAAACAGTGACAAGGTCAAAAACAAACCTCGCAGACGCCATTAATGAGATAGCCAAAGAAGAACCCAGAAGAGCAAATAAGAAACTGTTGCCATTTAGGGCGATCGGATAAAGAAATCCCAAACAAAGACCTCGCTTGATCCTCGCCCTTCATTGTTCAATTCAACACTGCAAACCCAGTAAAAAAAAAGGTACAAAAGGGCGTGTATCTACAACGGGTTGCTTGCTTGTGTCAACGGTGCATGTGAGTGTAATTGACAAAAAAAAAAGATGGAAGGGGAATTGGTTTGGTTGTTGATTCAAAGAAGAGATGTATCAAAAGGGTGCTGTTTAAAAGCCTCGTAAAACCTCTCCCTCTGTCTAGCGTGATAGTGTATAGTCTGGGTGGTAATGGAGGCTGAGAGAGAGAGAGAGAGAGGGTTTTAGGAGGGAGGGAAGTAGCCGGGAAGAGAGATGAAAGAGAATTTTTGTTGGTGGGGGGCTAAAGAGCCTTGAATGAGCACTTAAAGATATCAAATTCCATGTCAAACGTTTTCTCGCGACAAGATTTGGCAGTAACAAAAGGGTTGGACCGGCACTATTCCTTCTTCTGTTTTTTTTTTTTTTTTTGTATGAATGATTTATAATTGCATGGTTACAATTTGTATGCCCATTAAAACTAAAACATCTTTGCAATTGCTGCTGCAGATTTATTGTTTCTTCGTTACACGGTGACAATAAGACAAAAAAAAACCCGGCAAATATTTTAGTATTTTTATAATTATTTTAATTGAAAATGAGAAGTAATTTGGTATTTAATCAATTAAAAAATAATAAATACCTAGACTATAAAGTGAAACAAAAAGGAATATCTTTAAAAAAAAAAAAACTAAGAAAAAACCCAATTAAATTGAAACAGGCCCAACTGAATCGAGCTGATTAGTCTGAAGCAAGTGCAGTTTGGTTTATAATTTATTTTTTTAAATATAAATTTTAATTTCGAACCGAAAATTCTCCCTCAAGATCAAGTCAGTTGCGAGAGGCTTCGTTATCCCACATGTCATTTGCACCATAAAGTTGTGAGTTGAATGTTAAGAGGACTCCAATTCCAGCTCGAATCAGATGGCACCCCGGCTGCCTCCAGCGTGTTTTATTAGTTTATTATTTGACTTTTAATTAATTTTTGATGTTCTTTACAATTTCTTTTTTAGCACACACGACACCACTCCTTGACCTTCGGTACCCTGGCTGGAGCTTATAATTTCTATGGGTTGGAGGTGTGGTAGTATTTTATTAAAAATATAATATTTTTTAAGTATAAATTATATTTTTAAAAATTATAAAAATATATTTTTTTATTTAAAAAACATAAGCACCCTCTAAATCAGTGTAAATCATCTCACGTCACTCGTAAAAGTTATTTCACCCGCGTTAAATTTTTTCCTGCCCATGATGGAAATGTTCTTTAATATTATGATTCCATTATATTTTTAAATATTATTTAATTTATTTAGTTTTGAATTATTATTTTAGATTTTTGATGTTAAAAATAATTTTTATAAAAAAAAATATTTTTATTTTAATATATTTGTAAATAAAATATACTTTAAAAATTATATCTATCACACTGTCAAACAAACATTGAAAAAAATTTAAATTATTCTATTAAAATCCTTAACTTACACAGTCAGGTTTGTAGAAAAACAAAACAATAAACTTAACAAATCAAAAACTCACACTCTATCAAAACATCAAAGTATTGATTTCAAATTAACTAGTTGATATGATGAAGTGTGGTGATATTTATTTTTTAAAGTATTATTTATTCTTAAAATATATAAAAATAATTTTTTATTTTTAAAAATTATTTGTGACATTAATATATTAAAATAATATAAAACATCAAAAATAATAATTTTAAACCGAAAAAATCAAAAAATCACCGAGCACAATTTTAACTAAAAACCAAACCACCCCTTCGAAAATCTACTAATTCAGCCATTGCATTAATCATCTAGAAACGCAAAACGGCTTGACTGATTAATTGACTTTCATGACAACGCTCTTAATCGGTCAATGAAACTCCAATCGAAAGACTCATGATTATCTTCAACCACATAATTTTTCACGGGGATGTGGAATTTCTTTTTTATAAATTATAACCTGCCAAAAAGACAAGATATAAATTAAAGAAACAGTTCTATAAGGATCAGCAACACAAATCATAGCTTTAAGAGCATATTCGATAGGAAATGTTTTTAAAAATATTTTTAATATAAAATTACATTAAAATAATATTTTTTTAATGTTTTACACCCACATATCAAATCAATCAAGAAATACTTAAAAAATATTAATTTAAAATTAAAAATACAATTCAACTATTTAGTAACTAATCCGTGACTAGGTCTTTAATCCACAATTTATCGCTCGTGGGTTTATTAACTATAGGTGCAAATAATGCACGGGAAATGCGGCGAGATATTGAAATTTGGAGTTAGAAATACCTGTTGGCAACCTGGACCTGTTCCGTGTACAAAGAGGACATATAATTTTGGACACTGACTTGTCAAAACTAGGATGTGCCTTCCAGAGCTGATTACTCCCTTTGTCTCTAATTCCACACCTAACCTTCTTCCTCCACGAACAGGTTTGTTTCAAATGGGAAGCAGCGGTGGCCGAGTGGAGTGTGCTTTCTTGTTCGGGTTTCAAGAGCTGTCGCCGTCTAGGTTGATTCATTAATCCGAACGCCATGGGAAAGGGTCTTTGGGGCTGCCCCTCCCTCTATATCCACTCCAACGTTACTGCCTCGAGAGACCTGCGTTGACTAGTCTTCTCAAATTTTAATCTCTCAGTGTGAATATTGTGACACGGCTGGAAAATAAGAAATTTGAATAAAAAAAAATTTTTTAGCTTCAAGAGGAAGGATATCTCTGGCCTTGTAGTTCAAAACTGGTTTATCACCAAATTAATTTTAAAAATAATACGTAATATTATGGATGTAAAATATATATTTTTTAAATTCAAATATCTAGACACATTGCTTACACTACGGGTAGCATTTTAAATCAACCTCTAATGTGAAAAAAAATGCAATATGAGTGTGTTTTCATGTCTTCTTTTAAATTGAGAAACAAGGAAATGTCGTTTGTAATTTATAAAATAAATTAAAAAATACATGAAATTTTATTATCACTGTACAATGCTAGTCTCGTGAATTAAATCCAGAAAATTATGTGAGATGATTAAAAAAAACTATCATTGTCTGGGTTTATTTCACATGGAAGAAGCAAGGTGGCGGAGGGGGGTGTGATTACTTTTTCAAAAAAGAGGTGTTGATGATAATTAAATATTAAATCGAAAATCTAATTTTCATATAAAAACAAAGAATAAATGCACTTACTATCATTTCTACTTTAAGTATTTTAATTCATTTTATCCTGGGGGTTAAATGTTGCTGCTAATAATAAATTATTTTTATTTTTATACCAACCTCATAAAATACAACTAATTCATATCAAATATAAAAGGAAGAAAATTGTTACAAATCAAACTAATATCTTTCCATGTGTAATTGAAATATAAAAAAAAAGTAAAAAAAACAATATTTAAATGGAAAGAATTAATGAAAATGAGTACAAGAGAAAAGGCTTAGACTTTGATGGGTCAAGCCCGCATATGGGTATTTCCCAACAAGCCATAGCAAAAACTACTGTTGATCCTTGCCATCAATCTATTGCCTAGGCCCAACTAGCTTGTAGTTATGACACCTGCAAGCTTGCTACTAGGGTTTTATTTATTTATATTTTATTTTTGCGGCTACACGTTCAGCTTTCCTGATGTCGTAGCTCGTAAAGTCGAAACGATCGCCATCAATGTAAACAACAAGAGGAACTTGACCGCTTCAATCATCTTCTTTAGCTGATGGTTGATTTCTGACAGCCTCGTACACAATTACAATCTAGAGGATTGCGGCATGATTGGTTGTGGTTTTGCCTTGGGCAGGATAAGAAATCTTTTTTTATGAAAAAAGCTTATTTATGGAAAATTTACTAAAATTTAAGGTAAGTTAAAGGTTAAAGAACACCGCCGTGAATTTTTTTCATCTATTGTAACCTTTGACATTAACATTGATCTCAATATTAACTGATTATGTTTTTTATCCTTGTGATTTTCAAGTAAGTTTATCTCTCCTCTCTCTGGATCAAGAACTAGGAAATAGATAAAGTTGACCATTTATTTCCTTTATATTTTAAATGTTAGTTCTTTATCTTTAAATTTATATCTCAAACATAATTTGAGCCTTTATATATATATATATATACATATATAACTAGGTTATAAATGAGTATGGTTGAATAAAAAAAATCACCTTGTTTATTGTTCATATGAATATAGTTTGCTAACATCATTTGATTATTAGTATATAGCTTGCTCATTGTGTTGCATGTTTAGTTGATTTTTTTAAAGTGTAACAAAACAATGCTCAAGTATTATAAATATATTTAAAAAAACATAAACTAATAATAATTTGATATCATAGAAAGAAAATTAAAAAACATAATGATTGTCAATCTCTAAAAATCAAAATGTTTTTAAGAAATAAAAAAAATCAACGAAAACCAAAAAAGTCTAAAAAAAGTATATTAACAAACTCAAATGATGAAATTGAAAAATATTAAGATCATAAATCTAATAATAAAATAAAAAATAATGATAAAATAACTAATAATTAAAATTTGATGAAATGGTTAAGATTATGAAAATAACGAGGATCAAACCTCAAATATCATTAAATATTGAATAAGGCCACAAATTCATAAAAAAATCCAAAAAAATAAAAAAAATAAAGAGAGTGAAGGTAAATTTAAAAATAAAATAAAATTAAAATACACTATTTTAAAGCTCTAATTGATCTAGTGGGTTGACTTATAACCTAGAGGACCCGAGGTTTAAGTGAGGCCTTTTTTTTTTCAAAACAAATTAAAAATACAATGTGAAAAAAAATATACAAGGATGAAACTAAAAAATATAAGCAAAGAGGGAGAAAAGGCCAAGTAAATTTATGTGAATTTTATGAATCAGTTTTATCTTTCAAAGCTGCAACATCTTAAATTTTATATTCGAACTCAAATAAAAACCTTAATATTAAACAAAAAACCAATACCTTTTAAAAGGGAAAGATTTAGCAAAAAGCATAAAAAACCTCAATGCAATACAAGACCAATTTAATGATGAAAGTTGAAATAAATAAATTTAATATAATTAAAAAATCATTTTAAAAGTGCTAGATCTAGCAAAAACAAAAGAATGAAATAAAAATTCAAGGCTATCTATGTTATTACTAAAAATTCAAAAAAATAAAATTAAAAATAAAAAAAATATTGACGATGAAATAAAAAAAATTAAAAAAAGTTAAATAAACTCAGACGAACCTCCTAACTCTGGATTCATATCTCATACTTGCAACTCTTTAAGCTTCAAACTTGAACTTAATTAAGAAGACAAACACTAAACAAATTTAATGTTTAATGATAATTTTGCAAAAATAAAATAAAATTAAAAAAAAATTGATAAGAAAGAAATACACAAGGAAGATGAAATTGAAAAACAAACTAATTACATGAACCATTTGAAATCAAATAAATAAAAATTAAAAGAATGGAGACCAAATTAAACACATGAATAAACTCACGGGGTGAAATTAAAAAAATAATTTTATAAATTATTTCAAATAAAAAAATTCTAATAAAAAACTATGGATTGAATATGAAAAAAAAACTAATTAAAGGTTCACATTAAGTTTTTTAAGGATTAAATTTAAAAGATAAAAAATCATGAGATATAGAATGAGATATAGAATTAAAAGTAAATTTATTTTTTATAAATTATTTTAAATAAAACAACTACTAATTAAAAAATCAAGGATAAAATATAGAGACAAAGCTAATTAACGGGTTGCATTGATTTTTTTTAGAGACAGGGCGCTTCTGTAGGATGAGGAGAAAGGAGAGAAAAAATGAACCGGCCATTGACACGATCCTGATCAAGTTGAATTCCATCACTGCCTTGAAAGGCATCTTTTAGCCACGTAAATTAGTCACACACGCTGTTATAAATTTGTTGGACCCCACAGACCTCTAGATTAATTATTTAAATAATATTATATAAACGGTAAAAGACGCAGCAACCTCTCTTTTAATTCGATAATTATCTAAAAAATCGAAAGGAAAATACATAAATATCCTAACACTATTGTATTTTTTTTTAAAAAAAAATTTCAGGGTAAGTTTGGAAATTCACTACATAATTGAATCTGAAACATCAAAAATACTATCAAATGACACACACACACATATATATCATTTTGTTTTTAGAGATCAAAATATCATTACACTGTATAAAAATATGTGAAGATCAATCTGCCTCTAATTAATTTTGCAACGCCAACCGAACCCATGGAAAGACAAAAATACGCTCAAAAGCAACAAATTTTAGTTCTGTCGAGAAAGGTATCGACTTCAATCCACAGGATTTTAGTTTTATAATTCTAAGGGCCTCGTCTATGATTCTAAGCTCTAACATAAGGGCCTCGCAATGTCAAAGAGCTGATATACAAAAGTTTTGATAGACACGGTCAGGCGCAGGCATGAAATTATGTTTACCCACGAGGAAGTATTTGACTGGAGAGACAAAATCCCGAGGAAACTCGACGAACAACTTGGTATCATTCCACAAATTTTAAAATCTGCGCGAGTCTTTATTTTTCTCCAAGGGAAAGTTGGTGCTCTGACTGCCTCAGGGTGTCTTTAATCATTTCATCTAAATTGCCCAGCTTCAAAATGAGTGAAACAACCTTGAGTGATCCAATAATTAACAAATGGGTTTAATTTAAACAGTCTACTAATAACATTAATTAAGCAGAATATAATCAACTAAGAATTCGTCCACCAAGGAATTGAAAACCTGAACTTCTAATTCTAGAGCAACCTCTTCTTTTCCTTGATCCACATTTTCCCACTTCCCACTCTTCTCCATATCCTCGACGTAGACATGCCTCCTCTCCACCATCTCCCAACCCAAAGACATTTCTTTAGGCTGCTCATCAATCCATTCCTGAGCTACCCTTAGCTCCTGTTCAAATTCTTTATATGATCCAACCATGCTTCCAACTGCATTATTTTCTACAATTTTCTCCTTGAAGAAGTCCAACAATAGAGTACTATCTGCCTCAGACGCCAAGCTTATTGTCGATTTGACATGCTTAAGCAGCTCCTGTGCATGCTTTTCAGTTCCATTTTCTTTAGTTTCCTTGAAATCGTTTTCATTATCACCGTGGATAGACACTGAACAATGTTGCACGGGGGATTCATCCTCCAACTCTGCCATTGCAATTCGCTTTTCCAGGTCTAAAGGGTCTATTTGAGCGAGGCTCTCAAACCTTCTGATCGTTTGCATAAGCTTCTGTTTAGTTCCTGTTGATCACATATTTCAAAATCTTGTTAAAATATGAATCCCACCTGGTAAACAATAACAATTTTATTTTTAGTCACAAAATCTTGTTCACATTATGTTTAGTTAGTTAGGCTACACAACGTAGCTATATCAGTTTGAGTGTGGGTTAATAGAGCTCGGTCCCATCCTATCAAAGCTCCTCTCTGGTCCCTATTTCAAGGGCCCATAACTTGGCTCTAGTTGCATTAGAAGTTTTCATGGAAGAGGCAACTACGTTCCTGTCTAGCAGGTCACTTAATCGCAAAATCACCACTCTGGAAGAGGCAACTACGTTCCTGTCTAGCAGGTCACCTAATCGCAAAATCAACACTCTTTATCAAAATTTTCATGAAGTGTGGAAACTCTGTGTGTGTGTGTGTGTGTGTGTGAGAGAGAGAGAGAGAGAGAGAGAGAGTTGTAAGGAGATGGAGAGAAGGATACCTTCCACGCGGATAAGACTACGTTGGAAAGGAGAGCCATTCTCTTCTTCTTCATCCTGGAATGGACAATCAAGAATTGACACTGGACTGGATTGCTCCTTCTCCTCCTCATTTGGCCAATCCTGTTGCATTACATGAGCTATTATTAAGTATTAATGCATGAAAGTAGCAAGCACCTCTACGATAGAAATTAAAAAGTAACTATGAAAAAGGTCTCTGGAGACAGACTCGATAATTACAGTAAATAATGCAGTTGGTACATATCCAAAAGTCCATCATAAAATTGGATGCCCCATTTCAATTCCCTACTCTCAATAATTTAATTTGGTTTGATATAATTTTGAAAGCAACAAAATAATAATGTCACATGACCACTATTGTCCACGACACTCAGGTAATTCGCCATGTCCTTGCATTCAAATAATTCGAAACTGGGTAATCCTAGTCTTGTCATTTTACTGCCCATACTTTCCAGTGCCACTGGGCAGCGTTCACTACAGTACTTGACTCCTCATACTTATACATCAATTGAATTATTTTCTTTGTCGACTTGTAATTTATCCAGTTAGGTTGAATTTTGAAATATATGTAATGTTTTCTTTAATTTTTTTAATTTTAAATTAATTATTTTTAGATCATTTTATATGTCAATGTTAAAAATATATTTTAAAGAAAAATATTTTAAAAATTAATATTTAAACATCCGAAAACTACATGAGTGATAAATATTAACCAAAACACAAATAAAGATGCAAGTCTACTCCCCCCAGTCTCTTAAAATTAACGAAACAAATCATTAGATTTTGGACAAAAATGCCTTAACACAACATATAGTATAATCTATTATTTTTATAACACCATACTATGTAATTTCGCTAAAATCGATCAATCATCGTCTTTGCAAGACAAAAGAAAAAGGAAACAATTGTTGCCAGAATGGCAAATCCCAAGACTGGGTGAGTTGGCCAAGTCAACCAACCGCAAGACAACAGCAAGACATCTGTCCAGCTATTTAGTTAATTTTAATAATCCCAATTGTTAGCGTAGATTAATGCTTTCCTAAAATTCATAACTGTCCACCTACGAGCCCCCCGAACCCCATCTCTACATTCTTTATATATATATATAAATCAATCTCTGAATTATTCTCCAAGTAGCCTACCAAAACTCCATGTCACCGACAGAAAGGGCTGTGAAATTGGGTCGCACCTAATGACTAAATTTCAAAATACCTATGCCAAATAATAGTAAAAAAAAATAAATATTTGATAAACTATATAGTATATACAGTCCCATATACCATGAACAAGCCTAAATACTCCGTCTCATTTCATCGCCGTAGATGCCGCAAAGTAGACATCTTGCAGCGGGATCGGAGGCCTCGAAGCACTCCATGGTATTTAATTCCAAGTTCCCGAGATGCACCCTATCCAATTCCCCATAAAAGCCCACATGAAAATGCCAAAAATCCCCAGCTACCATATTTATGTAACTCTCTAATATCACCTTCAATTTTATTTTTTTTAGGGTTTTTTTAGGGCATTTTCAAGTTAGCCTTGACGCCTTAAGATTGACTCTACTTCTTGATTCTGATTGCAGACTCAAATTTCCAGTCAAGGAATAAACTACGCGCATGGAATTAAAGTGCTGCAAGAAATCACATCTTCTTGACTCCATTTTGAAGAGAATATAGGAGTTAAACTCGTGTCAGTTTTTTATTGGGGGTTAGCAAAACCGCCAATGCCATTACCAACCAATTATAAGAGAAATCCACCGGCAGACAATGGTACACTGGAAACCTTAAAGACAAACTTTTCTCACTAACCTTCCTGTTTGTGGTGGAATCCTGACCGCCTGATACGCTCACTCTGTCGCTGACTTCCTTGATTATTAAATCTTTTCTATTGCAAACGGAGTCGTTTCGGCAACTGTTACGCGTAGAATGACAACTGTCAACAGTATATTCACTCTCAGCAGTCCAAATGTTACGGTTACTGCTGAAGCTTGTTGAAATTCCGCTTGTAATTTGATCGGACAGTTTATCTTGTTCCTCCAAGAACTCACCGAACAATCTCCACCCTCTGATCTCATTGCTTTCTCTACATTGACCATGTTGATCAGCTGCTTTTCTCCAAAAGTTCTTCTTAAACAGCTTCCGTGAAAGACTTCGAGGTAAAAGTCCCTTCCTGGTTCTTGACGGTGGCGGAGACCTCAAGGTGGAGTTGGGTGAGGGGAATGGGAGTAGCTTAACGGCCTTCATAACGGCAACCGACGCTTTTTGAAGAGCTGAGATTGTAGTAGAAGCTGCTTTTGATTTACTTCTTTTGAAAATCTGCCTTGGTTGCTGCTGCTGCTGCTTGGTTTTGAGGTCTATTTCGAGGAGAAGTCGGACGGTGGTGCAGCATCGACGACGAGGAAATGACTTGAAGCCGTTGGATGAGCATGAACTTTGATCATCAAGAAGATAATCTTTGAGCATCAAGGGTTTTGATCTTTCAATCGGAAATGATTTTTGCTTAGAAGAAGAAGAGCTAGAGGCCATTGTCAATTGAGAATTAATTATAAGTTGAGAAAAATGATCAAGCTAGCTAGATTTAAATCTTAAACAGTACTGAAGTAAATGATGGGAGACAGATACAGAGAAAAGGCTGCAAGAATAGACAAGGAGGCATTTAAAGAGGGAGATGTAGGAAGGTTGCATAAATTCACCAGCTATGAGACGACAGCTTTTTAGCAGTGCAGACACTTAAAACTTACAGAGGGAGGGTGGTGGGTTGTATAGGGAGTTCTCAGGTGAAGTGAAAGAAAGAGGGAGGTATGTTCCAATTCCAAAGGGTGAAGATCTCAATGAGAGAGTGAGAAGAGTTAAGGGAGTTCAGTCTTTGCAGAGGTAGAAGAAGCTTGGATGGTTCTTGTTCTGGTGTGTTGTTTTTTTGAATCTTAAGTTTGGTTATTTTATTGCTTTGGTTTGTGTATTTAATGCATTTTTTGAATTTTATGAACTGGCTGTACTTTATAACCTAGCCAGTTAACTTGTGGATAGGAAGTTGTACTTTTATACATATATTTTCTCATAAATACCTTTATCTTTACATCCCAGGACCTTAATTTTTTTATTTATTAATTGAGATTTTTATTTTTTGAAGTCATTTAATTATCAAAAGATCAAAGTATCATGTACAAATGATTCTGAACTATAATTGGATTTTACAAATAACCAAGTATATTAAGAGTTGTGACTGCATGGGATTAAAAGCTAGAAACACGTATACTACTGTAAACAGGGGTGCTTCGATTTTTCTTTGAAACATGCCTAAGGCACCCACCTAGATTTTATTTCGAAGTGTATGTAAGTTTAAAAAAACTATTTAAAAACATAAAAAAAAATATTTAAAAATATGGTTTCGATGACCACTAGTTGACCTTGAAAAATCTTGAAAATGATAGTAGTTTGACTGCCCATTTCTTACGCTCTTTGGCACGTGTGACTTGTCCTGAAGTTCAGAAGAGCGGAAGCGCGAAAAATGATCAGCTGTTAGATTTTCCTCTTGTTTAATTGTTTATTCGAGGAAGGGCAATCGAAGGTCTGAAGAAGTTTTAATTTGTTGAGGCCTTCGATTTTCTGATAACTAATTAATGGAAGATTCTTTCATGCACGGACAGGGGAGCTTTCCATTAACGGTTAGCTGCTTCCTCTTTATTCTGCGACCTGCCTATAAGCCTCCCATGCATGTGTATTTATCATCACCATATGATACATAGATCCACGAGGCGACCAACCTCGTCACCCATCGAGGACAAGATAGCTGTCCTGTAAGAAAAAAAAGCGTATTTGAAAAAAAGAAAAATATATATAATATGTTATGTTTCAAATGTCATCATTAATATTTTTTTAATCCAGTGGTTTAGATTTAGATGAGAAAAAGTAAAATAATGACGAGGTACATTGGTAACTAACCTTATTTATATTATGAATCATAGTTAATTGCGATCTAATCATTTAAGAATTTGCTTGTTCAGAACAAAGATAAACGGTTCTATAATGGAAGTAAGCTTTCTTTCAAAGTTAGAAATAATTTACTAATAATGTACGAAATAATTTGAAGATGAACAAGGCACGCGTGCCTGGTGATTCATATGATCATGATTTCGATTTTCCACTTGCAGACCTGGAAGGAAACAACATGATGAGTATACATGCATGTAACTATTCTCCAAAGCAAAAGTAAAAAAACAAAATGAGTACTTCGCAAATTTTGAAGTTCTTTAGCTCTGGCTAGGGTATGGTCTTCCCAACAGGACCCTTGCATGATAGTGTGGTCCTGACCACGATTACTTGCCCTAGTTAATTAATTTCATAGTTGCATGGATTCGAAGCTCATTGATTACGAATTTTACATGTAAAACATAGTTCGGTATATCTCTTCTTGTTTTCATTGTTTTTAGTTTTTGGCTCCTACAGGTGAGTATTCTATCCGTTAGTAAAGAATTGATAAATATAAATACTAACATCAATGGAATATTTTCATGGATACATTAAGATGATTTTTTTAATTGAATATGCTCTTGTTATATATATATATATAAATACCGATATAAATATTTTCTTGTTATATACCAATAAAATTACAATTGAAAAAAAAAACTATCAAGTATAATGATGTGTTATTTTTATATATAAAATTACCAACAAATTTAAATTTATTTGTAATATTTAATTTATGAACTAACAAACTACTCTTTTCTTCTCTTTCCTTTATTTTTCTCTTCTTTCTCCTTCATTTTGCTCTGTAACAAAAGCACATTCTCACCCTAATTTTATTACAAATCAACTTCTCACCATATATTCAACCATCCTAACACTTAGTTTGTCTGCATTCTTATTCTTATTCAAATTTTATTGAGGATTCTGCATCTAAGCAAAATTATTATTTTTTTATTTGGACTTAATTTTAAAATGTTAATTTTTATTGTATATTTTTGTAATATATGTATTTTGTTTATGTATTTACTTTCTGCGAGTGGGGAAATATTAGCCTACAAGTTTGGGGTTCATTAGAGTTAGTATTTGAACTATCATATAAGATTTTCTAACCTAAAATTTTTGACATCGATGAATTTATGAAATAAACATGTGTTTTGTGTGACAACACGTTTTTTTTTGTTGAGACAGAATAAATTTGACTTAACAATGTATAAATAACTTTATGGTATCTTCCTTATACTTCTTGTTAGCAAATTGATGTTCATTGAGTGAAGATGTCTTATTGCAAATTAATATTCATCGAGTGAAGATTTATTATTTTAATTGTGCTGGTGTCTTATGATAGGTTTTCATTGTATCATACTATTATCATATTTGATTTCTTGGCTTTCCAGGAGTTGTATTATCTTCATTGTTGATTGTTTAATAGCATGATTAAGAGGTTCACATCAGTTTCAATCCTTCAATATGAAGGAATGATATAGAAAATTATCAGAAAAGAGAGATGAAAGATAAAATATTTGAGCAGTCACATTCTAAAATGACTAAACTTAGTGTTAATGAGTTCGTCTTAGAGAATACAATACAATTAAGGTAATTTTATCTTTTAAACATGACAGTGAAAATAGATCGAGACTTGTTAATTTATTTTTAATTTCATTTGATTAATTTTTTTAACTAATTAGAAGGTGTTTTAGAATTAAAATGCATATATTGAGGTTTCTATGATATTATTATAGTGATTTTAAACAAAATTAAGTTGAAAAAACTTTTTTAACATAAATGCAATGAACCTTTGCACTTCATTACATAACATATTTATAGATTGCATTACATTGTATTATATAGATCAACATAAACTAATAAATATGTATTTAACTTAACAAAAACTAAGAGGAGGGAAAATCATTATTCTTGTCCTCATAAAATATAGTTCATTGAAATAGTTTTTTTTTTTTTAATTTTATGCTTTAACATTATACTATTGGGTATTAAGTTTTATAATTTATTTTTATGAGGTTATCTCAATCTTATAACTTGAGTCATGGCTTATATGGGTTAACCTAATTGACTTTATTTTTTTTATTTTATGCTTTAATATTAAATTAATTTAAAATTAAAATTTATTGCTTGTTTTGACTTGCTTTCTTCTATGTTATCTTAATTTCAAGGCCCGAGTCACAAGTTTGATTACATCTCTTAACATTAGATTCATTGAAAATTAGGTTTTAAAAATATTTTTTTGATTTGTTTTATATAAGATTATCAAGGTTTCAAGACCCATATTGTGGATTTTAGGTATTAACCTGGGTAAACATGACCGATTCAATATGTTGTTATCTTAGTATTTCTTAAAAGGAATGTTTTATTGAAATTTTTTTGTCGAATTATGTTTTTTTTGGTAATTTAAACTTTCTTTAAACTTGTAAAATCAACAAGGTCATATCAGATTAATTCTGATATGATTTTTTTAAAAATAAAACACAATTATCAATTCTAAAATATTTTTTAATGTTTAAAAATTATTTAATTCAACTTGTTACGTAAACAACCTATTCTACGGATAAATAACCTTTTTTACGACTAAATCAAGAAGATACACAAATTATTCTAAAAACACTACCAAATTAGCTATTAAGTTAAAAAATAGAAAATTCACAAGTTTTTTATTTTTTTTGTGATGACTTATTGTATGCTGATGGCAACATGAATACGAAGAAGAATAGTAAAATAACTAGATAATTATGCATACGTGGTTGGATTTATTTTTTTTTCATGTTAAAAAAGAGCACGGGCTGCAGGAAAACCCTAGATAATAGATCAATCGGAAAACCCCTTATCATTACTTTTTGCCCATTTCAGGATTTAAATAAAAAATACATGACAATATATTTTATTTTTAAAAAAATATTAAATTAATAATATATTAGATTAATTTTAATTAAAAAAATCATACANCTTCAACAATGGTGGCTGCCAACCTTTGACATCTTGTATGAATACACATATTTGGTGCAATACCAAATGGTTGTTGCACATTAATGGCAACCAACCTAACAAGAAGAAGAAAAGGCGTACATTCATGGACTCCACATGTTCCGCTTCAATTTTTATTTTTATTTTTATTTTTTATTTTTTTTATCTTAAGCTCCGGAGTCCGTTACTGGGTTTTTTATGCGAGGGTTATTTTTTATCTGCGACGGCTAGGTAATTAAGGGGAGGATTATTTACTTAAAAACTTAATTTTTAATTTATTTTTATTTAAAAATATCATACAAATTTTCATAAACCATTCACCAATCCTAAAACATACTTACATCGCTAAAAAAAAAATCAACCGAATTAACAAATTTAAATTAAATTTAATTTACTTATTCGGGCTTGTTAAAAAAATCATCATGATTAAATTTTTTTTATTAAATAGAACTCATTGAAACTTATCATTAAAAAGTGTACTACTCACCCGCCTTTTTTTTTCTATGTTATTGTTATGTGATTTTTTTTTTAATNATTTTCTTTTTTAATTTTTAAATTTAGAAACTGAATTGCTCAGAAATTAACTTTCAGACCAAAACTTAAATTGCTGTAATTATAGGGATTTTAGAGTAAGAAAAAAAAAGAGAGTGGATAGACTAGTGAGAATGTGCCATTATTTTACACTTTGATGTTTTATTGTTGATTTTTTTTTACTGAAAAAATATTAATAAATTGGTTAGCAAGTGAAAAAAAATAAATTTCAGCGAAGAAGAAGGGTATCAGAAATATATAGAGAGCATAACACTGCATCATCAAACGTCAAAATTTTAATACTGTGGATCCAGTCATTTTGTCTAGAGCATGGATCAACACTGAGCAAGGTATACTGTCTGAGCCCAATAGTTGACAAGCTTGGACTTGTGCACCGCCTAGCTCGGATTCCTGCGACGACCACGTGATTCTCGCTATCCCTGGGTCTAACCTCGTTCCACACATTTGTTTAACCATTAAATTGTAATATTTCCGGTCGGCAGCTGAGGAAATGGCAGTTAATTTTATTAAAAATACTAGTTGCTAATTTATTATGTGTGTTTTGAAGGATATTAGCTTGCATTACTAAAAACAGAACTATTAATGAGAAGTGTTTGTTTTGAATGATTATAAGGATTATATTTTTTGTTGGTGTGTGTATTTTAAAAAATAATTTTTATTTTAAAATATTTTAAAATAATATTTTTTATTTTTAATATCAACATATTAAAAAAATTTAAAAAATATTTTAAACACTAAACTATTTATATTTTTTTTCAAAAATATTTTTACACCATAAAAAAGAAATCATAACTAAAATCAACTCCAACCCATGTGATAAATGGAGAGTTAAAAATATAAATTTAATATTTTAGTTTTTTAGATTGTTTTTAATATTAACAGAGAAAAGATAAACAAAAAAGTTATTTTAGAATTTCTCTTACAAAAATGTTATTGTTAGGTATTTGTATAAATATTATTTATTGTAATAATATTATTTATTTTATTTTATTTTATAAAATTTTCATGATTTTATAAAATATGTTACGAGTTTGATGGATTAATCTAAATTTTTAAATTTTATTTTTTAATATTATATTAATAAATAATCATCCAATTACTTTTACATGATCCAAATATATTAAATTATTAAAATAATTATATAAAAAAATATTAAAATATAATTTCTGCTATAACATTTCTCCTCGTGGAACTTCTACCTTGAAGTGGGTCTTGAGGCTGGGCCTAGTGTCCAGCTTATCCCACCCTTTACGTTACTTTACGGGATTGATGGTATCCCATAACCCACTTCATGGCCTCAACTTTTAAGCTGGCCTTTTAATTTGTTTTCAAGCATGTTTTATTTATGCTTCATTAAAGAAGGATCAAATAATTCCATGGGACCCCAACTGTCCCCAACTCCAAAGAAAAAACTAACACTTGCTTTACTTTACACACCAAATTAAAGAACTACTGTTTTAACACTAATCCGTCCGATTGTTGTAAAAATTAAAGAGGTAGTTCTCATTATTGTGCTTTTAATCTGAAATTAGTATTTAGTTATCCTAGCTGCCTGTTTTATCAGGGTTCACGCATGGACTATCTTGATAGCCCCCACGGAACTTGACTATTTTTTTTAACTAGAACGAATGACATGATATTATATGATTTGCACCGATTTCTGACCATCATGATAACAAAAAAATCAAGATTTTTTTTTATTTTCAGATTTATATTTTAATTCATTTTTTTTACCTTAAATACTTATAAAATATTTAAAAAATTATGATAAATCTATCAATAACCTTAAAAAACTCAAAAAAAAAAATCCAAAAATCAAACTCAACTCAAAACAAAAAATCAATCTAAATTCATATATGTTTTTTTTTATGAATTTTAAAGGTAAAAAAACATATAATATAAACTCTTTTTATCAAATAAAACTATTTCGCACAGATATCACTTATTTGAATGATCCAAATTGATCTCAATAACATGTTTCTCTTTCTATCTTTGGAATCCAACGATCTCTTATTATATTTTCTCAATTAGAAACTAAATAATAACAATTAAATTTGAAAAATACTAAGGTGTTGAAATTGTATAATCTGTGTTATTTTTAAGTTCAATGATCAAAGCATGTCTTTTATAAAACTTATGACATGTTATCCATGCTTGACTTCTTTCTTCATTTTGGCTCCTCATTTTTCAATCCTAGTTTTTTTTATAAAAAATCAAAATAATTGGTTTTTAACTAAAATTAAATTATTGAAAAACCAAATTTGAGAATCAAGTAAAAATAAATAAAATTTCTTGCACAACTTATCCGTAATAATATATAAGAGAATGAATAATAACTTCTACTTAATGAAAATCCCAAGCCTTTTAATTTTATATTCAATGTTATTTAGAAAACATTGTTTTGCTTTTTAAATAAATATAGTATTTCCTGCTTCTAACAAAACAACTTTCTCTATTTTTTTAAAAAAATTAAAATATTCTGACGATTTATGCAACTTCATTCAAAATCCTTTTTTTATATAAATGTTTTTATTGAAAGGATGTGTCTATATATATATAAATATTATAATCCTGTTTAATTTATGCTTTTAGTTTTCTAAATTTAAGAAGCGGTCCCATAAAAATATAGACACCATCATAAAGGTTATAAATTTTCTTAATAATATTGAAATATATGTATCAAAATATTCTTAATATACCATAATCCTTTTTAATATCTCAGAAACAAAATAATAAAATGTAACCAAACAATAATTAACTGCTTCAAACATTTACAAGCACAACACAACAATTAATTATATAAAAAAACTATTTTATTCTATTTCACAACACCAAATAACATAAGATAGTATAATAATCACAGCATAATATAATACAATAATATCAAACTAGCTTTTAATAATTTTTTTAATTAATATAAATGTTTAAATTAATTTATATATATATATATTTTTTGATTAATTTTAAAATTATTTTATAAATTTTAAAAATTAATAATTATATAAGTTTTTAATAACACCAGCAAACAAGTTTTAAATTCGCTGGATGCAGACATTGCTAGTTGCTACACTACTAGAAGCAAGACTTCCCAGTCAATACGAAGTCGACACACTGAGGAGACGCTTTCTCAACACTCGGTAGTTCAGGAAAAAAACTCAAAATAGAAGTAGGAGTGCCGGGTGACGAGGGGCGACATGAAGCTGCCAATCGACCATTGGAAAAGATCCACGTGTTATTTCCTCTGAATTAAGAGAACACGTGCATAGGAGTAGATAGTATGATACAGCGGTAAATTGTAAGCAATGAGGTGGCGGAAGCTGCGGCAGAGACAAAAGGGGAGAACGACCATCATATCACTTTCCACTTTGGAGCTTCCTGGCCCTGGTGTGAACCGTGGGTCTCCAACTGGCATCTCAAGTTGAATCCGTGTACGGCCCCACCAAGGAATATCCTCTTCAAAACACAAAGCCTATATAATTATCCCACCGGACCGAGAAACAGATTCAACACTTCCTAGATCACCCGCTGTCTCCAAAACCGAAGCCTTTCACTCCATTCAATTCCCCTTCGAAACCCACAGAAAGCAACAAAAAAGAAATTCCCTTGACAGGCAGACAGGCGAAAGAAAGAAATAAATTCACCCCATCATTCTATCCCCTCTCAAAAGTCGAAACCTTCAGTTCTTGTTGAATGGATAATTTCTGCCAATTCTCTGATCAACATCCTTTGAGGTCAAATTCAATGCGCAGTGACAGGCAAGAAGCATCTTCTTTCTCTGATAGCAGCACGTCTCGACGAGTTGTCCATTCTGATGAAGAGGTCTTACTAGCAACAAGTTTTCCGAAAAAACGCGCTGGCCGCAGAATATTCAGGGAGACTCGGCACCCGGTTTTTAGAGGTGTTCGGAAGAGGAACGGTAACAAATGGGTGTGTGAAATGCGGGAACCAAACAAGAAGTCACGAATATGGTTAGGAACATATCCTACACCAGAAATGGCAGCTCGAGCTCATGATGTTGCTGCTTTGGCACTTAGAGGCAAATCTGCATGCCTTAACTTCGCTGATTCAGCATGGAGGTTGCCTGTGCCAGTTTCGAAGGATTCTAAGGATATCACAAGGGCAGCAACTGAGGCAGCAGAATTATTTAGGCCTCAAGAGTTTGGAGGTCATCCGGCAAAACAACAAGATAGCAATGCAGTGCTAGAGGATTACTCAAGTGAAGTTTGCAGCGATGATTGCAAAACTTTCCAAGAAAATGATGTCTTCTTCGAGGAAGCAGTGCTTGACATGCCAGGGTTGCTCGTGGACATGGCAGAAGGTCTTCTACTCTCTCCTCCACGTTATGTAAGGAATGATTGCAACGACTTGGATCATATGGAGAATGGTTCTGATTTGTCGTTATGGAGTTATTAGGCAAACTTCTAGATTAGTACATAGTGCCATAGTTAGCAGTTAGCAGTTAGCTTTACGTGTGAACGAATTATTCTTCATTTTTTTCCGTACTTCTATAGAGCCTTTATTTTAATATATGATGCAAATGGAAGAAAGACACCCCTGTCCCTTTATCCGCTGTTACGTCTGAAACTAATCAGGACAAGAAACATAAAATAAATAACCTTTTATCAGGTAGAAGAGCTTGGTTCAGGCACGCCCTATTGCATGTTCAACCTATAAGCATAACAATTTTAAATGTTATCTAATACATTTGTCCCCGGTATCTACCCGCCTGTAATTAGTTTCATAAGGATTTTACCCCTCTTTCCCTCTAAATATACTCAAAAAATCTAGTTTTATCTAAAGTATCAGCTCTCCCATTTCTTTTTTTCATAATTTTAGATTATTTATTCATTTAATTTTATCAAAATCCAAGAAAATCTTGTATATATGGAATCGGATGTTATTTACTTGTCATTTTTTTTTTCACTTTAGATAAAAAGTCCGGTGTTTGGTTGTTTGTTGGATAGAGAAAGTTGACATATCATTTAGTGATTTTGGATTTTTCATTGCCGTAACGTGATACGATAGCATGACTTGTTTTTTATTGATATATGATGATCCGAACTCAATTGTATGTATGAATGCAATCTAGTCCTGTAGAGGCATTTCAAGATTGAGAATTTCAAAGAGCACCTGAGGGAAAATTCAAAATGTTTTACATAGCTTGCTAGGTCAATACACGAGAGAGAGAGATATCAGTTCTTCGCAGTGTTATTCTTCTGTCCACCTATCTCAGCGACTTGTTCTGAATTTCTTGATTAAGCTTGTATATGAAGAAGTTACACTCTGCCCAATATATCAAGACTTGCTCTGATGTTTTAATAGCCATCGAGCCTGTCAGCTTGTTTTCTATAGACACACGCACACACTAGTTATCCCATGACATTAATTCCTCCGATCAAACATTTTCCAAAAAATTTGAATTTCTGTAACTAGCTAGAAGAGAAAAATCCACAAAACCCTGACACGTCAAATTAACCAGTCCACAACGACCAATCAGCATCAATTTCCCCGTCATTCCAGTCCCCATTATAATGTGGAGGAGAGAGCAGAAGGCCTTCTGCCATATTAGCAAGCAACCCTGGCATGTTAAATTCTGCCTCTTCGTCTATATACCCCACATTTTCAGATGGCAAATCTCTTATGTCATCATTAGGACTACTACAAACTTCACCACGGTCCTCCCTCCTGAAATATTCCATTCCTTGACCACCAAGGTCTGTAGTCCTAAACAACTCCGCTGCCTCACTTGCTGCCCTCCTGATGTCCTTGGCCTCGTTTGAAATCGGCACAGGCAACCTCCATGCCGAGTCCGCAAAATTAAGGCAAGCTGATTTTCCCCTAAACGCCAAAGCAGCTACATCATGTGCCCGGGCTGCCATTTCTGGTGTAGGATATGTGCCTAGCCAAATACGTGACTTCTTATTTGGTTCACGCAATTCGCAAACCCATTTATCGCCATTCCTCTTCCTAACACCTCTAAAGATTGGATGACGAGTCTCCTTGAATATCTTCCGCCCTGCGCGCTTTTTTGGAAGACTTGTTGCTAGTAAGACTTTCTCGTACGAACTGGGCGAGTCCTGCTGAGAACCGCTACTATCGGATAGTAAAGATGATAAAGATGATTCTTGCTTGTCAGGTGAGAACGAATTTGATCCTCCCATGAACATTTTTTAAGAACTAGTGATGTTTGTATAGGGTTTATGGGTCCGCTTTGAACTTTTGGGCACGGATAATGAATGGCTTGTGAGAGTGTTGAGATTCTGGTTTGCTTTTTTAACTAAAGGAAGTGAGATTGTGCGCTGCTATATATGCTTAGGATACTTGTGGATGAGGATGCAAGGTGAACACGAACACGGGATCAGTTTGTGCACACTTTGACTGGGTCTTGGTGGGTCCTATTTTACTTAGCTGAGCAGATAATGTGTTAACCACGTGTGTCAGGTGGGGTCGTATGCCTCCTATACCACGAAGTAACATTTTCTCGAACTTCTTCAACAACGGCACGTGTTTGATGACTTGTTTCACTGCTGAAGCTCCACGTGTCTTTTTAATATCTTATCCGTTTATGTTTCCCTTTCCCCCGTGAGTTCCTTCTTTTAATTTAATGCATTGACAAGGGAATCGTCAAATGTTTGCGAGCCTTCACTTCTATTAGTACACACTACTTGTTCTCACTCGTTATGCCGCGAGTCAAAGTAATATAAAGCAGTGGCTATATAGTTATCAGATATGTTAATATATTTTTTAGTAAAAAAATTAAAATATTTAAAATAAATTATGATAAATAAATCGTATTCAAACTAATATTAAAAAATTAATTTAAAAAAATAATTTTAAAAGATAAAACTAAATAAAAAACTCGAGTAAACACTAGTTAATTTATCAAACCAACTATTTAAACCACAAAATTAAAACAACCTTATATAAAATAATTAAGCTAGGGGGTAAAAACATAACAAAAAATCTCAAGTGAATTTAGAATAAGCCACTAAATCCACGAGTCACGGAACCTGAATAATCTTATAAAAAATAAAATAAAATAAATTATAAAAGTTAATTCATAGTAAATACGAGCAGTAATTTTTTCCATACAAATAAAATAAAAATAAAATTTTTAAGAAATATTGAATTAAAAAAAAGCATTGTTTCGGTTGACAAAGTTGAACAATGAATTAGTCTTTTTTTTTTAGTTTTTTGATAATTTTTATTTTATCTGAGTAGGATTGAAAAAAATTTAATTTTTTATTTTATTAATTTATATAGTGATTATAAATCATATAAAATACAATATAATTATTTAATCTTCACTTTTAATTAAATATTAATTTATAAATAAAAAATTCTTTAAGTTTTTAATGTATAAGTAATTGTCAATATAATATTATATTAGAAACCTTGTAAAAATCAATCAAAATTTAAAATTGTAATTTATAATTAAATTAAATTTTAACATGTAATTATGACTACATGATAGGGGTGATAAAAAAATAAAAAAACCGATTAAACTAAAAAAATTGAAAAGAAATAATAAAAAAACCAATGTAAAACGGATTAAATTTTTTTAAAAAACAACTGATTCACTTTTATAAATTAAAAATTGAAAAAAAAATAAAAAACCCCAAAACAAACCGAAAAAACCAAGCTAAATCAAAAAACCTAACCAAACTAGTTTGCACCGGTTTTTATTCTAAAAAAATAAACCCTGCATAATTAAAATTAATTAGTTTGAATTGGTTTTAATTTGATTTTATTTTTTAAATTTTAGTTTAATTATTTTTTATTTATAAAAATCAAATCAAATAAAAAATGTTACCTTTACTGCATGACAATTATTAATTAATACCATGTTGGCATCTTTTTATATTATATAATATATTTTTATTGAAATGCATAATAAAAGTTATTTAATAAATAATAATCCCACTCGCACATATATAATATTGCTAATCAATATAAATTACTAATAAAATTTTAAAAAATAATATATGTTTTTAAACATGATTTTAAAAAATAAGATCATTGAATACATGAAATGTTTTACATGAATTTATTAAAATATAATTTCATGACATGTTATAAAATACTAAATGAATCTTCTTCCAATTCGATTCGGCCATATTGTTGTTATGAAGGTTTATTGTACTGCAGCTTGAATTAAAAATATTTTTAATATAAAAAGTATAAAAATATAGTTTAATTTTAAAATAATTAAATATTTTTATTTTAATATTAAAATACATAATACATTAAACCAACTTAAATTTTACTATTTAGCCTATTAAATTTATAATTTGGTTACCGGATGCACTAAGTTTTAAAAATTGTTTTTCCAGCTATTTTTATTTTATTTATACGATAATAAAAATAATTTTTTATAAAATCAAGTACAAATTAAATATTAGAATATTTGTTTAAAATTATGATAATTTAAAAAAATTATAAAAATAAAATAAATATTAAAGGATAATTTTTCTTAAAAAAGGAAAAAAAGTAATAAAAGAAAACCTCATTCACTGTTCCCATGAACAATAAAAGAGAATTGTTATCACACGAACCTTTTTTAAAGATACTAGTCAATGTTACACGTACATGATTACATTAAGAAAAAGAAAGAAGGAAACTTGCCAGGCTACCACGTGCCACCCGTACTTATCCCTTGCGTTAATGAACGAGGGCTGCCGATAAACGACAGTGATTCCTGAATTTTTTTTAGATTAATTGGGTGTTTGGGCCATCGCGTACCACGACTAATCTCACGGGTCCTGAAGTTAACGACTATGTAAGCCTCCAGTGACCATCATATAAGCAATCAAGAACTCGAACCTGAGACCATAGAGAGAGCAAACCCTTTGATCTCAAGTCCTTATCACTTCACCACCACCACCACCTAGATGGCTGTGATTGCTGAATTTTTTTTTTTTAGATTAATGTGGGTGTCCGGGCCAGCTTTCGCGCACCACGACTAATCCCACGGGCCCTGAAGTTAACGACCATGTAAGCCTCCAGTGGCCATCATATGAGCAACCAAGGACTCGAACTTGAGACCACAGAGGGAGCAAACCCCTTGATCTCAAGTCCTTATCACTTCACCACCACCACCACCTAGATGGCTGTGATTGCTGAATTTTTTTTTTTTAGATTAATGTGGGTGTCCGGGCCAGCTTTCGCGCACCACGACTAATCCCACGGGCCCTGAAGTTAACGACCATGTAAGCCTCCAGTGGCCATCATATGAGCAACCAAGGACTCGAACTTGAGACCACAGAGGGAGCAAACCCCTTGATCTCAAGTCCTTATCACTTCACCACCACCACCACCTAGATGGCTGTGATTGCTGAATTTTTTTTTTTTAGATTAATGTGGGTGTCCGGGCCAGCTTTCGCGCACCACGACTAATCCCACGGGCCCTGAAGTTAACGACCATGTAAGCCTCCAGTGGCCATCATATGAGCAACCAAGGACTCGAACTTGAGACCACAGAGGGAGCAAACCCCTTGATCTCAAGTCCTTATCACTTCACCACCACCACCACCTAGATGGCTGTGATTGCTGAATTTTTTTTTTTTAGATTAATGTGGGTGTCCGGGCCAGCTTTCGCGCACCACGACTAATCCCACGGGCCCTGAAGTTAACGACCATGTAAGCCTCCAGTGGCCATCATATGAGCAACCAAGGACTCGAACCTGAGACCACAGAGGGAGCAAACCCCTTGATCCCAAGTCTTTATCACTTGACCACCACCTAGATGGTTGTGATTGCTGTTTTTTTTTTTTTTTTACGTGGGGTGTCCGGGCCAGCTTACGCGCACCACGACTAATCCACACGGTTCACTGAACATCCTGCAAGCCCAGTGAACAGGTAAGGTACCACGGGGTGACAGGCGTGCATTGTAAGGTTCGAACTCATGTGCTGAGAAAGGGAACAAGCCCCTCCCACCGCTGGGCTAGAACCTGGAGTATAACCTCACTTGCATGATTGCTGAATTTTAATACCATTAGTCGAAGACAAGGACTCCGCCTCGACCAGCGATGTTCATTCTAGGCTGTTAGTCTTCACAGCGGGGTGTGCGGGGCCTCTGTATCTGCCCAGTGTGGCCATCGTACGTGTCGGAGTGTTGAAGATTGAAACCAGCAACATGCATGAGTTTCCACGGGATCAGCACTTGTTCCAATTAACTATAATTGCCGTTTCAATTCAACAAAGGCTCATGTTTCTTCAATCTCGAACTACAGCTTAAGGATCAGCAAGGACACTGTTCTTGGAATTCTCCACTTCTTTACATAGCATCTTCCTTACATCACATTTATTTCTCTTTGCTTCTTCTCTTCACCAGAGAAATTAACTCTAGGTAGACAGACAATTGTGAACTGACTGCTTATACCTTTTATACTGGCTGTTTCTTTTTATATTTTAAAATTTAATTTAATTTTTTTAAATTGATATTTTTTAATTTCTAAATCATTTTAATGTATTGATATTTAAAATAATTTTTTAAAAAACAAAAAAACATTATTTTAATATATTTCTAAATAAAAATATTAAAAAAAACTATAATTACACTTCCACTACCCTCCTTTGTAAAAATACAATTAATGGCTCGCCTCTTTAGCCGGATGTTCCTTTTTGTGATTCCTTTTGATTGTATTCGTTTTATTTATAATCTTCGAAGCTTTCGTTTACGGCATTCACTCCAAAGATTTCCAGGCAGCCGTGAATAAGCTCAATTGTACTTGGATCTGATAAAATTAGTATTATTTATTAGTTGAAGATTATTATTCATTGTTGCAAACAATTCCCCGTTACTCGAGGAAGAAGAGTCCTTTTCTGTTATTTCTTGATTTAGTTATGTACCATGACCCTAGGTACTGTAATTGTGGGTTGTTATCTTTTATTATTGTAAAGTTATTTAACAAGTTATAAACATAAGTGAATGAATATGCATTACTCCCAGCTTTTTAATGTAAAAAGTTACTGTGCAAGGTTCTTAGCAACTTCTTTTGGTTTAACATCACAAGGTAGGAGGTAAGTGATCATGATTCAACAGTTTATTCATATCAATTTAATATATTATTTTCTAAACAACATGGAATCCAAGCTATAAAAAAATTAAAAGATTTAAAAATTCATGTGTTTAATCAAATTTAACGATGTTATTAAGAAGTTACAAGTGAACTGAGGATTTATTTTTTAATGTTGAATAGCGCTGGCATTTTATAGTCCAGTTTTATTAAGACCCCAATTATCTAATACTATTTTCATTTTATTTCACATTAACATTAATTCAGCCCCTCATTTCCCAACAAGAAATTAAAAAAAAAAGATGATAAGAATAATATATCTCAGCTCTTAAGCATACCTATAATTATTAATTAAAACATCCACCAAGTTAAGAACCAGTGAGTATATAATGACGTAACCAAGGGCTGATACAAGGGGAGCCCGGGTTCCTGGGAAAATATAGAGTTTTCTAGGGATGTATATGTATTTTACATTCGGAACTCTTTAAAAAAAAAAACATAAAATTTAAATCTTGACTCCTCGCTCCGCTGCTGTAACAACAACAATCTGGAAAGCTCGTAGAAATCACCAAGGAAAGTGGAAGGAAACATCTTGATTCTAGACTGGACAGCGAGACTGGAAAGGGCCTGGGGACTGTGGGCTAGCAAGTGGACTGCTCCTTCGCGTGATGTTTCCGAACTCAGAGGTTGAATTACTAGACTAGGCCTATAACTTAGCTTGGGCTCGATGGTTGTTTAAAGCAATTTTAAGACCGCCCAAATCATCTACACACACACACGCACACACCTGGAGGTGTTCCTCAGGAATAAATCATGATTATAATTTATTAAATGATAAGGCTCATGAGTTGTTAAAATTAGATACACTATATCACTTTCTTCAGGCCAATAGTTATTATATCTCTAATACAAGGAGCTTGGAGATTAAAGAGATCAAGAGCTTACTTTAAAGTAATAGTCTTTAATAGTTTCTTATATATATTGTTTTAAACCGCTTTGCTTTGAATTAAAGCATGCATGACTGCTTTTAAAAAAGCAAAGTGGTTTTACTGTGGGTATTTTTCAGTTCAATTACCGTTTTTAAAAAAACACGACCATTGTTTTACTAATACTATTATTTTATAATACCAAGCAAATCCCGAGCCATTCGTATGCATTTCTATATTTAAAGGCTTGCTTTTCTTATGTCCTTATAGGTTGAGTTTGCCTCTAGCTATCGACAAAATAAAATGAAGAATTTGTACTATTAAGATATAAACATGTATTAATGCAATCGGAATTGTGTTCAAGTTAGTGAATTTGAGAATGTAATAAATTATAATAGTTTCTTTAAGATAATATCTTAATTAAATATAAGATTACGGAGATCATCCAAAAGATTCTACAAAAATATTTTTTATACAGAGAATTTCCTTAATTACTATTTACAGAAATTCACGTCAAATCTTAATTCTAGACCTGGGGTCATGGACTGTCAAATTGAAGTTCGAAAAGTGACTGAAATCCATCGTCATGGACAATGAACAAGTAAAGAATAAAAGATAAAGATAAAGAAGGAACGATCATCAAAACTAACAAACCAAAAGAACACAATGATATTAGTAAAAATGGGAGGCACATCTTTGGTGGACCACTAACTCTGTGTTCAAGAAACCCTAGCTATTGTTCTGCAGAGAGGGGCCGATCGGGCAAAGAGCAAGAAGGTTTCCTTTTTTAAAAAATAAAACAAAATAAAAACCAAGACCAGAAAGATATAAAATTTTGTGTCGACCACATTGGATCCTTGTCCCCTCCTCTTCTTTTGAGAACCGAACCAGCCAGGTTAATTGTACCTTCGTATTGCTAATATATATAATATTAGTGGGTAGCTAAGTTTCCACGTTACCCAAAATGGAATGGCCATGATTAATTATTCGTTCAGTTTCCCTAATCAGTTCTCTAGCAGGCATGCCCTATTGCAATATAAAAATAATTTGGAGTAAACAATACTAAGACTCTAGAAACCTAATTAAAGCAAGTCAAAGAAAGGACTCACTGTGCTTGCTGAAAGAACATAGCACGCACTTGGTATTTTTTTAATAGTTAGGGTTTGGTCATTTTTAATGATTGGAGACTAAAAATACCTTTTCTAACTGGATATTAATTGGGTTATAGAAAAATGAACTCCTGCATCTATAGGATTAAAAAATGCTTTGTCCAGTTAATTTTGACATGTTTTCACAGAGTCTAGTCGGCTAGAGAGCATCACCAAAGCAAAAAAACCAGAAACATAGATGTCAATTTTATAGATGACACGTATAGCAATGTCTCGATCAAGGTTGTGTGACGAAATTCCTTGTATGCGTGTGTTTGTAAACTTGCACGCGTATTGCAATGTATGCGCTCGCGAGAGACAGAAGGACTCAAGGAGAGAGACGCATCACCAACCAGGCCATGAAAGTGAAGTGAAGACAGCAGAGGATGCAATGTCGGCCATGTCTTGTCTTGCCTTTTGTCAAACCTAACTCCTGCTCATTCAAAGATACAGGGGGAATTTCGGCTTCTCATAATTTTTGTGACACACACACACACACACACTCATTCAGATATATGTTTAGCGCCACAAAAAAATATTGTTTGTTTCTCTTGGATTTCATGAGTAAAACATGCCTAGCCATACTAATTACTATGACTTTTCTCAATAATTGAAGGCACCCTTTTGGATTCCATGGCCGACTCACAACCACTCTACTGATTTCTCTTTTACATTTGTGTAAGAGACCCCCCCTTGTTGTTTGTTAGCAAGACAAGAATCGTGAAAACACTTAATTAATTAGGTGTAAAAAAACTAATTAGGGTTTCGTTAGAGTCTAGATATGCCATACAAGTGATACAAACACTATTTTTTGAAATACTTTGATCTGACTTTAAAATTAATTAAATGATGGTTATGGCTTGAAGAAGCATATTATCGGGTATTATGTGACCTATGTGAAATGATTATTAAATTTAGAATCAATAGTGAAATTAAGAACATTAGCACTTTATATATATATATATATATATATATATATATTTTATTATCCTAAGAGACTCTTCTCACACATGATATAAAAGGGTAAAAAACCCATGCTAGTCTTATTCGGGGTTTGTAGCTGACTCTTTTAAAAAATATGGTTTCTAAGAATCAAATTTGTATTCTTGCCTAAATATAATAGTGTCATAACCACTAGACCAACACTTTATTAATAGATTTATTTATAGGTGCTGATCATTCTTATATAATACTATAAAAGTACAAAATTATTTTTAAATTTTCATTTAACGATTTAAAATTTTAGATTAAAATATTTTTTTAGTATGACATCAAAATTTTTATTAGTCAAACAATCTTGAATTTATATTTTTTTAATATATTAATTTTATTTGATAAAAATTAAATATAAATTAAAACAAACCTAATAATAGAAAATTATTATTACAATTCTATTTAATAATTTTAAATTTTAAATTGAGATGCATGTTTAAAAATATCACACTGAACATTTCGAGACAAGATGATTGCACAATGAGGTCAACACTTTACAAATGTTCCAATAAGTAGGATTGTGAGTGTCGCACACACATCTATCTCAGGGTCCACTAGATATGACAAGAGATGTTTGTCTCCTTAAAGAGGCGAAAAAGTCTTGTAGGCCCTCAAGACGCGTGTGACCCCTAGAGGTGTCAAATCTTTTCCCTTCAATACGTGTTAAAGGTGTCTCAGTCAATTGAAGTTCTTTCATTAAAAAATGTGCTTAAGATAGTTCTAATTAGTCCCCATCTTTCCTTAAGCTTTCAGATAGGCCCTTAGTTTTTTTTTAATCTATTAAGAGTACAGGACGTAGAAATCACAGATATAAATTTCATTACGGGCTCAATGATTAAAGGGCATATTTATCAATGGAGGACTGGTTTTGGTAAGGAATTGAAAGCCAGGGTCCTGAGGAAACTGTAAATTTGAATCTTCATTAATTAATTTGGCATGAAGGGTGTTAGTAAAGAAATTAAACCTGCGGTCCTAAAAGGTACTTATTAGTGTGTATTTGGTAGTACAATGTATATGTTTTTTTAACTAAAAAAATGAAAATTGATGTTATTTTAAATGTTTTTTTTGTTAAATTTTGATATCTTTATATCAAAACATTCAGATTAAAACATTGAAAATAAAATTAATAACTTTCTTGATAAAAAAAACGTTTGTTTTGGAAAAATACTGATAATAATGTGTTACCAAACGGGCTCTAATTGATTTACAATTAAAGCAGCTTAATTTGTCTCAACACAACAAGTTCCTTTTCATCGGAGGAAACAAGTAAAAGAAATTGTGGTCCATCTCATTAACTCTAAAAGAGAACAAATTCAAAAAAGAAAAGGAAAGGCAGGACAACGAAATAATGAAAAAGAAGAGACAAGAAAATAAGTGCATGTATTAATTACAAGCTAGCTAGACTATTGTACAATGCACGCACATGGACAGAAATGCAACCCTAACTTGCTGTTCTCCGTCTCAAACTCAAAAACTCACTACGTACGTGATCGCTGGTTCAGTACTCTTTGATTTATCTTTTTTATCCTGTTTTTGTTTCACATCCTAACCTCCATCATTTTGTCATTGCTCATTTCTTACTTCAGGACAAGCAAAATAGCCCCCCCCCCAAAAAAAAAGGTCACAGTAATGACTTCCATGCATATCCTTTTGTTTCTTTCTTTATGCTGTTAATCCATTCATGAAGTTGTAAAGATCAATAGTAAGGAGCAATATTAAAAATAGCTCCACAGACTTTCTCCATCAGAATTTCCCTGTGAATCATCAGACGGTGGTGAGTTTATTCTTGGTGGCGAAAGCAGCATTCCTCCTGCCATGTCCACCAGCAAATTTGGCATATCAAACAGTGCCTCCTCATCAACAAATTCTTCTCCACTTGATGCTAAATACGCGCCAATGGCATTATGGTCATTTCCTGGTTGATCAACTAACGCTTCATTGTAGCTCAGTTCAGCCTTTTTTAAAGCAGCAGCAGCAGCTGCCGCGTTACGAATATCAGTGGATGATGCCGTAGCAGGCACTGGATAAGTCCCAGCAGAACTTGGGAAGTTCAGAACTGCACCATCACCTTTTAGGGCCAGGGCTGCAACATCATATGCGGCCGCCGCCATCTCCGGCTTTGGGAATGTGCCAAGCCATATACGAGTGGTTTTGCGTGGCTCCCGGATTTCAGAAACCCATTTACCACCTCGGCACCGGATTCCATGATACATTGGGTGCCTTTTGGAGTTAGAAGAAGTCGTGGCCATGGTGGTGGGTTTAATTAGAATGTCGAGGAGGAAGATCTTTTGGAGATGGATATTTTTCACATGTGTTTGTAGGGATAGATTGTGACAATATAGGGTCAAGTGGGTTCACTAGTATAGAAGAATTAGGGTCAAAATGTAATGCTAACGGTGGGTGAATTTGGTTTATTTAGCGTTAGTGGATGTGTTGGGATCAGCCTTATGGATATTTAATATTGGTAGAGGATATATAAATATGCGAAGGAAAAGGTCTAGAAGAAGATGAATTTAGAGTTATGGGTAGATAGGGTCCTTGCTACAAGGAAGAAAGAATATATACGTGTGATTTTGCGTAGATTTGAGTTGTAAAAACGTTAATGCGTGGGGATTTCGTGGGGGGTCAGCTAAAATCGTTGTTCTCCAGTATGTAATGCAGGTAGTTGATAGCGAGGGTTGTAGTCTGAGAAAAATATTTAAAGTGGAAAGTGATAGTTTAGCTGAGGCTACTAGTAATCTGCTGCTTCTTTTGCTAAATGGAGGCTTTTGATAAATAATGGGCGGCGCACACGCATTACGGGCGCCTAGCTAGCACTTAGCTGGTCTCCGCTCCTCCCGTAGTGGTGCTAAAAACATCAACGTTCTCTCTCAATATCTTCTTTACTGGTTTCATGAATCTGAGGACCGGGAGTTAAGTTATGAAATGATATTTGAAAAGTGAATTTAATTTTATATCGATTATTAATAATTATTATGTTACGAATAAATATAATTTAAATTTTATATTACAAAATTAAAATTAAAATTAAAATATTATTGATAAAATGATAATAATTATACTAAAATGTTAATTATTGAAAAATTAAATTGAATTATTTATAACTTTTCTAATATTTTAAGAATTATAACACTTTAAATAGTTCTCTTGATCTTCAAATATAAATTAATTAATTATTAAATTAATAACAAATTAAATTATTTAATTTGATTTTTTAAAATTATAATTTATATTTAGGCTAACATATTATAAACTTAAGAGGTTACACATATTAAGAACCATTAGTTATAAATTAATTTGAGATAATTAATCAAGAGTTACTTCATTAAAAATAATTTTATAAATTAAGTTCTAGAATGTATTCAATTTGTGAATTATAATTTTAATCCATGAATTGATCATAACATGTTGTTGGATGTTCGGAATTGATTCTGAGCACTCAAACTTCAGTGTTAGTAGTGATTATAGATTAATGAGTAGGACAACCCATCTTAATAAAAAATATAAATAACTCACTAATGAAAAATATAAATAACTCACTACTGATTATGAAAAACCTTATTGATTGGTAATGAAAAAGGGCTTATAAATGGATGGTACATGTATAACCTCTAATTAACTTTATTTTTTGGTGACGATTAGCTTCCTCCTCCTCTCGTGCTGCATCTCTTTTAGATTTATCATAATTGAACATAAAAATATTTAAATTTATAATAAATATTTGATTTTTTTTATTATCTTAATTTATATTAATTATTTTTCTACTTACATTCTATATATATATATATTAACAGGATTATCATCAAAACATCTTCATAATTATATTTCAGAGAGAGTTGAAAAAGAATGACTATAAATACTAACGTTACTTTTAACTCATTGACATAACTATAGATGATATTATACTAGTATTATATTTACTGATAGATATATCAACAAACAAATAAAACATTGATGATATAGTATATGATTTTATTGTTAGTGAAATATTAAATTTATAAATGGAGATATACTAATAAGATGATATGGATATATTTTTTGGTATATTTTATCTGTTAATGAATTCATCAATATATTTATTATTAATAAACTTTTAATTACCAACAAGGGTTTTTTGGATGGATTGTTTTTGTTCGTAAAGCCATCAATAACATACATATCAACGGGCTATATATGAGATTAAATAGTGGTAAATTTTTTCATTAATAAAATTATTAAATCTGGTAAATGAGTTTGTAACTCAATTGACACTTTGTGATCTCCATTCTCAGTGTACCTAAAATTTATAACAAAACCTGATTTTATGAACATGTAATCATACTATAGTTATGAATGAATTAAATTATTATGAACAATCAACAACTCTTTCTAATGGATCGAAGCATTATACAATAGCGCCTCGTTCTTTTTTTTTTTTGCAACATATAATAATAAAAGCCGCGTTTTCTCATTATGTCACGTTAGAAATTATTCTTAGTGTATCTTCATTCCTTTGGGAACTGTTCGTTAATTTTCATGTTTTTTATTCCAACTAAAACGTGTACAGCCGCCAACAAATGTAAGGATGTTTTTCTTACTTTATGGTGGGCTTTCCAATCAAAACTTGATTGGTTAGGCGGCCGATACATATAGTAATCCTCTGGACAATATCTGGCCGACAAGGAGCTCCAGCATTTCATGCATGGCCATCAGCCCACCAGTACCTTCTCTGTCACTGATGTTTTTGTAGTTTCGGGTCACTTCCGTTCAAAGAATCCTTAATCTCTTTCCACTTTGCCTCTTGAACAGTAGCTTTAATCAGAGCTTCCATCTTCCATTTGAGATTAGAGGTTCTCGACAACATTTCGATGCATCCAAAACATAAGGGTTTTTTTTTTAAAATAGCATCGGTACAAACGCAATCCATATTTGTAAGAAAAAAAAAGGTTACATGTATTCATTTTCAGAGTAACGAGTTCCACTCATGTTACTTCGAGAGCCATATTAAAAATCTTAAAATGTAAAACAATCTTTTGATTATTTATCCTATCTAGATAAGTTGCTTTATATTTTATTAAATCTTAATTAATGTTAATGATTAATAACCAAAAAGAAAAGGAACAGAAAGTCCAATAAAAAAATTGACAACAGCAAATAATATTAAAAAAGAAAGCTAATACCTGTTAGAAAAACATTAATTATGAAAATGAAGCAAGAAATTGATACTATTTGAAATTTCGATAGGGTGTCAAAAAGTTAACTTACCAAGCAAAGAACAATTATCCAACAAAAAAAAATAAATAAAAAATATAATTGATGATAGAGCTTAAAAATACATCTCCTTAAATAATTAAGAAAACAGAAAGACAATAAGATTTATTAAAATAAAAGGCACTTGAACCCAAGTATGCCTGTGCATTTCATAAAGGTGTTCTAGATGAAATCACATATACTCTTAAGAAATTGAAATATCAAATTAAGAAAGGAGAAAGGAATAAAAAATTAAACTATATTTTTTATTTATATAATATTTTATCACTTGTATATTCAATGTCATACACAACTTCTTTTATTATTGTATCATTCAATTTGTCATTCTTCATATTTTTTTATCCAACAAAAAATATAGTCAATTTGCCTGGGACTCTAGGCATTCTTTAGAAAAGAAATAGAGGCTAAAAATAAAAAGACATAATCAAATCAAAACTTATAATATGTAGTTAAAGCAATTGAAAATCCATATCATACTTAATTTAATATAGCAAATTGAATTTTGTAAAAATCATTATTCAAGGAACAAGTGACCTCCTTTTTTATTATGAGTTGAAACGCTCTTTTTGTTATAGAATAATATGAATCATATTTTAGAACTTTACCTAACAATTTAAGCTATTAAGTTAAGATGATTCTTTGACATGGTATTGGAGCCTAGATGACCAAACAGTCACGAGTTTAAATCTCATCATCTCTATTTATTTGATAAAAAATAAGCATAAGATAATGTGAACTTATACAAGTTTCCAGTCTAAAGGGCTTTCATTTAAGGGGGTTTGTGTTGAAATGATTCTTTGACATAGTATCAGAGTGTTAATGATCAAGTGATCACGAGTTTGAATTTTACCATCTTTATTTATTTAATAAAAATTAAGTACAAGATAATGTAGATTTGTACAAGTTTCAAGTTGAAAAGCTTTCACTTAAGGGGATATATTAGATAATAATATAAATCATATCCTAAAATCTCACTTAATAGCTTAAACTATTAGGTTGAGATGAGTCTTTGATACTTTTTATACCAAACTAATACTATCTTTAAATCTCCCTTGAGATATTTAAATAAAACAAAAACTTGTATATACTTTTTGAATTTCTATATATATGCATTAAATTCTTTCAAAAATCAATAGCAATTAATAATTAATTAAAATGAATATTTTCATAAAAAAATTTAAATTGAATATGCATCTATAATATATATGTGTATTGCAAGAATATTTTGTTTTTATTTGCTTTTCTAATTCATTTCAATTGATAAATACAAACAAATATTAATTGGTGAATAGGTGAGTATAAAGTGGATAGTTTTATTATCCAATGCACCTTAAGCTAATTAAAAAATAATTCATATTGTTAATATGTTTTTGAATAAACTTCAGCATTCATTATTGTATGAAATAAATAAAATTTAAAATAACCATCTTGACTTATTAGGAATCAAATTTGATAGAGTCTCGTATACAATAAAAATACTAAAAATAAATGTTGTTATATCAATTATTATAATATTTATACGGCTTTATCACAAAAATAAAATAAAATATCATTCTAAAAGGACTTATTTACTATCATGATCGAATCAAATCATACGTTATGGATTTATTGTTGAATACTACACTTGGAAGGAAGTACGGAATTTAAAAAAACATAGAAGCATTCGTCTCGATGTTTGCAATGACCTTAAATATGATGAAGATAAAATTGATTGAGAGATTATTAATAAAGGAAAGACTTATTAATTAAATATTAAAAAATAATGGGAATAGTATAACGGGGCACCGCCTCAATGGGCGGGCCTCCTCTCAGTTCTCACTTGTTAACCTTACTGTCCTTTCCACTATATTCTTATGTCGTGTACCTGAAGTTTTATGAATCGTATTTCCGATAGGGTTTCGAGAAGCAAAATTAGCAGAACTGTTCCAAAACTAAGAAGCTAAGCAGCAAGCAAGCATCGAACTTCTATGTCCGTCAAGATTTTGACCTCTAGCTCTCTATATTTTCTTTGTTTAAAAAAAAATGTTGCGTGCTGGATATTAATGATAAGGTTTTCTTACATCAGATAAATAATTTAATACATATAGTGATAAGAAATATCAACGACACAGCAAATACGTGATTTATGATTCACAGTAATAGTATTTCTCGCGCAAAGATGTTCAAATATCGGCGAAAGACTCGGTTCAAATTCTAACTTACAAATCTCAAATCAAGTTGATTTCAATAACAACTCTACATGGACGGTGGATAGAAATATGTATAAATTTGTTGAGATATTTTAGAGATACAGATAAAGTTATTATTTAAATCTTGGATAAATCAATTACAATCCGTTTGGATTTGCGAGTGGTAGAGATACAGTTAAATCAGCTCACTATATATATAATGTATATCCTCTATAAATATAATTTCATATAGCACTCCAATACTCCCTCTTCCCATTGACTGGCTTACGAATCTCACCAATCATACCCAAAAGAAACAAAGAGAAAGAAAGAAAGAGATGGCTGGAGGGGCTTTTGCTCCAACATCTGGTGGAAAGGAATACCCTGGAAAGTTTACCTTCAGGGTGTTCTTCACGTGCCTTTTTGCAGCAACAGGAGGTCTAATTTTTGGTTATGATCTTGGTATTTCAGGTGTGTTATAATGTAGAATTAATTAGTTTCTTTTTGAAGATGTAATAATCGTATCACTTGTTTTTGAGAATCTGTGAAATATGTACTTAATTTCGTACTAGTGTAGTTTATGTTTGCATCGTTCAAGGTGACAGCAAACCTGAATAATATATTTCCTTTTACAGGTGGTGTAACATCTATGGATGTTTTCTTGAAGGACTTCTTTCCCGATGTTTACCAGAAGGAATCCTCTGTCAAGCCGTCAGATGATCAATACTGCAAGTTTGATAGCCAGATATTGACGTTGTTTACTTCGTCTCTATATCTGGCCGCCCTTGTTTCGTCCATAGGAGCATCTATGGCGACTAGGACGTATGGACGGAGACCTACGATGATGACCAGTGGCTTACTCTTTGCAGCTGGTGCTATCGTTAATGGCTTAGCCAAGAATGTCGTCATGCTTATTGTTGGTCGGTTATTACTAGGTTTTGGCATTGGATGTGCCAATCAGGTAAACTGTTCTCTTCAAGAATCAATCTTCTTTTTTTGCTATTATATTTACAATTATCTTTTTCATGAAAAATACTCACTAAATGGTATTTTACTTTCAATGCTAGATTGAATCTAACCGCTTATATGTATGTATACAATGCTTTCCTTGAGAGTTTGATTATAAGGAAATATATTCTTCTTCTTTTCCTTAATTGTCAATGTCCTTGTTCACGATAGAAATTTTGTTTTGTGATTCTGGCAGTTCTTAAACTGATCGAATTCTGGAAGAGAAATTAAAGAATTTTTTAAACTTGTGTTTATTTAATGTGTACATATGCCTTGAGTTTGCTTTTCTTTTCTTTCTTTCTTAATTTTTCTTTCTTCATTTTTCTCCTTGTATTACAGTCGGTTCCAATTTATCTCTCTGAAGTGGCTCCCTATAAGTATCGAGGTGCCCTCAACATGATGTTCCAATTGTTTATTACAATTGGTATTCTCATTGCCAATTCTTTGAACTATGCCTTTGCGAGGTTGATTGGAGGAGATATGGCATGGCGCTTGAGTTTGGGTGGCGCTATAGTTCCTGGTCTGATAATTCTTTTAGGATCATGCTTTCTTCCTGATACGCCGAATTCCGAGATAGAGCGAGGCAATTATGAAAGAGCTAAAGATCTACTTCTTAAACTCCGCGATGTTGATAATGTCGATGAGGAGTTCAATGATCTTGTCGAGGCCAGTGAGAAAGCAAAATTGGTGAAACATGCTTGGTTAAACATATTTAAGAGGAAATATAGGCCACAGCTTGTGTTTGCATTCTGCATTCCCATGTTTCAACAGCTCACCGGCATGAACGTCATCGTGTTTTATGCTCCTGTTTTGTTCAAAACTATTGGTTTTGGGAGCAATGCTTCTCTTTTATCTTCTCTGATTACTGGTTTCGTTAATATGGTTGCAACTTCTGTTTCTATTTTTACGGTGGATAAGCTGGGGAGGAGAAAGCTTTTCCTCATGGGTGGTACCCAAATGCTCATTTGCCAGGTTGGTCACTAGCTCTCATCTTTTTTTCAACAACGCATATACACTTTTCATTGATCTTTACACAATTCTTTGCTTTTACATTATGGTCATGTGACTTACAATGTCTGCTCTTTTTTCCCGTCCTTTTCTTTCTTTTTGTAGGCTGTGATAACAATTGCCATTGCTATGAAGTTTGGAGTGAGTGGGAACCCAGGTGTGATTTCCGGTACCTACGCTGGTGCCGTGGTAGCCTTCATATGTGTTTATGTTGCGGGCTTTGCTTGGTCTTGGGGACCTCTAGGTTGGCTAGTGCCTAGTGAAATCTTCCCATTAGAAGTCCGTTCAGCTGCTCAGAGTATCAATGTTTCTGTAAACATGATCTTCACCTTTGTCATTGCACAAATCTTCACGACAATGCTTTGTCACTTGAAGTTCGGTTTGTTCATTTGCTTTGCAGTTTGTGTGGTGATCATGAGTATCTTCATATACAAACTGTTACCTGAGACCAAAGGAGTCCCAATTGAAGAAATGACCATTGTGTGGCGGAATCATCCTCATTGGAGTAAGTATTTGGATGAAGATGATGCTAAGTTTGAAACGAGCAAGCCCAAAGATATTGCATCTGCTTAGTTTCTTATGCAGATCAATATCATTTTTGTTTTTGGTTCATACTTCTGGGTTGTGGCAAGTTTTTTTCATGTTAGGTTTATTTCCTCTTTTTTTTTTTCTGACACTTTGTAGGGCATTTTATTTGTTTTATTAATTCCGGACCATAATTTTCATTTTTAGTACTTTTCTCTACAAGAATTGCATTAATGTTAATCTGCCTCCAATTTATATTAGATTTTCTTATTTGAGCATTAAAATAATACTTTTTTCTAAGTTTTTTCAAAGACGTTTTTCCACAACAGGCTCTGATATGGCTCATTAAGTACAATACAAAAGCCGAGCCCTTGAATTCCAGAATGGGGCCGGTTTATATAACAATCCTGGTCTATCCTCATCCATCCACTGCACGAAAACGTTCTTCATGCCTTATGAAAAGGATTATTCATTAAGAAATTAAGGAGTTCCTGCTTCTCGTAAATATTTGTCACCTGTACTCCACTTGGCCACAACTTTAAGTTTCCACAGCAAAATCTCTTTCCAGAATCCGAACATCCTTTTGGGATTACTGTCCGAACATCGTGGTCGGTTAACACACGGTTAGAGCATGGAACTCAAATATCTCTTCTCTCCATTCTATTTTTGTTTTTTCTTTCTCTGTCTTAAAAAGATCACCATGCCCATAGGTGCCCCCAGAAACTCATAACTCCTAAACCTCTCCATTTAAACGCCCCTAGCTCCCCTCTTTCAAATCTATGTACCCCTTGCCATCTCTCTCTCTCTCTCTCTCTCTATCAATCTATCTATCTCAATTAAGTCCACATTCCACAAGTATGTGCCAGTTATCTTCACCTTCTGATTCTTCCAAAAGCAAAGTAGACCCATCAACCGGAGTACAACTTTCTGACATGTTAACTGATTTGATCCCCAAGAACCCAATATTTCAAGAACAAAACAAGACTGATCATCTTTCTCTTGCAATCAAAGAAGCAAGATGCATAGCCTATATAGCACTTCCAATGATATTAATGCGTAGCCAATATAGCACTTCCAATGATATTAACTGGTCTTTCACTCTATTCTCGCTCCATGATCTCCATGCTCTTTCTCGGTCGCCTAGGAGAAATTGCTTTAGCTGGTGGCTCGCTTGCAATTGGACTTGCTAATGTCACTGGCTACTCTATTCTCCCTGGCCTTTCCATTGGAATGGAGCCCATTTGTGGCCAAGCTTTTGGTGCCAAAAGATACAAACTTCTCGGCATCACCTTGCAAAGAACTATTCTTTTGCTTTTTTTAACTTCCATCCCTATTGCCTTTTTATGGTTCAACATGGAAAAGATTCTTCTCTTTTGTGGCCAAGAAAAGAGAAGAATCTTTTCCATGTTGAACCATAAAAGTATCTTTTCCATGATATCGCCACAGAAGCACAATTCTACATTCTTCACTCTCTCCCTGATCTCATTGCTCAATTCATTTTTCATCCTTTGGGTATATGTCTCAGAACTCAGTCCCTTACTCTGCCACTAACATTTCGTGCGGCTCTATCTATTCTTCTTCACATACCTATAAACTACCTTCTTGTCTCTGTACTCAATCTGGGAATCAAAGGTGTTGCGTTAAGCGCAGCATGGACTAACTTCAGTCTTGTTGGATCATTGATCATATACGTTATGATCTCTGGCGTGTACAAGAAGACTCCGGGCGGGATTTCATTGGAATGCTTAAAAGGCTGGAAATCTTTATTGAATTAGGCAATCCCAAGCTGCATTTCGGTTTGCCTTGGATGGTGGTGGTATGAGGTCATGATTTTACTGTGTGGGCTATTGTTAAATCCAAGAGCAACCGTTGCTTCAATGGGAATCTTGATTCAAACCACAAGTTTGATATACATTTTCCCATCTTCTTTGAGCTGCGGTGTGTCAACAAGAGTTGGCAATGAACTAGGTGCTAATCCTAGAAAGGCTAAGCTTGCTGCTATCATCGGTCTCTCTTCAAGCTTTATCTTGGGATTGACAGCATTATGTTTTGCTGTTATGGCGAGGAAGATTTGGGCTTGCATGTTCACGCAAGATGCAGAGATCATTGCAATGACATCAATGGTTTTGCGTATAATTGGCCTTTGTGAGCTTGGAAATTGCCCACAAACAACATGTTGTGGGATTCTGATCACTTCTGAGAGGCACGGCAAGGCCTAAAATGGGTGCAAATATTAATTTGGGATGCTTTTACCTTGTGGGCATGCCTGTTGCTGTTTGATTGAGTTTTTATGCTGGCTTTGATTTCAAGGGACTCTGGTTGGGTCTATTAGCTGCCCATGGCTCATGTGTATTGACCATGCTGTTCGTTTTGGCTAGAAAAGATTGGGAATGTCAAGCCCACAGAGCCAAGGAACTGACTGACAAATGATGTTGATCGTATCGAAGAGGATGAGAAATTGAAAGAAGATACCAAGAATTCATCATCCAACTCATGAGGATGCTAATGATCTTCGTCACAGATGCAATAATGTTTGGAATTGTATTTTGTAGGTGTTTTTTTTAAAAATAATTTTTTTAATTTTTTTTAATATTTTAATATCTTGCTATTAAAAATAATATTTTTAAAATAAAAATAATTATTTTAAAATAAAAAATAATATTTTTAAAAATAATCCCTCTTCTATTTAAAACCCCCAAATGAATGATTCCATTCCCACCCGTTGCTTTTCGTATGAGTTTTAAATTGATATTCATGTCACATCATCATTGGCCGCAAACTCCTCGGGAATGCAGAGGATGATGTTGAGAATTTTGATTCATCTGGGAGATCACTGCAGGGTGTGTGTGTGTGTTAGCATTCCAAATGAATATTCAAGTCATATCATACGCACACCACTAGAATGAATTATTATGTTTATTCTTACTTTTTCGTTGCGATTTGTAAATTGAAAACAGTTGAGATTTAGAGATAAGTCTGTTTTTCTTGTGATGATTGATTCAATTATAAATTAAGTCATAATTTTTCTTCATTCTTGTGCTCCGATGATAGCAGTGTTTTTCAGGGAGAGTTGGCTGCTATATTACGATGGCTTCTTATGCTCTCGTGCAACGCGTTCGGTGTAGAATCTGAAGTGTTTGCCTCTTCAAGCTTTATGGCTGCCGATGACTCTTCTCTCCGAGGTACCAAACCAAGCCCTTGTCTTGCATCGGGTCTCTCTGTGTTAGGTTGATTGTCACTGTATGTGCAACAAATAGACAGCACCAATCATTGACTATTGACAGCCACCATTGTTGAATGAGCTGGAGTTAGTGGCCACCAATATTGACAACAAAGCAAGAAGAATGTCTATAAATAAAGGCATATGTGAGAGAGCAAAATGAGAGATGTAGTAGAGTTAAAGATGTAAGAAATGTAGGAGAGAGTGTGCTCCCAAGGACAGAAAGCAGTAACTGCCATTGCAGCACTGCAAAGAGAGAAAAAAGTGAGGTTGGGAGTTGCTAAAAGAGTGAATGATTCCTCCTCCTCTATTGTTGTAAATCTTGTACTCTCCCTACATATTGCAATGGCTTCTCCTGTTGATGTAGGTGATTTGCCAAACCATGTTAAATATTGTGTTAGTATGTTTGGCCTCCTATAAGCAAATATCAGTACATCACCGGTCGGATTTCCCAACAATTGGTATCAGAGCACATGGTTCAAAGTGGTGTTTGATTTTGCTCAAAAATAAAAGTTGTCAAAATTATATTTTAACCATACCACTGTGTAGAGGAGGAAGAGACAAAGCCACTGGTGAAAACCGCGTCAAAATTTGACATCGAAAACCACCACATGTGCCGGCAGGGTGATTGGACACGCGCGCAGACGCACGCCCAGTGTCACACGCGTCTTCTTCGCCTATATGGGCTGACCCGACCAGAATACCAGAAGATCCGACTTACGTACGAGATCCAAATGATGACGACATCATCATGACGTCAGTATGAATAGGTGGCATGACATGTCAGTACCAGTCAGCAAACATGTCAGCACTATGGGACCCACTGCCACGTCACCAGACGAGAGCCGAGAGTGAGCTGAGCCGGGTCGAGTCAAGCCGAGTTGGAGCTGAGCCGAGAGTAGAGGGACAAGATTCTGTATGGCAGAGTCTACGTGTAACCGAATCTGAGATTGAATCTGGACTACTAATTAGATGAAAATTGTTTTGATGAAATCTTAGCCGTCTGAAGTGCGATTTGGATGATTTTAGACTTATTTCCAGCTAATTTGATTGTTTCAGATGCAATGGTATGGTTTGATCATTTAGATTAGGACTAAAAATTGGTGATGGTGAATTATTAAAGAGAGATTGCCTAGTCAGGAAGCATTTGATGGTTATCATGGTGGTCGATGGAGATGAAGAAGAAGAAATCACACATGTTTGCCCAATTACATGTATTGACCTGTTATGTGGGAAATTTTAATTACCTTGAGGGAAAGCAAAATTGGGATACTCTGAACACCCAATCATGTAAACAATTTGAGGTAGAGAGTGAAATTTGATAAAGACCAATCTTGACAAATCTAAGTACCGATAGTCTCGCTAGATGTTGAGAAATCAGGTATAAAACCAAGATACCCTAAATCATTTGTAAAGAAAAGCCGCGACAAAGCTAACAAATGGTTGTATATACGGAAAGACAGTACGATGGATAAATATGGCCTAAGAAGTTCTGTCTAGGAGATTGGATTTTAAGCGGGACCAGTGTGACCCCTCCAATCTTTCCTGGGAACTTGCTTAGTGGAAGGATTATCTATACGATACTATTTTCATATATGTGATAGTTTGTTATGAAACTGTTGAAGACTAACAGGATGATGGCACAAAGAAACAGTTTGGTTTTGTATGATTAAGGATCTGATGAAGTGGTGATTTCTCCAACGAAGTTAGATTTGGTAACTGTAATTTCTCGAGGGGAGAATTGATGAAGACCTTGATAATGGTAGAGAAATACATCAAGAAGATGAAGATTGACACCCTATTTTGACTTGGATAGATATTATGACAGGATGAGCTGCTGTTAAACATAAGCAAGGAATAAGGAGAAATCTGGAGAACAGAAAATGCATGAAGGACATACGAAGATTGTGCAAGAGTACCTGGTAGATCCAACGAGGTACTATAATGAGACAACAAGTGCAAGAAGAAGAAGAGTTTCCAGATGAAGCTCAGAGCAAAAACTATGAGAAGTTGTATAACAAGAAGTTTCTTGTGCTCTTGGTAAAGGCAACAAGCAAGGATTTTTCAATGCATGCAAGGATGAAAAGATGAGCTATTGTATATGCATCTAATTGAGGGGGGTGCAAACGCCTATGATAAAAGGCGACTGCCTATGATAAAAGGCGATCTATGATGAAAGGTGAAGACACTAAAGGGAGTTAGTGTGGGTGGAGCTATTAAACGGAAAGGCGTAAAAGCTCCAAACATAGAAATCGAGATGGAGGATTGTGAGGCATATACCACAACTTTCTCTTTCTATGTAATTAGTGGCAGTGATCTCTCTCATAGTTCACATGGTGATAGAGAATTTATGGAGCCACTTTAAAGCATCTAAGCTAAAGGAGGATGCGACCACCTATAAAAGGCGAAAACACCTTAAGAAGAAGGTGTGAGGGCTATGAGATGAGCCCATGATTAGACCGCCGCATGATGACGAGCAGAGACACCTCAGGAGAAGGTGTGAGGGCCGTGAAAGGAGCCTAGTTCAGAACGTCCCAGAGCCAATGTGATGGCTAGGTAAGAGTGGACGAGTGGATAGCCAATGAAATGACCATGATGAGTATGAAGACAAATACAAGATTGACTTTCATGGATATTGACCCCATGCTAAAGATCAATAAGCTAGAAGACGTTTGCCTTGGATAATAAGTGGATGACTTGTGGAGCATTAAGACGCAGTTGCTATGAAAGAGCAGAGGGCATGCACAGGTTCCGGGAACAAGTTGACTCTTGTAAAGGTGGTGAGCTTGATAATGACATTCTAATACTCAGAGTATAAAGAAAAATATGGATTAACCTTTTATGGGCTGCCCTCATAGTTAAAGGTGGAAAACTACCTGTACTCTTGAGACTAAGAGTAGGAGACTCATGGAGAAGTAAGGCGTGGTTCCTAGGGTGGAACAGAGGACAGGCGTAACTTTTGGATGAGTAGACTCTTGGAAGAGTGGTGAGCTTATGATCATATTGAGATACTCAGATAATGATTGTCACACTTAAAATATCCGTTTGAGGGGGTGTTATAAGCCTTGATGTGAGGCTTGATAAATCATTCTTGACTGAGCATGGTTGATACACTCGAAGGGGAATGTTATTCCAGAGACAAGCGTTAACACTATTCAGATGTGATGTGACAGACCATCTGTTTATAGTGATCCTTTTGTGTGAGAAAAGGTGTGCTTTGGTTACTCTGATGATTGAAAGGTTTGGCAAGTACCTGTAAGTTTGGCCACAAACGCTCTCAAAATGAAAAGCTTGAAAGAGCTGCAAGATACAAGCTTGTGTTGAAGAAACAAGAGGACAGTTGCCCCACATGAATGACAAAAGGGATGATTGTTAGGTTGGTTGCCATTGCATGTGCAATAAATAGACGACAACAACCATTGACTATTTGCAGCCACCATTGTTGAATGAGTCGGAGTTGGTGGCCACCAATATTGACAACAAAGTAAGAATAATGCTTATAAATAGAGGCATATGTGAGAGATGTAATAGAGCTAAAGTTATGAGAAATATAGGAGAGAGTGTGCTGCTAAGGACAACAAGCAGTAGCTGCCATTGCAGCACTGTAAACAGAGAAAAGAGTGAGGTTGAGAGTTGCTAAAAGAGTGAATGATTCCTCCTTCTCTATTATTGTAAATCTTGTACTCTCCCTACATAATGCAATGGTTTCTCCCATGGATGTAGGTGATTTGACCACATTAAATATTGTGTTAGTGTGCTTGGCCTTCTATGAACAAATATCAGTATATCACTAGTTGGATTTCCTAACACTATGATCCCTAGAAAGTTCTCTCTTTCATTTCTCTTCTTCTAAATAATTTGATATTTTTTTTCCCAGTAGGTTTGTGCATTTTTTTTTTCATTTTTTGCATGGAAAAAGACTATCTTAAAGCAATTTGACTAGTTAAAGAGGTTAAGTCAATAAATGACACAACTATTTTATGTAGAGGAAGAAATCCAATGTACAAGTTAAATAAACACACATATAGATATGCCCATATAGGAGTTAATCCCCTTTATCAATATCATGTGATTTATACAGCGTAGATCGGATGACCCGTTCAATTTTTTTATCCAAATATTGAAGTAACTAACGCATGGGATGCAGGTGTTCTATGTTGAATTTGGCATCTATATCATTAGGACTGTCCACCGACATATCCTCCTGCTTGTGCCATCAAATGCAGCTTCTAGCTCATCTTGGACACCACAGTCACTCAGCTCCCCAAGTTCCCCGAACTTTCCTGTGGTTTCTAAGGTAGAACAGTAACTAGCCATAGACAATATGGCGGATATGGAGCGGGATCAGATTAAAGCTGCAATAAAACCAAATGGTAGTCACTTCTTTTCATATCAAATTAATATTTATCTATGATATTAATTTGATGTAAGTCACTCACATAAAGGTGGAGTTATGAACTACCATGCTTTCTCTATGAACTCAATATATATTATGTAGATATCCTATAGATTTATAACTTAATATTTATTGACTATAATTAAAATTGAGAATTTTCAAGATAGAAAAATTTACAAGGAAAAAGTTCTCGAAAGAAAGAAAGAGAGAGAGAGAGAGAACTAGAAAAAAAGAATAAAGATTTTTTAAAACAATCTCTCTCCCTCTCCCCCATACCAATTCAACCCACCACCAAGCCATCCTACCATCTTCGATTCCAATATTGACCACCCACCACATCGAGATGGTATCCACATAACCATTGGACCATGAACATTGACACGATGGCAACACCTACCAGAATTTCTGGCTGTTGTTACCTCTTTTTACCTTAAAAATCATGTTCTCTTACAATAACATCTTATTCTCTCCTCCTCTTCTTTTTGCAATTGATAAACTCACAAAAGTTGTACCATATATCTCTCTTTCTTTCACATCGATAGAAACGATTAAAAAAATAAAGAAAGAGAGAGAAAACTAAAGAGATAAAGAACAAAGGAATAAACCAAAACTTTGAGGGCTTCAATCACACTTCACAATCAACGGCGGATGACATTACCCATACATTAAGGAAGAGGAATGAATTGTGCACCTAGCATGGTAATCGATGCACCTCAACCCATCACCTCAGCCCATCAACAATAATTAGACCTGAGATAAACTGATCTTATTTTAATTAGATAAAATATAATATATAGATCAAATTTAAAAACAAATGATTAAGATAACTTAAAAAAACATTTTTTTAAAGAAACAAACAAGTTACTTTAATTCATATCCCATTAAATATAGAAGAACAAATAGGACAAATAAGAGACATAAAAAAGATCATGGTTTACCCAAGTTGATATAATAAATTTATAACCCTGATAATTGAGGTTGAGTTAACCTGAAAATTTTTGAAAAACCTCTAACCCAGATCATAAGATTGGAATAATTACTCAAAACAATAAAAAGAATAATAAAGTTTTTTTTTGTAAAATAAATTCTTGTTTTCTTTTCAAACTCATGAGTAAGGTCATTAAACCCAAATCACTATATGTGGAAAAATCACGAAGTTCAAATCTTAATTAATCAAATATTGAATGATAAAATTAAAAAAAATTAATTTATAATTTTTTTAAATAGTAATTAAAAAAATAAAGATCAATATCAAAATAAAAAATAAATTTTATACTTGATTTAATGATGAAATTGAAAAGAAAAATTAATTTAGCGAAGGAAAAAAAATAAAAAAATAAGGATCAAAGCTGACATAAGCAATAAAATAAAATTCTTAATTAAATGATGGAATTAAAAATAAAATAAAATTTTACAAAACGATCATGGAAAAAATTAAAAATCACAACAATGAGGACCAAGTCGAAAAATATAACACCATTAATTTGAATTGAAAGATAAAATTAAAAAAAATATTTTTTTTACAAAAAAGCTAAGAAAATAAATTAGAATAATAAAGACTAAAGTTGAAATACTAATAATAAAGAGGGCAAAGCTATGATTTTTAGGCAAGAAAAAGAAAAGAAAAAAAAATCCATCAGCAATAAACCAAACCACTAGAGCTGAAATGCATTGGTCTATAAGTAAGAGGACATGGTGATATTTTTGATAACATGATAAAAAAGCATTTTTGGATGTCGAGAGACTACGCGCAGCCTGAAATGCTCAGGTGCCTCTTGATGTCGTATATGTGCTTGTCCTTTGTTTTTTATTTAGTTAAATATCAAATTTCTCACAAGGTGACTTAATAATAATACAAAAAAGAAGATAAAAAAGCCCTTTTTCTCCGGGTTTAGATTTTTTTCTTTTAAAGACATTTAAGTTTTTCAATGTATTTTTTAATTGTTTATTTTTTTATATTTGATAAAATACTAAATTATCTCTGGATCTCACTTGATATTATAATAACAAAAAAACCATTGTGAAAAAAAAAAATGCTCGTTGAGGACAACTTTATTTTTTTTTTATTTTTAAGGGTATTTCAATCATTTCACTTTACAATTGAGATGAGAAAAGATTTATTTATCACCATTTAATTTAGTAATGACTAAGGAGTTTTATAAAAAAAACTTTAATACTTTTAAAAATTAATGTTAAATTTTCAAGATGAAGAGGCAAAACTATAATAATATCCTTGAGACTTGATTACAGTATTTTTTTTTCTAGGCTAATAAGATTCTTTTAATATTTCATATATTTTAATCACTAAATATTATAAAAGATCATGTTATTGATCAAGCTCCTCCGGTTATAACTGAACAATCAATAATAGAAAATCAAGCCATAACAGCAATCAATAAATACCCACGAATTTGCTGAGAAAATGAAGCCGTAACAGCAAATCTGTCGAGAGCTAGAATAATGGAAATCAAGTCATAACAATCAATCTGTCAACAGCTAGAATTACTGAATTTCTATAAATAGATAATTTGTATTTCTGTAGATATACTCTCAAAAGTGTAACAGACAATGATAGCAAAGAAAATAAAGAATACACAGAAACCTTAATCCTCTTATGGTTTTATTTTTCCTTTTAAATATTACATGCAAATCACATGATTTGATATTAAATTGATCTTGCCAAAAAATAATTAATTGTGATATCTTCTCTTTTTATGCGTGAAGCCCCTGGTGCCCCAACTCAGTTTGTGAGGGAAAACTAATTAGCTTTGCACCATTTTAGTGGCTCGATTTAACTAAAATATTCCAAGGAGTTCGCAAAAAATATTATGGTATCATATGAAAGGTTAACTAACCCAAATCCAATCTCATTAGGGTAATAATTAGATCAGAGATCTTTTTTCCCTATATTTAGATAAGGGAATAAATCAAGCCCATTATAGAGTTATATAAATTGTGAATTTTCTTTTGTTTTTTGGGATTAGTTTTGACTATATATATATATATATAGAGAGAGAGAGAGAGAGGAAAGAGAAAAGAAGAGAGGAAGCTTCGGCTATCTCTAAAACCACCTGATTGGGCTTGTGGACCTCAGTTTTAAATGAAAGCATTGATTATATGTTGTATTAGGTTGACTGAATTATTAAATTGTATTAGGTTGACTGAATTATTGACGTAAAAACTGATGCGAAAACCGGCTATTTAAGCTGTCATTGGTGATAATAAATTGAAGTCAATTGAGGAACAGACAACAAGAGTAGGAATAGTAAGAAGCAGCAGCAGATTGACCCTGCCGTAGGACGTCGGCCGGTGAGCAGCAATACTGCTCTCGAACCGAAGTAGATACTCAAAACGAAGAGATCGTAAGAGGAAAGAGATACGATCTGCCTAACAATTTGCCAAATCTGTGCGTAGGTTTGTTTATGTGCACGCATATATATAATACCAAATGGATGGGTCATGCGCCCCTGCCTGTAACAACTAGATGTCAGACATGAGGGATGTTCGGCCGTCCTAGCAAGCCACATGACATGATCACAATTGGGTAACCCCATCACTCTCCCACATTAAAGTCAACTCGTCCAGAGTGTCTGACCACTATGTATTGTTGTTTGTTTATCCTAGGTGACCAGCTAGGCATGGAAAGAAGGAAGTCAAGGGATGTGACGAGGATTTGGCCTTCAATTGTTTATGAAATCATGATTGGTAATCCCATGTGACAATGGTTCTTATTGACAATGAAGCCATGATCATGATCAAATAGTGGAGTTATGATTTCTTGTAACATCTTCTTGTTTATTCATTTAATCATGCATCTATTATTTGTTTGTACATATTGTTTTAAAATCTTCAACATGCAAGTAATATTCTTATAGACAGACATACAACAATCACTAACTATCTAGATAGATGTTTAGATAACTGACCCATTTACATATTCATTATAATTTTTTTTTTTTAAAAAAAACACCATCATACTCCTAAACACTCCATCAATTATTTAAATGACTGACCCACTTGTATATTAATCAATTACGGATCCTTACAGATTAACATATTTGTGGTTAGAGTTCAATTTTTGAACAAAATATTGGAGCGGCACATGGTCTATGTGGACTTTGCACATGCATTGCAAAGATAATCAAAACAGAACATATACCATGAACTGATCATCGCATTAATCGATCTCAGCAGGAAATTTAACGGCTCCCACGAAAGAAACATTAAGTGACAAGGTTTAATTTATTCGAAAACCATGAGCATGAAAGGGTTTGAGCCTTGTTGTTTTCCTTTTCTTTTTCAAAGAAAAAAGAAGAGAAGGTCTTTCACTTCAGGCTTGGGTTGGGAGGCAACTCGTGAGGTTCTGGCTTTCTTAATTTCACAAGTCATAACCAGTTCCCGTAGGCCCATATCCAGATTTCAGAGGGCCAACTTAATATGATAAGCAGTAGCCAGTGCCGTCGGCCGACATCCAAAGTAAATCTAAGAGTAGTAATGAAGACGGGCCATGCTCTCATGTCCCAACGCTAAACGCATTTGCCTTGAATGGTTGGTGTGGAAATGTCCCTTTGAATTCCTAATTTCGATGATAGTTTTCCTCACGGGCTGTGCAGATATACACTGACAGAATGAATCGACCATCACTGAGAAGAAATGGTTGGTTGTAGAATTAGATTTATCATCTTCATGTAAGTTGCGCCTACCATGTGTTTTCACTAACAAAAAGACGATTTATTCTCGTGTAAGCATCATCAAAATTGTTTGTGCATCCATGCGAGTCCAACTTGTAATAAAAGCTCCCATTTATGCCATGTCTTGTTAACCATAAAGCTTGATAATGGCTACCCTTTTTGCGTGTCTGCTTGGTCCCACATGATGTAGGTTTTTCATTGGAAGTATGCAGATGTTATTATCATGATCATGTGAAGCTCTTTTTTATTTGCGTGATCGTATCAGAGGAATTAAGCATGGTATAAAATTAAGAGAAGAGAACGTTCTATAAATCTCAGTACTAGAAAAAAGGGGAAAAAAAAACCAGAGAACCGAAAATATTTCATTGTTATTTACTAACAAAAATTATAACATAAATTTTCACCAGTAAATTTTTTGAAAATAACAATGGAATAAAAAAATATTATATTAATTATTGCTTTAAATTACCAATAAAAATTTTATCTATAATTTTAAAATAAGTTAAAACCTGAAAGCTCCTCTTCTATCCTCCATTATTTTAATAACATCTTATTCATAGAGGGTGAATATACATTAGTTATTGAGTTGAATATGTGAGTATTTAAAGTTAATTTTGGATGAAATTGATTTAGATGTTTAGCTTGCAAGTTCAATTGGATGAAATTTGTTTTTGTTTTTATTGTTAATTAATTGACCAAGCAACTAGTATAAATATAATAGTTATTTTTTTTAAGTTAGGTATAATTTGAAGGAAAATATTAAGGTTGGCTATTATATGGTTTTATGGAAGTTTTATATCAATGATGTATTTATTTTGAGATGGAGCTTTCTAGCTAACATGTTTTTTTCTTTTTAAAAAAAAGAAGGTATTTTTAAGATCTCTTTTATGTTTTTGTGTTTGTAGATTACAAGTTATGATGCCAAATAACTTAGTGCTTTTTTGTTGTTTGGAATTTAATTATGATATATCTTTAGATATTATTGGCTTAAAATTTTATTTTATTTTATTTTAGTTTTTTTGAGCTTTATAATATATATCTTTAGATATTTTTGTAATTTGATTCTTTTTTGTTGTTTAAGCTTTATGAGCCATAGTTTTATTGATGATGCTCTTCATAAAATATAAGCTTGTAATTCTCGTAACTCTTTTTTGATATTTAACTATCTTTTATATTACTTTTTTATTAATTATAATGAAAGTTCTTGTGTTGCTCTCTTCTATATTTATTATCATTATATTAATTATTTTCTTTTGATATAATGTATTCAAGAAAAAAAAATTCAAGTCTAACAAAAACATTATTGCTTTATTAAGTCCTGATTGTGTAGTTATTATAGGTAACAATTATGAAGACATATATAATATAGAAGTTAGTAACCAAGAATTAACCAATAAAAACAACAAAGCAAGTATCCCCTTTTCCATAAAGCTTGTTTCATGAAAAATTATAAAAGAATAGAAGGGAAACCTCTCCAAGTAATTAATGTTTTTTTCCCTGTGATGTTATTTATTTATATTAGATTGTTTTAAGTTTTAGGTTACTTGAAGATAGCTTTGTGAATTGATTTTTATGTATACCAATATTAAAATTACATATATGTTCAATCACTTTTATAATGATAAAATCTTTTAAAGAACTATTATTTCAATGAAGTTAGCTTCATGACCATCCTGGAAGTATGAATTTACATCATAAAAAATATTATAAAATATTAAACACATCAGAAAAATATAAGGAATGAACACCTAATGATATGATCCAAACATAAAAAAAAAACTTTCTCGAGTGAACTCGATAGCTAACTTGGATGAACTAGTCAAACACATGACCTAGAATATAAAATTAGGATGACCCCAAAAATAGAAAAACAAAAAAAATATTGACAAAAAAATATTTGAAAAAAATACCAAAGTGAACCTGAACTAATCTTTCAAACCCATAAACCTAGTTATGAGACCAATGCGATCCCATTAAAGAAAAACATGAAAAAAACAATAAGCAAGGTTTTTAATCAAACAAATATTAAGGGATTAAATTGAGAAAAAAAAAGATAAATAAATAACAATGCAAAATAACATAAATAAAAATTAAAAAAATTAAGAATAAATCCAACATAAAACCAAGTGAAATTAAATGTTAAGGGAAAATTTAAATGAAACTAAATATTCATAGATGAAACTAAAAAAGAAATCAATTAAAAGAATTGGCAACAAAATTGAATAGAATTCAATGAAAAGAAATGCTTAAGGATGAAATTGAAGAAAAAAATAAATCAATACTAAAAAATAGCAATTAAAAAAAATCAAATTTTATAATAAAAAAACTTACAAAATCAAACATCCAAGGACAAAATAAAAAATTCAATCCAATTAGAATAAATCAATGTGAATAAAAAAATTACAATTAAAAGAATGACTGAGTAAGAAGAAAAAAGAAATTGAAGAGGTGGTATAACTTTTTTGCATGACCAACACACAATCCGAATAAGAGAAAGAAGAAAAAGAAAAAAAATAGAATAAAAAAATTTAATTAGCATCAAACCAGAACTCACTATTATACACACATCACCTGAAAAGAAAAAAGAAAAAGAATGTCGAGACTCGTCAAAGAATATAATAAAAACTTGATTTCAAATACTATTATTAATTATATATGTTGTACACAAACAGCAGGGTAATTAATACATGTAATGCACACTTCAATAATTTTTTTTATGCACACAAAACTAAAAATTTCCTATCCTAGGACTAAAAAGCAATATTTATATAAAAGATTCCCTCATGAAATTCAAGAATGACAAATTATCTAAGTGTAAAGTTCATCCTACCCTTTAAGTAAGGCTTTAAAAATTACAAAATGAAGGGTATTTTTACTATAATCCTAGACATGTTTCATTATGAATGGGCTGCAATAAAAAAATCAGGCAATTAGTATTTTACTTAATAGTTTAGAAGATGCATCATTAGAGCTTCACTCTCACTGTCTTCAATTGGAAAGGCATTAAAAATATGAAAATCCATGTAAACGAGATTTGGAAAACCTCATGTACGAAGACTCAATCGGGAAGAACATTTCTCTTCCCGTTAATATCAATAAACTAATCTATAACTAATCCTACAAAACCATTTATTGCACTTGCAAGTAAGGCAATAGGCTGAGGAGGGTTTGGAAAAGAAAAGGGAAAAAGGAGAAGAAAAGTGAGGCATAGAATTTTCACTTTGGAAAATCTTGCCATTGCCAAATAAAGAGAGGGAAAATGTTATAAAGTATAAGATAAAATGAATTGATAATGCCATGGAGAACTCAAAGCAACAACATAATCACCAAACACAAGTTGTGGACCAGAATTGCCTATGACCACACTTGGTATGGACAAAAATAATAGGCACTGGCCTCCTCTCCAGTCTCCAATCCGATTCCTAGATCTGAGCTTGTTGCTACCGACTGCTAAATAAGTCTAACGTATCAACATCTAAATTTAATATCAGTGCTTGTCAAGGAAGGAAATTTGCGACCTTCTTTCCTGGGGTACCATCTAGCATCCTCCTTTCCAGTTCACAGCAGGCCCATTTCCCAAGAGGCAGTCACAGCAAGGCTTGTGAAAAAGCAAGATATTTGCTTTCCCCTCCGGGCATGAAATAAAGTCAGGAAATGCAAGCACGCCCCATCATACAGAAGAGAATTCCGATGGCATCAGATGGATTTGTCCGCAAGGAAAATGAAAGGAAGAACAAAGCAAAGACGGAATCAGCATGGCCCTTTCCTTTTTCTTTACTCCAAAGCTAATTAACTGGGAGTATTCGGACGTTTTTTGAGAGAACCTTGAGTCGGCAAATACTCTTTAGGCATCACATGAAAAGAAATCCTTGGTATTTGCTATTCTCATCCCTTGTATTCTCTCGATCTGACTCCTTCAGTTCTTCATGGATGTCATAAGCATGATTACATGTTTAATAACACAAATTTCCGGTAAAAGAAAAATATGACAAAATAAACAGTCTGTTTGTTACTTTTTCTAACATCGAACTTCAAGTATAATTATGTATATTTGATATTATAATAATAATTTTTTAAAAATATTTTTTATTTAAAAATATATCAAAAAAATATTTTTTAAAAAAATTATATTACCAGATCTACATATAAAAACAGTAAAAAATAATTAATTTTTAAAAATAATCAAAAATTTTAAAAGTATTAAAAAATACACCATTATTAACAACTGGCTGGCATCAGAAGTACAATTATGGTTGAACTATTTACTAAAAGTCTTCATAATCAGTGACCATGAAAATTGATTTTTCTCTGACGAGTAACATTTGACATGATGTCACCTCACCAAACTCAGAAACCCTACTCTTAGTGCATGAGACTGTAAAAATAAATGCACATGAATGTCTTTGAATTCTCTGGTTTGTATATATATATATATATCATCTCAGCAAGAGAGAGCACTGCTGTGATGTAGATTTTTTCAGGAGCAACTTAATCTGGGTTATTAAAATTTTATATTAAACACTTGAACATGTTGGCTTCGAAATGATTAAACCACTCTACCTGCTTCCAATACTCTACTATATCCTGCCTTCCGAAGTCAAGTGTACCTTTGTATCATTTTGGAATGATTAGTTTAACCCTTGTTATTTACAAAAAGATCNCCCCCCCCCCCCCCCCGCATGTAGAAACAAAGAATTTGAGGATCCACATCGGAAATAATCTACTTCTCCACCGACCAGTATCGTATATTTATTAGACACTACAGGCAATAAATGACTGGATGTATAATGCGGGATTGACTGGGGCAATGGTCCCAAGACACAAGGATTATTTATTTCTCTGTTAATTACCAATGAGTATAGGCTATGGAGTATGAACACGAGATTGGTTGGTCTGTGGTCCCTGGCCACTCCACCATGAAGTCAGCAGCAACCAGTTTCTGAAATATATACATGAAAATATATTTCTAGTTGCCCCAATTTCTAACTACTCTTACAACATGCTGTAGTGCATAAAAAACAATCCTTCCTTTGCTATGCTATATGTTATATGCAATTTGCAAAGAGCCAATTTAGTTTTTTTTTTTATGCACTAATACAGCAAAAATGAGTAGAGGAACCAGGGAGACAGACAACATCTAAAAATGGAGACCCACGCATCGCTGACCGTTTTTTTCTTTTAACTGTTTCCGATACAGCTTAGAACTCTCAGAAACATTAGCTCCGCGGCTTAATCAAAAGTTTCCCATGTTGTTGTCACCACAAAAGACTCGGAATGCCTCAATATTGGTCGCTGCTGCTTTGTTGGCATTTGCATTGTAGCATTCTTCTGCTTGGATTGAACTGACTCTTTCTGCATTGGTATTGGCATTTTCCCAGTTGAATTTTCGTGTTTCTGCATTGGGATTTTGCCTCCATTTCTTTGAATTGACTGCTTTTGCATTGCTTTAGGCGTTGTGCCTACCGAATTATCTTGTGGCTGCAATGGGATTTTGCGTCCTTCGCTTTGAATTGGCCTTTGCTTTGGTACTGGCATTTTACCCATTGAATTATCTTGTTGCTGCAATGGGATTTTTCCTCCATTGCTATCAGCACTAGAATAGTTTAACTTCAGCTTATCAAGAGTTTCAATGTACTGTTGAACTCTCCTTTCCTTCAAGAAAGACAAAGGAAGGCAAAAACTTGAACATTACTGGAAGCGAAAAGTATGCTAGTTGACCAATTATAAGTTGCATAATACCTGTATTCTCTTCTGCAACTTCAAGTCTCCCTCAACAAAAATTCCATCCAATGCTACTAATTTTTCCATCAACATCGCAGTCAATTCATCCACATCTTTCTCTTCAATTTTTCCTCCTTTAGAAGTTGTTGTTTCCAAGGATGTCACCTACCAAATCGCAATAAAAACAATTTAGCTCTTATCAGAAACTTCAATCTGATTTCCGCCAGAGGCAACCATGTATGTTTTCAGGTAAAATTTACTTGCCTTTTCGCCAAGTCGTTCAACATCCACGGTGATCTGTTGCAATGACTTTGAACCCTTTTTTATTTTAGTAGTTTTAAGCATCTCAAGAAACCGCCTTTGGCGGCTGGTAATGTCCTCAGTTAACAAAACTTTGGATCCATCTTTGACTCCTGCAGTATCTAAATACGCCTTGGAGTTTCTCTCCTTCTTCTTGTATATCAGCTTTTGATCGTCATGGTGCACTCCTGTGTGTTGTGCTAGCATTTTCTTCAGTTCCCCTGCAGCCCCAAAACCAACTCCTTTAATCTCCATCATTCAAAGAATTTGAAGTCAAAGCATCATCAATTAAACAAATACATGGAGGTTTAATTAAGAATTATCAAATTACCAAAGCTTGCTTGTGAACTGATACTAATCTCATGACATGAAGAACCATATTTGACTCTAACTTTAATAGTGGAAACAGGAACAGAATTGTGATTGGAATCAGCAGTAGTTCTCTTTTGAACTAGCATTCCTCCTGGCCTAATTTCCCATTCGTCAGCAATATTCATATTGCCTCTGCCAACAAAGGAGTCCTTCTTATTCCCCTGAGTAAACATCCCTCTAATCTTTGACTTCATTGGCTCCATCTGCATATATTCCTGATCTGGCCTTGCGGAGAAGAAAGAAAGAACCTTACCTTAGATCTCTAGGAAAGTTCTCTTCATTGGTCATAAGCGGTGGTTCCAAAGAAACCCAGTTTGACAACTACTGAGTTCAAATAACATGGTGTGTAATATTTGGGCTCAGTATTGAACAGCTATAAATTACAAGACAAAGGTATTTTGCATGAAAGAAAACTGGTTTCTATAAGAAGACAATGGGTGTTTATGAAAATAAGGACCAAAAACAAAATAAACTTTTATCTATTGAGAAATCGCTAATGAAGAAATACTTGCGAGAAAGAGATGTGATATATTTGCTGCAGAAAGCAAGGAGGAGAGATAAGAAAGATAAAAAGGAAATGGAAATGGAAGAAAGGAAAGGAAAGGAAAGGAAACGAGTAGCCCGCGAAAGATATGAGTGAGCAGAAGAATCTATTTGTATATATACGAACGAACAGAGGGATGTTTTTAGTTTTGGAAACTATTTTTTGTAATGAAGAAAGACGATATGGGAACGGAAACTTCGACATTTGTGGTTGTTTACGACATTTAGCCTCTCTTTTTTTTATTGGTAAGGTGAAAACAAAAGAAACAAAAATTAATCTCCACTGTGATATTTAGTGCCCAGCAAAACTACAAAAAGAACTCTAAATTCTAAAGGTGGATTTTTTTATATACAAATTTCCTTCATGAATTAGTCTCAAGACATTTATGGAGTCTAAATTGCAGATGATCTTCTTATAGCCTTGGTTCCAGGCTAGAACTAACCCGTGTTTAATAGCCAGAAGCTCTGGAAGCAGGTTAATGTCAATTCCTCCAGAACCCGGAAAACCCACAGGCCACTTCCCTTCATTATCCGCAATGAGGTCTATAAAATTAATCTTCCCTTCATCAGGCTTGCACCATGACATAGTGAGCTCTTTTCTAAGATTGACAGCTTGCTTGACCCAAGAATTGCACGAAGATCCTTATTAAAAAGATGAATTTGCCTCATGAGCCAACTATCACCAACATAATTCTCACCTTAATAAGCAATTATGTTTCTACGCCTCTAGATCCACCAAATACCCAAAAGAAAAGGGAACGAATCATTAGAAGAAACCGTCTATCTAAACCATTCCACAACATTTATGTTCCAAAACCCATGAGCATTTACTAGTCCCATATTTGTCCGTATGATTCTAGCGAAGTGACAATCCCGCAGGCAATGCAAAACACTGACCGCCCCCTGGTTGCAGCAGCCACGGATGGGAGTATTAGAAATGTGACGTTCCCAGCGTAGGAAGGTGTTTGACACATTCTGGAAGCATTGTCATCAGGTTTATAAAGTTCCGGTAGCTATTTTACCACAAGTCCTGTACTTTCAACTCGGAGTCACTGATGTAAACCGCATCAACCTGTGAACTAACCGAAACCACATCCAGCCAAATGGAAAACTCCCCATTTCCAACCTTGTACGAGAAGCCATCACGTTGGTGATTGAAGGCTTTAAATATAGCCCACGTATTTGAGGCATTAGTGTAGGGAGCTGATCTCTGGAACAGGCACGAGAGACCCTTGAGTATTTATGCCCCAGGATGCTGACCAACGGTTTCTCTCCACCACTACTAAGTTGCCACGCCTGCTTACCTAGCAGAGCCACATTTTATTAGCGAAATGCAGGGAAGCAGAGGAAATCCCTTTTTATTTTTATCGTAATGATTTGTGAGTTTTAGGATAAAACTTGTCCAATTTCCTTCAATTAATTAAGAAAAGAAAAGCTAGATTTCCGTTTAATTTGAGTGAATAAACATGTGCTAGTATTGCGAATGTATTATTAGTTAAGAAGTGGATGGATTGGCACAAGGATCTATTTAATTCTCAAATTTTATTTAGAAACTAGCTGCTGTGAGATTGTTAGTTTGTTTTGTGACCATGACCAATAATTCAGGGATTTTGGTCACCATTTATCCTAAGTTTTATACAAAGGAAAAGGAAAACCAAATTAAGAGGCGGTCGTTTTCTACTAACTGGAAGGCAATAATCAAGGAGGGAGAAACAGGCAAGGCAAACTCTGAACACGCACGCACAAACACACACACACATCTGTAGCCAGTTGGCACCTGTCTGTATGTTCGCTTAGTTGGGTTAGAGGAACGTTGTTGTCATCATTAATATCGTTGAAAACAACAGAAGAATGAAGTGCTCAAATTTTGTAATTTTATTCTTTGTTGAAAACTTTTAATAGCAATTTTCTTTTTCTCATTTTATCGTAACCCAACAAGGAAAACAAAAAAAAAATCCTTAAAAGCTTTGGCATGCATGTCCAGCTTGAACCAGGCCATTCTCTTGCAGAAAACAAAATCTTAAGCATATTACTTATTTGGACAAGTAAAGGAGAGAGCCTAGAGATCAATCAAACCCTTTATAATCGAAACAATAGAGATTAGCCCACAATAGATGGCCCTGCTAAGAGCCAAGAGCGAATTTCTGCTAATAAATAGCTCCCTTTCTATACAACCCTGGACACTCGGTAACCATTTTCCAAAGCAGGCTGTCCTGTACATTACCGCCGGAAACTGGAAACCATTTCCAGAACAATCTACACAGGTACTAAGATGAATGATAACTGGAAAACAGACCTAGAATTCAAGATCATGAGGCATCAAATAGCTCAGCAGAGAAATAAAAGTGGAAAAGAAATAGAGCATTTTAACAATGCTGCAGGCACTTAACAAATCGATGACGGTAGTCAGTAATACCACCACTGTCTACAACAGGATCCATCCTCTCTAGGATCATGGATCTGTTCCGTCAGTTCTGTTGTAGCAAGTGAAAGAACAAGATTCACCAGGAAAACAACTGGACTGGCATTTCTATAACAGGGTGGAGGAGAGAATGCAAAACTAGATACAGGAGGAAACAATTATAAAGAACGAAACAGTAAAGACACGCTTGCTACTTCCAAATGTTACACCACCTTGTTGAAAAGATCTACAATCTGCTTCAAATAAAATAGGAGAAGGGAGGCATCAAAGCATCTGCCAACCAAAAGTCTTACAAACAAGATAGCTGTTAAGAGATGGAAGACAGGTCTCTGTAAATTGCAAATATGAACCTCCCATTTATACATCCAATCACCACACCATAATGAGTGCAGGGATCCAATCTACTAAGAAGCTTGCAACTTCTGTATCATGTGATACTAAGAATTCAAAAAAGTGACAATTAGGCACATACAAGCTACTAGTACTGCCCCACTCACCTCTCTTATGCGCAAAAACAATAACACACTACTTTGACACTAAATTTGTCACTCTATTTACTGCAGAAAACTTAACACTACTTTGACACTAGATTTGTCACTCTATTTGCTACAGAAAACTTAATAGTCAATACATCCCAACTTATACTTACAAACCGACTGGTCAATGGCCATAAAAACATGTGAACAGGTAGTGTTCTGTAATCTAAAAATTGATTTTTCTAAAGGACAGAACAACAAAATGCAATGAAGCTCACTTTCCTCTGATTGGGAAGAACGAATTGGAGAAAAGACTGCCAAAAAAAAAAAGAAGAAGCTGAAAATAAGCAATCAAGCAAGACCACAAGAGAAATCCTTTAGTTTAATGTTTGAGTCAAACTTCAACAAAATCGGTGGTCTGGAGCTCAAGCCTTGGGAAACAGAAGATTTGGGTCTACATATAGATAAAGAGGGAGAGGTAGAGGGAGAGGGAGGGGGAGACAACTCTACATGAAATCTGTGGAGTATAGCCCGCGTAAACAGGCTTGTTTAAAGATATAAAGGTCCAGTCTGACAAGAAGGATTCATTGGAAACTAGGGAACCACACTTCAATGCTGAGAGCCTAGAGCTCCTCCACAATCTGTGGATACACAAATGCTAAAACATATGTCCAATCTCTAGAAAAGCGAGATGCTTGCTATGTAAACTAACTTGGGAGTTAATCGTGGCATTGCAAAAACATAAGCATAATATGAATGCCACAAATTTTTTGTCTTCATATTGTCTTTCGCCCTCCCAAACAAAGTACAAGTAAAAACTTTAAACTCACTCAGTAAAAGAAAAAATACCCATTCCAGAGAACCTATTTTCTCAAGTACAAAAGCAATCTTGTTATAGACTATCTCAGTCAAAACTATAATCTGAAGAGATATTTTCATCTCACAAGTACCTTTATTATAATGACAGTGGACAAGCTGAATCCAAAAGGCAAGTGCAGCACATTGCACAGATGTATTCACCATGAACAAATAGTAGCAAGTTGATATGGTTCCCCAATCCATCACACTATCAGATTAAAGACTGAGTAGAAGCGCATCAAGGTAATATAAGTCTAATCAACAATGACATTCACAATTATGATGTCAATAAAGCTCGAGAACCAAAAAACAAAATGCACCAAACCACCACACTAATTGAACCAAGCAAATGAAACAGCACAATTAACAGAGGGTATAATTTAAAAAAAAAAAAAAACTAAAAAACACAGGAGGATGACATCAGCTACCTTAGCATCTCATTCCAACTCATGCAATCCAAATTTGTAGAAACCAAGTTAGAAGCCGAAGCAAGAGAGGATTACGTTATCACATTAAATTTTCACAAGAATGATATCCAACTAAACTAAGCATTAAGGCAAAGTGCAAAAGAACAAAACTGCAAAATATATGGCATGGGATTCGAAAGTTTTGCTAAAATGGAGAAAAACTAATTGCACAAAGCTGAGGGTATGAAGTGTGACACCGCCATCCATCCAAAAAGTACCAATAAAGCATATTTCCTCTGGAGTGTTAACTACTCAATAATGGACTGAATAACACCAGCTCCAACAGTCTTCCCTCCTTCTCTGATAGCAAACCTCATGCCTTGCTCACAAGCCACGGGCATAATAAGTTCAACTATCATCTTCACACGATCCCCAGGCATAACCATCTTTGACTCCTCATCCTTATCATTCATAATCGTAGCCACCCTCCCTGTAACATCAGTGGTCCTCATATAAAATTGAGGCCTATAACCAGCAAAGAAGGGAGAATGCCTGCCACCTTCTTCCTTCTTCAAAACATAAACAATCGCCTCAAATTTAGTATGTGGAGTAATTGTCCCTGGCTTCGATAAAACCATCCCTCTCTGAATATCAGCCTTTTGAACACCTCTCAACAACAACCCAACATTATCACCTGCCAATGCTTCATCCAATATCTTTTGAAACATTTCCACGCCAGTAACTGTTGTATTCCTAGTCTCCCTTAGCCCCACAATATCTACGGTATCCCCAGTTTTGATAGTACCTCTCTCAACCCTCCCAGTAGCTACTGTCCCACGACCGGTAATAGAAAAAACATCCTCCACAGCAAGTAAAAATGGCAAATCAGTTTGCCTTTGTGGAATTGGTATATAATTATCAACGTTATCCATAAGTTCGTAAATTTTATCAACCCATTGATTCTCTCCTCTCTTAATAGCAGGATTTTCCATCAAAGCCTCTAAAGCTAACAAAGCAGAACCAGAGATAATTGGAATATCATCACCAGGAAACTCATAACTAGACAACAATTCTCTTACCTCCAACTCTACCAATTGCAACAGCTCCTCATCATCAACTTGATCTTGTTTATTCAAAAACACAACCATGTTTGGAACCCCAACTTGTTTTGCCAACAAGATATGTTCTTTTGTTTGTGGCATTGGACCATCGGCGCCAGACACAACCAAAATAGCTCCATCCATTTGAGCAGCACCAGTAATCATGTTCTTAACATAATCAGCATGACCAGGGCAATCAACATGAGCATAATGGCGAGATTCTGTCTCATATTCAACTGTAGCAGTGTTAATTGTGATTCCTCTAGCGCGTTCTTCCGGTGCAGCATCGATTTCATCGTATTTTTTGGGTGCACTGCCACCCATAGAGGCTAGAGCCATGGTTAGAGCAGCAGTGAGAGTTGTTTTGCCGTGGTCTACATGGCCTATGGTGCCTATGTTGACATGGGGTTTCTTTCTTTCGAACTTCCCTCTAGCGGCACGAACAGTGAAGGCGCGGTGGCGCGTGGTGGTGAAGGGGGAGGTTGGGGAAGTGGGAGAAAAGGGGGAGAGGAAAGAAGAGGAAAGGATGGATTTTGAGGGGAGTTTGGAGGTGGGTTTGAGGGAGAAAATAGGGGTGGAGGTAGAGGACGTGGTGGTTGTGTGGTGGGGGTAGATGAGGTTTGTGGAGGTGAAAGTGGTTGCTGAGGCGGAAACAGCCATTATGAGTGGCGTATGAGAGAGTTGCGGAGGAAGAGGGGGGGTAGTTTTCTTGATTGGGAGAGGATACGAGAGGATGTGTTTTGTTATCTCTTTTTGGGTAGCGAAAGAAGGGCTGTTATTGAGAGTTTTATCCACTGCTGCGTCTCAGACCGTAGGCAAGTTGTCACTAAGGTAAGCATGGAAAGTTCATGAAACCACCACTCAAATTGTAACACGTGGGTAAAAGATTGAGGTTTCTAAAAATCTTAAGGAAGGAGGAGGGACACTGCTTGCTCTTAGTTAAGCTTTAGGTAGGCTTTAGGCCAGCTTCTAATTAAGGAAATCAATTTTCGAGTTAGTTTACACATTCGGCACGAACACATTTGAATCTACTAACCCCTGGTGTTGTGTTCGTGTAACGAGTGTAGAGATTAAAGGGGGCATGATGTTCTTGTGCTATTGTAGGAGTTTGAGGCCCCCAATCATTAATTATTAAAAATATATATCATTTTATTATTTTCGGAAAAAATTGTTTTGAATGACCTTTTGTGAAATACGGGTGCTGAAAACTTTCCCCCAAGGCATGCAAACTCTTTTCTTTTCCTATTTTCCTTCCCTTATCACCGTAAATTTATATCTAGCCCCGACATTACTGCAGCAAACCCAATGGGGCTTGTCGATTTGAAACATGCAAACAGACCTTACTTTGAAATTAAAATTCAGACATAGCAACAATATCAAAGATCAAAAGAAATTTACAAAAATTGGGCAACAATTAAGGAAACCACCGGTTATCTGCCATTCTCATTGCATGAACTCCAGAGAGAAACATCAAAGAAGAAAATGCTACACCTCACTGTTCCTTCCGGGCTTTAGATCTGGAAGGCTTTGCTGGTTTAATCATGTTGCCAAGGAGAATCAATACTATGGGCGCAATGGTTCCAATGTAATATACACTACCATATAAAGCAAGTGTTTCTTGCAAGGTTAATACCTGTGCCATACGAGGGGAGAAACATTAGGCTCAAGAAATATCAGTTTCAGCTTCTAAAATGATTTTTTTCCAATAAGAGGAGCTAACCATGAACCCAACAGCGGAATAGTTTAGAACCAGAACGGTGTAGGCAAAGCTTATAAACACAAGCAAATTCTTGACCACATTCATATTTGAAGGTATAGCTTGTTGCCACCTGTATAGGACTGCTCGGCATGGGGGAGAAGGGTCAGCAATCTCTTCCAGTTTATTTATTTATTTTTAACTATCTACAAAGAAAATGGCCACACAAAAAAAAAGCTTCCGTGTCATACCCCTTGAACCGGCAATCATCAATGCTGACTGGACAAAGAATATTATGTATCCAGGATATAATCCCTGTAATTTGTACAGAGAGAAGACAGGAAAAAGTTAAAATCAATTAATAATATTATACAAGAAAACTTCATGAAGATTAAAATAAACATACAAAGTCATTGGTATTTCTAAAGAGATATGCAAAATGCTAGGAAAATTCCACAGATAATGAGTCCAGCAAAAGAGTCAAAGATCTGAGATATGGAAATATGGAATCCCTGTGAAGGATCATGTTACTAAACAAAAGCTATGGCAGACTCCTTTGCTCTTGTAAAATTTACCTTCGGGGGCTTTACTGGTCTTTTCAATTTGCAATAACTTGAGAAATTGAATATGGAATAGTATGAAAAGATTAGGCTGGTAATACAAAAGTATGGCACAATCCTTCGCTCTCTTCAAAAAATTTATTTATGGGTGCTTTACTTATCATTTCGATTAGCAACAACAGTGCATAACAGCAGTGTTGTACACGAAGCTACTCGGGGGCCAAATACATAATTTAAAAATAAGTTTCCTGACCACCCACACAAATAGGAAAGATGGTTGCATGTTATACTCACATGCCAAACAGCACTGGTAGTCTGCGTAGCTAACAACTGAAAGAAACCAGGTTTCTTCCCCTTCTGAACAAGTCTATCATAAACATCTACAACAGCACAAATAGCACATGAAGTTAGCCCAACAGATTGTGTCTCATATTCCCATATGTTCATAGGACATTAATATAACCATTACTTTTCATCTAGAAGTGCTAAGAATAATACCAACTAAGATGTATATGCTACTACTAAAATTCAGCGAGTACTGGAAAGAAAAGCTGAGATTTAGAGAAGCTGATTAACTCACAATGACGAAGCCAAGTGCTGACTTGTATGTTCCATACAAGCGGCAGCTGAACTGAACTCTTAGCAAACTCAACACCTAGTATGTCCACATTTTTTGCACGATCCCATTTTGGCTTTGCTGGAGAAGTGTCTGTCCAACCACTGAAACCCAGGCCAGATATAATAACAGCTGCCTCTGAAATTGACCAGATGAAATAATATTTCCAACGTGCTGTGAAGCCTGACATATACTGGTAACTCAAACGTTTCCAGAAGCCCCATTCTTGGTAAGCGGGACCATTGAGCCCGGATATGTTAAAGTGGGGTATCAGGTACAGATACAAGGCCATGCAAACAGTAGCTTGGAGAAGAGCTTGAATTGTTGCCCCAAAAGGTGATGGTGCGGGTCCTTTCTCAGTAGGGGCCCAAATCTGCAAAGATAGATTAAAAAACCTAAGAAACAAATATTCCCAGCAAGACAAGGCATCAACTCAATTTGACTAACTAAAAGTCTAAAACTAAGCCACTGTCCCAAAAGTTGGAAAAAAAAATAATAGATCTTTTCAATTTTCCATTCTCATTTGCAATACCATACTGCCTCCATCAAGACAAAGCATGTACAAGCATGAACTAAACACAGTATACCTACCCCTTTCCTTTCAGTCCACTCAAGATAATCCTTCATTTCAAAAACTGGACCTGCAAAGTGGCTACCACAGCAGAGGCAGTAACCAACGTACTCAGTAAAAGAAGGCAGCTCAATCAAGCGGTTTTTCTTCTGAGCCTCTCGCAATTCTTCCACTTTTAATAATCCATCATTGTAACTCATGGCACATGATATGACTTTCAGTGTTAACACCATTAAAGCCCCTAATAATAGAAGAAATGATCCATCATACAGCAGTAAATAGTTCTCACAGAGCATACCAATTCTCATTATCTTCATTGTGAAATCTGAAATCATGCTTACCAGTGGCATCGATGCCTCCTTCCTTCCATGCATCCCCGCTCATGTAATACACATGGCTACACATGGACACCAATGATCAAGAATTCAGAAATAAAAAGGGTATATATTTTTCCAAAAAAAACAAGATTTTCTTTAGTCCCATTTGATTAACATGAAAATACTTCAGAGACGTATTCAAAAGAACATCAAATAACAAAAATGAAACAAACATGGTCACTTAAAATCCATAAGGCAATACCATATTCCACATACACAGCAAATAGATGCACACTGAAGATCAAACTCGGCATTTTCACGATAAAACCTTTTTTTCTAGCAAAAGGTAGATACGAATCTCTACATGTACATTGAAACCCTTCTTTTTTAAAAATAAATTACTAAATAAACAACACTCGCCAGCTCCTACTTCCACCAGCATAAACAAGGTAAAACAAAACGTGCAGCGTTCGAGCTTTCCATCATTTCAAACGAGATATCTGCATTCAATTAGCAGCAATGCTATCATCTACCCTCACAAACAATTTAATTTCCAAATTCAAATGTTCTCTCTTGTGTTACATTCAGCCTGCAATTAATGCATTGATTTGCAACAGAAACCAAAGATTCAAACTTCAAGAAAAATCAAAATAATTATAATCAAGCAACAAATCATCACAGCGCAACAATTAACAATTCTATCAATTAAAACTCCTATAACTCAGCTCCAATTAATAAAGAAACAACTAGTTCATAAAAAAAAATGAGCTTTCTTTCTCAAAAATAAATCAAATTAAAAAAACATACCAGCCAATTAAATAGCCGAATCCCAATAAAAACGTTAGGATTCCACAGTACGGCCGAAACAGGACCATCGAAAGGTAGCCCAACAGCATAGGCACCAAAAAGTGAAGATTTGAAGAGAACCCAAAAGACAAATACGAGAGGAAAGCCCCTGAAAGGGCAGCGTACAAGTGCTTGCCAAATGGACTCGGTACGAATCGGTGGGTGAAACTCACTGGAATCGTCGCCACAAAGCATAGAAGGAACCTTAACACTGGGACCGAGACCCCGATTGCAGAGGCCATGGATTCCATCTCCAAAGCCATGGTCGTTTTGGCGGTCGAATGTTTTGAAATTGACTCGGTATAGTCTGAGATTTTGTATTTGCCTGCACGGTTGATTTTTAGAATTTTCCTGAACTTAAAAAAGGGGAAATTTTTGTCAGGGGTTCTTTGCAATGCTGCGAGCTGTAGGGTTGGTGCCTTTTTCTTTCTAATTTGATGTTGAAATAAATAAAAAGAGGGTGACGATACAGTATTATCAAGCGACAACTCGATAAGGGTGGTGATTTTGATGGCAGAGGGCAACAAACCCGAGATATTTTATTGGCTGTGCCTGTTACGTTGACAACGGCTTTTATTACCTTGGAATCATCGACAAGAAAACATTAATTGTCATTCAAGAATCTGTACGGTGCCTCCAAAAACAATCAGGTAAAGGAGAAGTAGTTCATCTGGACTGGATTGCTGTTTCTCCTCCTCCGCGCACACATTTCTGTTGCGTGTTATATATATATCCTATACATAACAAAAAATGTATTCAGACTTAACAAATTTATTTAACATTATTATTAAATTCGGTTTAATTTTAAAACATCATGAAACAACTTTTTATTTAACATAAATTTAAAATTAATTAATGTGTAAATTAATTTGATATAACTACATGATATTGACAGTCCAAAAACTTTAAAAAATATGAGACAAAATTGATAAATAAAAAAACTTTTTTATTCAATTTTATATTTAACTTGAATTTAAAATTAAATTATTTAAAATTTATTTAATGTGTTCTGATCAACCCTATCAATTTAAAAATACCTGATTAATCAATAAAAAATAAACATAAAAATAAAAAAATAAAAAATAAATAAAAAAATCTCTAAACTCAACACTCAACTTTTTATCTAATTTAAATTTAAAATTAAATAATATAAAAATTATCATAGCATAATTAAATCAAGTTGATTTATTTAACTCAAAAGATTATTAAAAAGATTAAGAAAAAAATTAGAAGAAAAAAAAAACAGGTAAAATCCTCTCAGGCGTGGGGAATGGACTTCCAATGCAGGCGTGCATAGCCTCTTTTTTATAACTTTTGATTAGTTTTTTTATTTAAATTTAAATTTATTTATCTTGTTTTTTACATTGCATTATTTTTCTATATATGTAAAATCCAAATTAATGCACTCTTTCTTATTTTTTAATTTTACAATACTTCAAAAAAATTGTTATGATTTATGCCTTCCTCAAGACGCATGAATGGGCTTTCCTCGTGATTTGTGCATACCTCAAGACGCGTCACACAGGCATCTAAGAACAATCCCATATATCGGCTGCCATGAACAACTACATGAATGGGCTTTCCTCGTTTTATTTTTGCATTATCCGTATTCGATTTGTGCAGCTCATCGCTTACCTTTTCTACTAAAATTTAAAATTTTATTTTATTTAAGATTAATTTTTTTATATAGTTCTAGATCGTGTTATTGTACTAATATAAAAAATAATCTTCAAAAATTTAAATAATATTATTTTAATAAATTTCTAGATAAAAAAACACTTTAAATCATAATTACTACCGTACACAGCACAGCATGAGTTGCTCATTGATAACCATACCTTTTATCTTATGGTTTCAGCTGGCCTCTATGAACTATTGCTGAGAGTTTTAGGTTGTCGTCTTGCTTTAAGACAAAACAGAAATTCAACATGGCCGCCACTTACACGTCATGCCACCTTCACACATATAACCATTCTGCCTTTTGAAACAGATTCCACAGCATCCCTTGCTGGTCGTTGCCTTTATTTTCATTTTATTATTTATTTTTCTTCAAACCTCGTTACTTTCTCCTTCTACTCTTTCCCCATCTCACTCTACCAGATACTCACGTACATGTTTATTTAATGTTTACAATGATACTTGACACATGAAAACCACTAACTCGAAACCCTGGATAGTATAGTTTAATTATTTAGATTCTATGTTTATTTTTAAAAAATTACTAGTATAAGTTTTATGAAGTTTGAAGACCCCCCAAAGGCCTCAAATAAGGCACACAAACCGGTGGAAAGAAAGCAGATAAGTCCATCCCCAAACTGAGCCCAAATAAAGTAAACTCGGCTACCCTAAGGCGAAATGACGAAGCAAGCAGAGCAAAATGGTATGCCAAAAACTAAGGAGCAAGGAAAAACAAAGCCAAACTGTTGCTGCTACGAACCTGGTCAGAAAACAACGAAATTGTAACACAACCCGTAAAGAAACAGCTAACCACTATCGAAATTGTATCATTGATGAAACTATAAAAAATAGTTTATGATTGAGGAGGATCATTCCTAAAAAAAAATTATTTCTATCTTTACAATTTTCCGCCTGAAAAGGCTGCTGAAGGGGCTATTCGGGTCCAACCCAAAAGTATTGGATAGGGCCTGTGTTCATTTGTTTGGGCTTGGTCCATATATGTTGGACGTGCCACACGTCGGCTCTGTAATAGCATGATGTCTCCGTAAAACAAGCAGCATGTCGTCTGCTTACTATATCATGTGGTTCCCATCCTAGGGTTTGGGCAGTTAAATAATTTATTTATTTCTCTCACACAGGCTGAACGACCATCCCTTCTTCTTAGCTTCCAAGATCAAAATGAAGAAGCCCAGTAATGAATTTGGCATGTCAAGCAAAACCCATGATGTAGAAAGTGAAGAATTGTCTTCTTCAGAGGAAGATGTCAGTGTTCATTACAAATTGAAGAAACCCCTTGATTGTTCTGTTTCTTCTTCTTTCTTCTTTCTTCTTATCAAATCAGTTTTTTACATGTTGGGTTTTCTTTTTGATTGGAGTAGGAGAGTGAAATAGAGAGAGAGCTGGCAGAAGTTACTTTTGAGGATCTTCAAAAAGCAAAGTCTAATGGGTCTCTTACAGTTTTTAAAAAGCCTGACCAGGAGAAGAAGGGTGGCAGAGCTAACAAGAACAGGCCGACAGAGGTGAGCTGCAAGAAGCCGGTGAGTCGTTTTCGAGAGGTTGTTCAAGTTCCTAAAAAGGTATGCTTTATATTTTCGTTTTCAATTCATTATTACAGTGTGTTGCAAAGCACTATGATCAGGCCTTTAGAAACAGCACCTCCAATTGTGTACCCATATATTACGTAAACTATGGAAGCAAGGCTACTTCAAGCCTGTTTACAAAAAAAAAAAAAAAGTCACGAAATCATTCTACCTAAACGTTACCCCTATTTTAGCAAAATGACTTCTTGCATAAAGCCTGCGATTTTCAGCAAACTTGATGTGACTGGCCGCAAAGCTTCTTCCAGGTGCTCTGCGCTGTTGGCAAAATTTAATGTGCATGGATATCACTATTTTCTAAGCAGTCTCATCATTCTTGTTTAGCCATACGATGTGGAGCTTTAATGCTTTCAATTTGGTATTTCTGTTTACAGGTAGTACGCGATCCCCGCTTTGAGTCTTTGTGTGGCAATCTTGATGTTGAGGGGTATGTCTCAGTTGCCTTTCCTTATCTTTCAGTAAATACGCTGAGTGCTTGTTTTATGGTACGGTGTTCTTGTTATGGCTTCGAGGTTACTTTGTGCAAACGTATTGAATCTAGTCTGTATGGAACCTTTTCTTTACTAGTCCTTTGTTCCCCATGTTGTGTGGACAGATAATAGTGATCAGAATCGGTGGATAGTTGTCCAAGATACTAATCTATTTCTCTGTAGTGTCCTCAGTCTAGTATTTCATTAAACATTTTTAAACGAGGCCATATCCCTTTGGAGTCCAAAATTCTGATCTGTCCATCATTAGTGCTCTCAGTCTGCTTTTTTATAGAACTCTTTAAACAAGGCCATGCTCCCGTTTTTCCCTGGATTTCAATGTTATTTCAAGTTGCTTATAACATTTTGGACCTCATCTTTCTTAATTCTTATTGTTTTTGCATGTTGTCGTATTAAATGGTGTTGTTTATAAAAGGCCACAGTTGAATATTATCGCTTAACCCATACTTTGGATGCAAATCTTTTACTTGTGGATAAATTTGATGAATAATAGTGAATAACTCTCTTTCTTCATCATGGTTGTGTAATTAATAGCAGTGGAATTTTTGCAGGTTTAGAAAAAGATACGACTTTCTGTTTAAGAATAATCTTCCTGCTGAGAAAGAGGTAATTTCTGTGAATTCATCAATGACAATTGTTTTTCTAACTTTTTGTACCTAAATCTTAAATTACTTCCCCTAAAAGTGACTTTTTGGAATTGAAGGAACTAAAGAAGCAACTGAAGAAATCCAATGATCCGAAAGTCATTGATCAATTGAAGGAGCGTATATCTTGGATTGTAAGTACATGCCTTGTTGGATGAAACTGTTACTCTAAATCTGGCCATTTGTCTGATCAATTGATTTGTTTATCTGGCCTGTCTTTGTCATCTTCTCATAAAATTAATAGGAGAAGCAGACGAAGTCTGAGTCAACAAAGCAGACTGATGCAGCTATACTGGCTGAGCACAAGAAGAAAGAGAGAGAAGCTGCGAAGCAAGGGAAACGGCCCTTTTATCTTAAAATATGTATCTCCATCTATCTCTCGCTCTCTTTTGCATCATTATTGATAAGTGTCCTCTTTTTCCGCATGAACATTTTGATCTTCCGCTCTCAGGTTTACTATTTGTCAATAAGAAGGAATCGATCCTTAAGCACTGGTTATAGCCTGAGGCAGTAATTAAATTGGTTATTCCTAATTTATGTCTTTAGACTGGCATTTGAATATACTTTAAGTTTTCATTGAGAAGTAAAATGTGTTTGGGAATGCTTTGCGAAACAAGACTGTTCTTTAGATTGCTGAACCAGAATGCATGGGACATTTGATACAACCAATAGTATTAGTCTGTTTTAGTGGTGGATCCTATTAGAAACAGTGAAAGCATACAAGGTGTTGAGAGTATTGGATCTGTGTTTGATCTGATACTATGTAGGGCAAAAACTAATCATTATCAGAATCTGTAATTCTTGATACAGGTACCAATTTGCATGTGTGGTGGACAGTTCTGTTGTCTTGTCCATTTGTTAATGTTCTTTTATTTTGTACGTTAATTTTAATTATTTCTCATGGTGCTTGGTTAAATTAATCAAACAGCACTCAAGCAGTCTACATGAATACTAACTTGTGTTTTTTGCAGCGGAAATACGGAAACAGAGGCTTACTGAAAAATACAACAAACTCAAGGTACCTTTTTTGGATGAGTAAAATGCTATGTGATGTGAAACTATAAGATATGACAACTCATTTCATCAGTTACATGGTCTTGCTGACTAATGAATCTTATAACATGACCAGGCATCTGGCAAGCTCGAATCCTTCATTGAGAAAAGGAGGAGAAAGAATGCCGCAAAGGATCACAGATACATGCCATACCGAAGGTCAGCCAATAGTGAGCAACAGAGCTGATGATTTGCGAGTTTTTTGGCTGCTAAAGAAATGTATATCGTTCTCCTCAATTTTCTGCTAGCATGTGAAGACATGCCTATGGTGTTCTGGTCTGCTGGGCAAGTTTAATGGCTTGTATGTACTCTGAGAGTGTTGTGCCCTTTCTCGACCAAATTAGAGAAGCCATATTTTTGAAATTATGATATCTATTAGTCTTCAAGCTTTGGATATGGTTGAATTTATTTAATCATAATCCAGCAGTTCTATTACATGGAAAAACTACGAAGAAAAATATGCTTCACGCTTTGGTTCTCTAAGGCCTGTGATGGAGCCCATCTCTAAAATAACAATGAAAATTACAATGAAAAAATGGAGCCCATATCAGTGTTGGACCATGCTTACCAATCACTCCAAGCCGACACCATTTTTCTCCCTGATACTTGATTTATTATTCTTCTTGAGAACATGTAAAATGTTGCCGCTGATCGTATTCTCGTGCGAGTCGAAACCTTAACTTTTGCAATCGTTAATTAAAAAGTGTGGCCACGATGCACTTGTTGTCCAAATTGTCACAAGAAAGTAGATTTTAGAACATTATATGTAAAATTATAAATTCATTTTGGCAATCATAAGACAAGATTTATATGAAACAAATGTTAAATTACACATAAAATATTGAAATTAATTCCTAGAATGCAAGCTAAAGCATATACTGAAATGATACCTAAAGTAGAAGCATGTAAAGCATAATTTATTGGTGCTCTTACAATTTGATTAAGCTAAATATTTGTTGTTGATGAAGATTAATAATTTTTTTAAAAAAAATTATCACTCCTTATTTGGTGAAAAATGATTTTCTTCAATGAGACTAATAGGATTTTAACATTACCATCTTGTTTAAATTTATTCTCAAATAAGTTCTAATCTTTATAACAATTTGAAAGAGTAGAAGAACAAGGAAAATCAACAACAAAAAAGGAAAAGAACTCAAGAAATTTCATATAATTTTTCACTGACACCTATTTATTAGGACTTGGAAGCTAAAATAATAATTTTTCATAATCCATGAATATTTATTGTTTTTGATGAATGTTCATATTTCAAGTTTGTTGCATCCGGATTTTTTGTTGATATTTCTGTTTTAAGAGTTCATGTGTGAATTTGATTGAGTCTTCAATTTCATTCTTAAGCAGCAACGGAATAGCTGGCATTACAAGCTAATTGGACAATTAACTGTTGGCGCTGAGCTCCATGGATTCGTGTCAGGTGACCACAGACTTGGTGAAGTTCTCAAATCCTGCTAACATACAACAAAGAGGTCAAATCTAGGCTGCACTAGGTTCTTGCTTAAATGCATCATCTGGAAATTTTCCTGGGTCTTTAATGACGATTCCAGATTTCAATGTGGGTGCATATATAAGGATAGGAATCAAACTGTTTTAAGTAGTATGATTAACTCGAAATTGAGTCTCGTAGCAGGTTCTTTACCTACTGGAGCTAACTCAGCTGTTCTGAAAGGTCTCAACCATCTTGATTTATCCACACCCTCTTGATGTCAACAAATTTGAACTGTTCTGGATCTTCTACTGCCCTCTGCTCGATAGAAGAGGAAGATGCCCATCTAGGACAAAATAGATCACAAAAGCTGAAAAGGAAACATCGACAAGGAGGTCTTAGTACCACATTTCAGTCTGATTTGTTCAGCTGATGTTGCGTTGTTCTCTCTTCTTCCTTGGGTCTTGCTTTAAATAGGAAGATCATGGACAAAATCTCACCTTTTGATGTCAAAAGGGAGGGGCTTTCCACTTCTCAGCTACATAAGAAAACCAGATTAGACAAGTAAGAAAAATGATATTCTACAAGGGATTCTTATTCAGCAGCTACCACCAAGTCAGGACTATGTCCATCTGCAAGGTCAACGCCAAACTCTACATACATCAGTACCATAGAATAAGTTGGGGAATCAGAAGCAGCAGAATACTTTGCAGTCACACTACAGTTTCTGGGAGTTAACATGAAGCATCAGCAGCCACAAACGAGGGACTACCTGCAACGGCGGGCCTTGCCACAAGTCCAATCTGTGCATTCTTTCAGTGCCAAAGATTTTCATGCAGGCTAATGCAATACGTGTATCATCTGCAGCAATGACCACCTATGAGTGACTATGTGATCAAGCATGTAATCATTTGAGTAGTTTAGATGTGAATGTTGACTTGTGTCAGGACTCTTGCTGATGCTTTGTTTCCATCTTAACATCATATTTCCGCCTGGAGCAAAGAAATACACCCTGAAGCTGTTCTACCCCCCCACCCCCACCCCCCCACCCCCCAATCTCTGTGTGGGACAATCGTGTTGCTTATTGGAGAAAATTTGTTGCTGAGTATTATGTTTCTTGTGCTAAGAAACGATGGTGCTAGATTCCATGCCATTGGTGATGTGGTCAGCTGTCAGTACTTTTTTCCACCGTCGAAATACTGATATTTGTGACATATTTTTTATTATCCACCATAAACATAGGTAGATGCACACACTTGTTTCAGTTCTTTGTGCATAATACCCCCTATACCCATTCCATATAATCTTTCCTCACTCCTTATCCTATGTGTTCCCTGTTTTTTTTTTATCTTTCCCAGTCTACATGGCATTGTGACTTGAGCTGGGCCAAATCAGGGGGAGGATTTGGTAAGCATATCAGCACTACATGTTTTTCAGTCAGTCAATATGTTGCTTTCTAAAACAAAAAACAGTTCATCATTTCTATGTTGCTAAAATTTTGTAAATTGTTATGTCGACCTTCATCAGCCACTGACTGTCTAAATTCGCTACTGTTGGAGACCCTCATGTCTAACTTAAAAGCTTGAGTATTAGCTGAAGGCAAAAGTTCTATATTCTTAACAGTTTGCCATGGAACATTTTATCATTTTTTTTCTTTAAATTCTTGGAAGAGGAAACATTTGAAGTACTTTCCAGGTTGAATAAGAAGCAGAAAGGGACACTGTTAATGACCAGCTTCATGTTGTTCATGAGGGTAAACTTTGTATCATTATTGTTCATAATTTAAAGGTGAGCTATAGCCCACTGAATGAGACCAGTGGATTTCATAACACATTGATCTTGTATTCTCGGCATGCTTTACAGATACTTTCCTGGGAATTTTGTTCAAGGGACCTTGAAGAGCTGTGTTGCCTTGAAGTTCAATTCTATCTAAGGTACATATGACCTGCAATATCTGAACAATCATGTTCGATCCATCCTGGTCCTTGTATGTTGTTTATTAATCATTATTTATTTTAAACCTTAAAGGTTTTAATTGACAGAACAGGTCCTCTTGTATACAGGTTAATGAGCTGGTTTATGCTTCAAAAAAGTATCGATCCACCGTTGATGATATTGGATCGGATAGTATATCACCATTTGATTTACAAGGAAATTGCAACATATAAGAAACTCTTTTTATTTCCTGCAGTTACTAGCTCCATGAAATGAATTGGTCAAGCATGTATCCATGTATGTAATTTCAAGCAGCAAACAAATTACACCCACACTTCTTTCGTATTGTGTTCTCTTGATAGTTCCCGTGGTCTCAATTTTTCAATCTTCAAGTCATATTTGAAAAACTTGTTTTTGGAAATGATATTATAAAAACTTAAATGAATCTTGTTCGTCATAAAGGCCATTATCAGCTTGGGGTGAGAGAAATTTGGACTTGTGCTTGCCCGTGTGCGGAGGGAATTTGTTTTGATTTGTCTAACAGTCATCTAAATCCTACTCAGGATCTCATGTATTCTGGGTTCATTGCTTGACAGATTGTTGACATATTCAACTGTATGAAAGACTTGAGGACTTTCAGCTGGGATAATAAAATTGAACCGATCGGTAAGTGATATCCACTTTATTATACATTTGAGTGTCATCTTGAAAGGAGACAACTGAAAACCCTTGGAAGTAGCTGCTTGAACCCTCTAAATCTCTGTTTCTTCTGATATTGCCTTGTAAACTTTAATTTATTTATGTTAAAGCAGTGGCCAATGGATTCTTGCAAAGTCATTTCTCAAAACTCTAAAACACAGAGAGCTTGAAGAAATATTCTCAAAAATTTTCCACAACCAAACTCCAGAAAGATCAATCGCAAGAAAACGATCAGCTTGGAGTCCCTCAATGTTTTCCAACTGACCCAAATAAGTTGTCTACTTCTTATTTCCTTGTGGAAACAGCAATGATAACTCGATTATGAGCAAGGGTGGACTATTGAATAGCTCTGATATGGGCGTCACTGTATATTTCCAAAGTTTTGCTTTAGCTCCAATGTGGGTAAACTGGAGCGGCCATCCCTTTTATACGAGAGGTGTGAAAGATGTGCATCTTCCACTCCATCTCAAGCTCCCAAAACTTTGAGTATTCATGCAGCGTGGGCATTTCTCAGAGGTAGCCAGCATTGACTGGAGCATGCAGTCCAAATTTTGCTTGAGGAGAACATCATTAGGGCCGAGGACAAAGCAGTTAGCTCTAAGATTGATGATATTGTATCTGGCTTGCAAGCAGGTGCCAAGAGCAAGAAGCTGCAACGGATGGGATGACTTTTGATCACAAAACATTAGTTGCTGTTGCTTCAGGAATGCATCAAGTGGTGTTGTGGAAAATACCTGGGGCCGGGTTCATGGTTGCCTCTAATGCGGATTCTCATACTTGGTGACAATCCTAGTTTCATCAACTTTGTACAGTCGTTAGTTTTCTGAGATCCTGAAAATGATTTTCATGGATATAGCATTCTTTATGAAGTGGCAGATGAACTATATGGTTGGGATAATCGTAAGTTTTTGTTTTTGGGTACTTTTTGTTCCATCTTTCTGGGTAATGACTCAATAGAAGATACAAATAGAGCCTTAAAAGAGTTTCTTTCCTCAAGCCCCTTTGATTATAGTTACAGTTGGGCTAATCGTAAGCTTGATGATGAAGATTATATGCTGTAATGTCGACATGAACTAATAGCTATCCCAAAGTCTAAACATTACCAAGAAATGAGATGGTGCCATTCTTTTATCACATTGTCGAGGTATTTATTTTTCCTTTCCTGTTTGCCGTATTAGATTTTATCCATGTTTGTCAAGATAAGCATGGCACCCGTCCATGAATTACATGTACAGAAAGCTAACGACGATCTGCAATTAACTTCCATGCCCTTTTACAATTTCAGATTTGTTGCATGACTTGGCTGTGAACTCTTACCTCTTTCTAATTTACATAACCATTGGCCAATGTTCGACACGTTGAACACTGACCTGATATTTCTGTACTTGTGACTAATAATAGACTGTTGGCTAGATGGTCCACCCACTGTAGAAAAGATTCACTCATACAAGGTAACAGGGCTGATGCTGACGTTTTGGGTTTGAACGAGGTTTCCAACTATGTTTTGGCTCTGTTGTGGGGCTGACAGGCTGATGCTGTGGAATGTCCCTCATATTTGACGTATCAATCTGTACCTTTTCTTTTCTCCTTGTCTTGGCATGTTACTCGTCACGCATTTTTAACAGTTACTTTTATTGCAGCTCATATGGTAAGAATGAGGTCACATTCTTTGCCATCCAAATTGAAGAATTTGTCGAGCAAATTAGGGAATTATTATAAGAAACTCTAAAAGACGTGGCTAAGACACTTATAGCTTTTGCTCAATATTTCACTGTGATGTGTGATTTATTTATTTTTTCATTTTAATCATCAAAATTTATTTTTGGATGATTTCATCCTTTTATAGCCTGATTGAAGGCTAATTAATTTATATTTGTTAAGAGAGGAAAAAATTGAAAGAAAAAAAAAACATAAAGTAAAAGATAGAGAAAATGATTGGCAATTTTGAAATTAGATAAAAAAAAAAAACTTGACTTTGGGCCTGTTACTTTTAAAATCATGAATTTTCAATCCCTCAATATATCATAAAATCATGGTTTGAAACTTTATTTATTTATTTATTTCAATCTTTTATCAAAGAGGTGAGAGAGAAAATAATCAATTTCAGTTACATTGAAAACATAAATTCTTGATTAACAATGATTACAACCATGAAAAAAATTAATTTTAATGTTAAATAATTTCATTAGATGAGAGGAGTTTAACTTGGATGTTTTTTCACCTTGAGAAATTTTTAAGTTTTAAATTGATTTTTTTTAATTGTTTGAAGGTATAAAAAGATTTATGTAAATTTCTAGATTGTTTCATAGGTGTTTATGTAAAACATAATTGAAAAACAAATCTTTAGGGACGAAAACCCTTAATTGATTTTTTTATAAGTTAAGGTTATTGAAATCAAAGTAGAATATTTGACACATTTTGTATTTTTTTATAAAAAAAACATTCATCTTATAAAAAAAAATAGATTCAAACACGAGTTACCCCAAAAATATTTATCTAGGCATTTTCTAAAAGTCCAGGCATGTTAGGCCAACCAAACTTACATATCTTGGTTTTTATTTATTTTTATTTTTTTTTAATTTAACCCTTTATTATTGGGTTTTTTATTGATCTTTCTAGATTTTTTTTTAATTTTTAATTTTAATATTTTATTTATTATAATCTCAAATAGACACCACAATATTTAATTGGTTTTTAATTTTTTTAAAAGTCTATTTTTCTTAACAAATAATTAAATAATAAATAAAAAAATTATTATATCTAATTAAATTCATAATTCAGATCATGAGTTTAACAGACTAACTTTGATTAATTAAAAATTAAGTTTTCTAATTTGTTTTGGTTGTATAAATAATTTTTAATTTATTTAATTAAATATATGTATAAATTTTTAAATTTACAATTAAATTTTTTAATGTCAAGAAACTTATATAAAATGCCATCATATTTATTTATTTTAATTGAAATAAAGATTTATTTAATTCATTCCAAAATGCAGATGAATCATTGTTTTTAAAAGGATTTTTTAATTGAAAATAAATTAAAATAATATATATTTTTAAATTTATTTTTATTATCAATATATAAAAATAATTAAAAAAACTTTTAAAAATATGATTATAACGCAATGTCATGTCCACCGGTGAACAAATCCAACCGACGATCACTGAGGATCCATAAATCGAATCCATCTGTGAGTTACATAAGACAAAGAAGTACGAAAAAGGGCAATGTGTCAAAAATATCTGGTATGAGCCAAGGAAACTTGAGAGCTTGTAACATCACCATCTTGTCTGTCTCCCCGACTGTNTATGTTTGATTTTGCCCTTTAAAAAATATTTTTAAAAAGATTTAAAAATTTTTATTTTTTTCTAATTAATATTTGTAGACTATTTTAATATACTAATTTCAAAAATAATTTTTAAAAAATAAAAAATATTATTTTAATATTTTTTAAATAAAAAATATTTAAAAAATATAAGCGTATACACATTAAAATAAAAAATATAAGCGTATAAGCAATACTTCTCGCTACTATTCATCCATATGCTTTTGATCCATGGAGCTATTTTAAAGCTTCCACTGTAAAGAAAAAGGAGTGGTAATGATTTCCTCGAGACAAACAATAATAAAAACTACACACTTTATCAACAACCTTAAAGACGACTATATATACATTGCTTGGGTACACATGATACAAGGCCTGAAGAACCAACAAATACTAGATTCCGCTTCGTCTCAAAGATGTCCCAGCTCACTACAACGCAGAACCCTACCCTATAAGGTTAAGTGCGGTTTAAAAATGCCGTAACCCTTCTTTTAATTTACATGGATATACTAATATGGAGTCCAAACATAAACCACCTTTGGTGTGTGTACAGTCTATCTGTGTCATAGAGAACTTGAGCTTTGTGGATGCATTGGTGCCATCAACCACGAAGTCCCCGGCATGGTAGAGGTTCCATTTCCCAGGATCATCCAAAAAACACTGGGAAGAGGCATGCTGACCATCTGAAGTCCATAGCTGAAACTGTACAGGTTTTATATCCCAACCATGGACATGCTCAGTGTTACAGATGCGGCGACCAAACCTCTTAGCAGCCCGCCCCAATTGTAGTCTGAAGAACAGGCTATAGGTCCCTGCTGGAAATGGGAATTCAAATTGACCATCCACCTCAAACCACCAGATTTGCTGAAGATATGCAACTGAGTTGAAGCTGCATGCAAAGCAATGGAAGTTCAGATCAATTCCAACACTATTTTCACTATATCTACACAGGAGTAATCATCAATTTGAACACAAACATAGAAACAACCAATTCAAGTAACGCCAAGTTACCCACTTATCAAAAGCATAAGGATGCAAAGCATCAACAGAACCAATTAGCATCCTTTAAATCAACTAGCATTACCACGTGAAGAAGCAGTGGCTAGGAGAAAGATGAAAGCTACTCGATTGGATCTTGGAATTATCTGCCAACCACCCACCCACCCACACACACTACAAAATAATGCATAGTCAAGAAAGAAGCGACACAACCACCATCCAATCATCCAAATCAGATGCAATTCTAATGATTGATCAGCTGATTATGAGTATTCCCCTCACCCATAGTAACCTATTAATTGTTTCAAGGAGGAAAAAAGAAAAATGAACTTAGGTCCAGGATTCATACTTGCTGACCATACTTCATGGGGAAGAAGAAAAAAGAGGATACTTGGCTGGGGACAGAAGGGCAACCACAGAAGGTTCGTTACTGACAAGTTGTTCAATGGCTTCTAGCTTCAAGGATATGATCAGGAATTCTGGAAGTTAAATTATCAAATTATGCTCCTCAGTCACATTACTTGTTCAGGGTCGGATGAACCTACTTCTACGTAAAATAATTTCTGATACAAGGAAACGGAAGTGACAAACTCTGATATAATCCAAAACTCACTTACCCCTTGAAGGTCCAATTATATAACCTCCACGCTCATAATTAAGAAGACACAACTGCAAAACAGTTGCTGGATTTCAAATTCTCACGCATCATGGACTAGAAATCTTGATTCCAAGAAACAAAATGAACATGAAAAGAAATATAACTAAAAACCTCTTTGAAGAAGTTCGACAAGAAAATGCTCGGATCAACTTGGACTTGACCAGCCAATCTAAGAAATAAATAATGAAAAACTAACCATTTTGCAATTCTAATCAAAATTCCAATACATAAATAAGAGTTTCAATAATCTCACCTGGATTCCTCTGTTGGAATATGATTCCAATATCTTCGATCATCGATTCCTGTTATCGCTAACCCCTTGGAAGCAATGGATAAGCATACACCTCCTGTTCTCTTATCCAGCCACGCTTTCTGCACAAAAACAAAATCTTAATTCAGTAAGTTAAAAGGCTAAAATAATAGGACTTCATAGAATTGAAGAATCAAAATCCACAATCCTCCCACTCCTTTTCTCTATTGCGATCCATTTCTAAGTAAATGAACTTCAGAATCAAGCCAAAAAAGGAAATCTTCCCCCGTGCAGTACATGAAGTTAAGAAATTTTTATTTTCCTTCTGTCGAATTTTCTCATGAACCAAACAAACAAAATCAGAATCAAGATTCCAATATCTTCGCTTTCCTTTCTCAATTAAAAAACATGCAAATTCCATAATTAGTTGCTGCAAAAACCAGAGAGAAAATCCACAACTCAACAAAACACCTTCTTTTTCTCAAAGTTTCCATTTTTGAATGTCCTAAATAACAAAATAACCGATAAACCAGAATTTCTTTTCCTTCTATTACCCAACAAATAAGAGCCAAAAGATCATACCTTGGTGCCATCATCAAAAGTATTAGCTCTACAAAGCCTGGTATAAACCTCTCTCTTACACAACTTATCTTCAAGACCATCACCAAAAACTCTTTCAATCAAATCTTCATAATTCACAGGCAATTTTGACTCCCAAACAAAATCAGCCCAAGAAGCACCACGAAATGCCCTGTTTAATTTAGCCAATCTGCAAATCTCTGATGGGTTTAAATATTCAAGAACTAAAGCGACACAACTCTCTGGTAAATCACCAAGACCTGGCTTTATCCTTGGTGGCGGTGGTGATGGTTGTAAGCATAAAGACCCAACAAGAGAATAAACATTTGGGTCTGCAAAGCTTGAAGAAAGATTAGCGCCCATCAAGAGAAAAGAAAGAAACAAAGAGGAACCCAGAAACAGAGAGACTAGAAAGTTGAATTTAATAAAGAGATTGGCGATTGAAATGGAAACGAAAGAGAGAAGGCATAGAGAAAGGTAAAGGGCGCTTTAAAGAGAGAAACCTAACATTCGGACATTTGGTTTGTTTCTTTTGATGACAAGAAGCAGAGAGAAGGGGAAAAATGTTACAAATATACAGTTGGTTGTTTTTTACGGATAGGAAAAAAACCAGACTGGATTTTTGTTTAAATTTATTTTGGATATGGTTGGTTTTCAATGTATTGCTGTAAATTTTATGATTTTCTAGATATTATTATTATTATTTTAACACCTTTTGGATTCTGGATTTTCTTAGATGCTGAGCTAAATTCATGGCGTGATTTATTCTAACAAGTATTTTTGAGATGTTTGAAAATTTTGCCTATTATTGAGTTTTTTCTTTCCTCCTCCTCCTCCTCCTTTTTTCTCTTTTTTTTAAAAAAAAAACTCAATTCTGTCAGCTTTGTCGAGCAATAAAAACCCTCGTGAATTTCTGATCGTATATGCTAGCCTGTGTTTAATGTAAAACAAAGAGATTGTTTTAGTTTTAGTGAGCAAAACTTGACTGGGATAAAACCGAATAGAAGGTTCATTTCTTGAGTGGAGATTAAACTGTTCGTGACTGTAGTAAGTTAATATATATATATATATATATGTAAAGTAGGCTTTATGTTTCTCTTTCTGGATAAGATAAGATTTAGAAGGAAACTATCTATTCTCTTATGACAACTTACTGACAGATTTGAACAATTTATGGTAATTGGTATTTAACTAAAATTGATTGGTTGTTAAATGTCTTGACACTCAATATCTTGTTGCGGTGGTTAATTCATATATGATATCTGGGTAAGGGTAGCAATGTAGGGTTAATTACCAATGGTCTTGAGACCATCTACTAAATCTGAGGAAGCAATGGCTCGCCAAGGTTCGAAATCTATTCCACAACTATTTGTAATCTCTTTTATCCCACAATGGATAAGAAGTTCTTTGATCCTATGTTGTACCTTTTCAAGGTTAGAAGTTAGAACCAAGATGGGAAATTCTTTACTTAATTTTTAAAAATTTACAATAATAATTTTATTTTTATAATAAACTCTCTTAGTAAAATAAATATTACAATTAAAATTCTGATATCTCTATATATCACTTATAAAATAAAAAGATGTTTAAGTTTGATTAAAATAAAATTAAATGCCCTTTATATTAATATGGAAGTTTAATAGGATAAACTAGAGTATAAATAAAAATTAATGATTTTAATATTGTTGTTTTAATCTTAAAATAGTTTGTATATCATGTATGTTCGGATTTTTTTTATTATTTTATAATTAGATAGGTTATATATATATATATATATATATATATATAAACTAGTTATTTATAGCCATGCTTTAAATACAACTAGTTATTTTTAAGAGTTAAATTTATTAATACATCCTTTCATGCTTTAAGAAAAACAAACATAAAGGACACTAATAAATTGTGTTTCTTTCATCAGACCATGCTTATGATACTTGAAAAATATTATTCCTTAAAAACTAGATAGAAGTATTAATCGTGAGGGATGACATCTAATAATTCATAAGAAAGGAAATATAATCTGAAAAAATAAAAAAAGATCCTTATGATTCACTATATGTAATCAAATAATCACTAAAAATTATACATCTATTTACATAAGAAAATATTTTGAACTTTTCAAAAAAAACAATAATATTTCTTTATGTTTCTAATAAAAATCTCATATCCTCGATGAAATTGAATTCTTCATGTCTTAAATGAATTAGAATTCTTCATGTTTTAAATGAATTCTTCATGTCTATAATTTCATAACTTCATGCTTTCAATGAAATATCAACATCTTCGTAGGTATTTCCCTGCACAATGCTTTGATATTTTTTTCATGATCACAAATCATTTTCAATTTTAAAAGCTAAAATATTCTCTGTTTTAAAAGGAATAAGTAAGCTAATTAAATTATCATTTTATTTTTGCTGACACGCTAACAAAAAACATGAAAAAATAACATGATAGACATAAGATACTAAATGTTTTTCTCACTTTTAATTCTAATATTAATTCTTTTAAACATGAATATTTGAAAAGCGTAGGGTTGAAATTAAAAAAATTAAATTTTTTAAAAAATATTCAAATCATTCATACTCAGCCCAAACAACCTGTCATTTTCAAATATTCAAACTAGAATGACCTGCTTTACATAAACCATTTAGATCAAGGTTGAAATGGTTTGCCTCATCCATTCCTCTCCGATATAATCTTAAAAAAGTATTGAAGCCTCAAGCTAATACCAAGAAAATTCTCAACCACTGATACATAACTCAATATAGATCTATGACCTCTAATAAATTCAGTGCGATGCTACATTGACCTACACTTGTACATAAATAATGGGCCAACTCTCCTTGTCAAAGGCTATTTCCTACCTCCATGTTGCCTTAAAGGTCACTTATTAAAAAACAACCTCTCCACCAATGATAGATCTAGACACCATAACTATTAATAAATATTAATTTTTTTACTAGTACCACGATAAGACACAACAATCAATAATTTAATTTTTTAAATGTTCTTCATGATTATATCAATCTTTGTAAGATAAACTAATATAATCAGGATTTATAAATATCTCAAATTTTTAGGTAAATATTTAAGCCCAAACAGTTTAAAGTTTTCACGATTCCATCACTAGTAAATATTTTTTTAATTTTATCTCGGTTGCATAAATACTTAAAACTAAAATTGATTAAAGGAGTAAATACTCACAGTAAGACACACATAAATAAGTTGTAACAAAAAAGAATAAGAAAAGGAGATAGGTTAAAAAAGCAAACCTTGCTTAAGCTTGAAGTATTTGGCTTTTCTCCATGGCGTGTATCCTTAAGTTTCCAATGCTAATGCATGCTGGAGAGTGATTTCTTTTTTTGAAAGGGATAACATATTTTTTAGTATCATTATTTATTTGATTTTCACAATTGGGTTTATAATCTTTAGTTTTATTTAAATACATGTTTGATTTTTATTTATTTTTGAAAGGGATAACACAATTTTTTGATGGTCAAATGTTGATGTGTGCATTAAATGATAACATAAACATGAACACCTATGGTAACATTTTAGATTTAGCTTCATTACTGAGATGCCACATATATAAGCTAAAAATAAAAGAAAAAACTCCATCCAAAATACAGTTGAAAATTTAAAAATAATGATTATTTAATATATAAATTAAAAGGAAAAAACATACACAGATATATAAAAGTCAATAGCTTAGATATAGGAGAAATTTCTTTTAGTTATAACCCATTTTCTAAAATTTTTTGACATTTCACACTTTCCATTACCCGTATTTCCACTTTGTCCCTTAAATGATTCACTAATCAATAATATATATATATATATATATAGAAACACAATTCTAACGCTCATTAAATGTCATCAGTATTCATATTATTACTTAAGGAATACAACACATAACTATTTTATTAACAAACATTTACCTAAACACTTTATTATGGAAAATAAAAAAATCAGATAGCTATTAAAATTAAATTAAAAATTAGACACTGAAATATAAAAATAAGATAAATTAGATATTCATAATCGCTTTATCATTTTTCAAAATAACAAATTAAAATGCTAATGAGAGTAATATAGAAAGCAGATTAAAAAAATGCTATTAAAAACCCCCTTTTTTTGGAAAATATGTAGACATGTATATTTTGCTCAGGAAAGAATATTATGTCCTGAAAATAGTGATATCTCATGGGTGAACAATATGGAGAAAATTAAAGACCATGCAAGCTTGCACAATGGCATGCATGATGATTGCACATTCCACCACTCGCTTGGAAGATAAAAGAACGGGAAAAGGGAGAAAGAATATCTTGGTAGGGAGGCAGGCAGGCACCGAAAGGCAAAGGAAAGAAGGCAGCCAGGTAGTCTCATCTCTAATTAATTCCATTATTGTGATTTTTTTAAAATAAAAACACAAAGGGAGTTTAGCACCGAATTTTGTTTTATCAAACTAGGTTTGAGCAGATATATTCTCCACCCATTTTTCATGAAAGAAGTATGCAATATTCAGGATTAAATTATATACTTCTTTAATGCTCCTTCTAGGGCAACAAAGAAGGGTGGTTGGGCTGGTATGATAGACTAAACACAGAGAAAGAAGGTTTGGTAGCACATCTTGTAGTTTAGCAGTCTTGATCACGTAGGAGCTGGGAATCCATGCGGGTAAAGATTAATAATAAGAGAAGGACAAGAACCATAGGACCAAGATCGATGTGGAAAATGGAAGGTCGTTGTTGTTGTATGAACCAAAAAACGGGTTCGCATAAAATTTCATCGATCTTGTGAAACTTATCATTCAAGGGCTGTTGTAAGATTCCCACTTCTACATATATTAATTGTTTCTTGCACTTTCCCCTTCATTTTCTAATTGTTTTCTGACCCTTTCCTGCCATTTCTTTGGTATCATCACGTTAAGCAAATAAAATAGCAAAATGGGAGGCAAATAGGGTTAGCTTTTCTTGATTATAATATCCATGGAAAGAGTAATTATTAAACTATCAACACTTGGCACATTAGGTTATTGATAATTTTATCATCAAATCAATGTCCAAATTATATTAATTGAACACATTCCTTTCCATCAATTGTGCTTTGAATATATATAATAGAAACCCTAACGTTTCTCATAATACGAAACAAGTGGCCAGCGTCTTCCCTTTTGAGTGCAAACTAATCCAAAAAAATATACAAGGGCCCGTAGAAACACGTACACTCAGCAAAAAAGTACAGCCACATCGACGTGTGTCTGACTCAGCTCGGCATGTCAACTACGTTGGCGGCCATAACCATATCACAACACATGTTCTGTGATTAATTAAAAAATGGCCTCTCAAATGGATAAGGGATCAAGAAGCGAGTGAGGACATGGCTTAATGATGCATTAGTTGATAATGCATATATTGTCTCAAGTTACAAACTAAAGCAGGATTAATTTAAGCTAAGCTGTAAAAGGAACCCTTGTTTAAATAATGAAAAGGGTCTTTCTTCAACTCGTTTCTTGTTAATTAAGCAAATGTATCATAATTGAGCTGTTACATGGTTATGACAAAATTCAAAGAAGGGAAAATTACTTTAAGCTTTTTAAGACTGGTTCCTGATTAATTCCATTTTTTCTTTTACATTTAAAAAGTTGCAGTCTACATGATGATTCAATACCAGCTTATAAATTATATAAACAAAACTAAAATTTCCAAACCAACCACTAACCCATGGCATCTCATTGTTTATGTTCTTCTATCTTCAACCAAGATCAAGATCCACCCCCCCCCCGTCTCTCCCCATCTCCTCTCTCTTTAAAATTCCTCATCAGGTTGTTTTCTCACTGTTTTACTGCTGTGTTCTATTGTCAAAGACTAGCTAGCTTTATCGCATGTGTCATCAAATGATGGTTTCTTAGATTTGTGATGCAACTCCAATGTGTTCTCCACCTCAAGGTTCATATAAAGAGTACATTCAGATCTTTTTCGTAAAATCCACTCTCCTTGAATTGATTGTTAAAAATAATAATTTTCTTAGATTTGTGAGACTTAGAAGAAGAAAACATGTAATTTACATGGGTACTTTGGAGTTTTGACATTATGTCAATTATCATACCATAATATTTTAGAACTTTTTCATTGGCTAAGTTTATGTGTACCTGACTTAGTATGTAAAGTATTGTTAAATGCAATACTTTTACTTAATCATTAACTGTATTAACAATGACATGTATAGTGTAATTTGTTAAATGCATGAGGGAAAATAAAACCACAAACAAAATTTATAATGTTTAACATATTAATTGTCTCTTAAAAAATCATTAGAGTTTGGCTTGGCATGATTAAGTAAAAAACAACGACGGTACTGGATTAAAGATAATAACTTTAACTTGCAGAATTACACGCTACACTTCATGAGTTATAGTTAAAGGGAGGAATTGATGAATTTTAATTGCATGACCACTAACATTGTAGCCAAGTAGTACTTCATGTCTTTGTCTTAAAGAGGTAATTAGAAAGTGTATCATCTCAATAGGATATAAAGAAAAAACTAGTTAAATTAACAAAAGTTAACCGAGGAGGAAAAAAGATTGTTAATTGGCAGAGGAAAATAAAAAAACTAGTTCGGTTATCTCACTTTCATGATTTAGCTTAAAAGATTTGATACATTTACTTAAATATGTGTGTGTTTTATTTTTTTAGACTTTTTTTTATTGACTGGTTTTTCTTAGCATTCATTATTTTACATTTAGATTGTTAGAAATTGCTTATGTTTATTTTTTTTAATTTTCTTTTTAAAAGGTTAGCCCGATCTTTTAACTTGGATTATGAATTTGTTATACTAGCTCGAGTTAACTCAAGATACTTTAATTTTTTATATATATTTTTTAATTTTATTATTTAATATTGAGTTATCTTTGAATTCAGTTATGTAATGTCTTCTCTTTTGACAAGTGTTCTTTTTTTTTCTGGTCATCAATTTTATTTTTTTCTTTTAAAATTCAATTCATTTATTATTGTTGTTTTTTATGTCATATAAATAAATAAAACCATCTTATTGGATCCAGTAGAGTCTATAATTTGAGTCGAGGATTTTCTTTCTTTCTTTAAAATACATTAACAATGTTTAAATATTTTTTTATATCACAAAAAAAAAATCTATTATGCAATGAAATGCAAGCTACCTATCTAATGATTATCTATATAACAAATTGTTGCTTCTTAACTTTTTTAATTTAACTATTTTTATTGACCAACTTGTTATAATATGACACAACAATAATACTAAGATAAAAATAGACAATTAATAAGTTTTAGTAATTATCCCTAGCCTAATATTACTATGGGTATCAAGGTTATAATCTCATAATATTAGGCTACGAGGCTATGGATAATTACTAAAATTTATTTTCTTATTAGCCTATAATTCACAGTAAAGCCAAACTATTTTTTTATAAGAAATGATTTTTAGATGTTAAAATATGATTAAAAAAGATATAAAAAATCAGTCATGACAAACCTGTAACCACAACAATCAACGCCAAGCTAATTAAAGATATCTTGTCAAATTCGTGGCCTATATCATAAAATTAAAATAATTTGATAAAAAATAAAAAAAAAAAGAATTATAAAGCATCTAAAAAAAGATCATGTTAACTTTTCAAACTTGTGGCCAAAATTATTAGATTTAAAGCATTCAATTTAGATAAAGCATGAAGTTCAATTCTCAATCAATCAAATATTAAAGGATAAAATTGAAAAAAATAAATTATATAAAAGAATTAAAAATAGAAATTAAAAGAGTGAAATTAAAACACAAAATAAATTTTAAATTTGATTGAACGGTAAAATTGAAAGAAAAAATAATTTAGTAAAAGGATCAAAAAATCAAAAAAATGAGAGTCAAAATTGTCATAAAGATAAAATTAATATTTTGATTAAATGATGAAATTGAAAAGATTAATAACTTTTACAAAGGGGTCAAGAAAAAAATTAGAAATCAAATAATAAGGACTGAATTGAAAAACATAATATTATGAATTTGAATTGAAGGATGAAATTGAAAATAAATAAAATTTCTATAAATAATCAAGATCAAAAATAAAAAAATAAAAAAATAAAAACTGAAATTAAAATACCATTAATCAAGAGGATCAAGTTGTAATTTTCAAGGAACGAGGGAGAAGAAAAGGAAAATAAAATAGAAAGGTCTACCAAAGACATATTAGACCACCAATTGAGACAAACGCCACACAAATGGAAAAGGGACACGTATGGTGATGCTTCAAAAGACACAATGAAAGGATACACACTGCCTAAAGGCATAGACATCTGTTGCGTGCCTCCAAGTGCACCACATGTCAAATGCCAAAGCCAACTTTATAATTACAAAAATAAAAATCATGAAAATACCGGGAAGTCCCTTGACTTCATGTTTAAATTTTTTTTATGGGTATTTTCATTATATTAGTGTGCATTATTATTTTTATATTTGATTAAATATCAAATTATTTATTAGCTGACATTAGAATAAAAAAAAATCATTATAAAAAAATACTAAAACATTTATTGCTATTAGGTTTTATTTTATTTTATTATTTTTAAGAATATTTTAGTTGTTTTACTGTATTTTTAATTTGAAAAAGGACTCATTTATTACTACTCGTGAATTTTATAATAATTAATAAATCTTATAAAAAAACTTTAATGCTATCGGTGTTAAATTCTTTTAATGGTGTAAAAGAATGATTATAACACTTCTAGTGAATTGTTTCCATAGATCCGGAGATAAAGTACTTTTCTAAGACAAATTAGCTCTTTTTAATTATAAACAGTGCGTTGCAATTAAACTTAATTGTTAGTACTATATAATTAATTAATAGTCGTTTAATTTACTGGCAATGGGGGGCACAAAAAATTGTTTGATGCTTGGTCCATATTTGCTCACAAAACTTATCTCTGGTTTCCTGAGAGCAGGATGGCGGAAAAGAGCAAGTTGTTTCAACATCATGGACATTTATAGCCCCAAGCCGCTGGTCAATTTAGCAATGCTTAGGATTTGACAATAGGGAGAAGGAATCTAATTAAGAAAAGGGGCCACCTTCTTAGTGTTCATCCTCCAGTAATGTTGAGATTTTTTTGCCCCCCTTCATCATGCAAGTTTGTAGATGTCTCCACAATCCAGCCAGCAAAACGAAAATGACAAAGGACAAAAAAAACCGGCATGTTCTTCGATTCAATAAACATATGCTGAGTTTTATAAGTTAATTGGATTCTTTTAATTTTATTAGATAATATTATATTTGATTAGAGATTAAGTTTCATGGTTACTTTTAATTTGTTTTTTATTAAATTATTTTGATCTTATAATCCAAGAATAATATTTAATAATTTAACCCTGTTTGACTTGGTGAAATTTTTGTTATTTTTTATTTTAATTTTTATAATTTTTATTGTTTAATAATAAATTTGACATAGTTTTCTAATTTATTTTAATTTATTTTTTATGAACTTATCTTAGTTTCATAATCAAAATCATAAATTTAATAAGTTCACTTAGGTTGAATTAAGTTGTTTTTCTTTCAATGAAGTTATCTTGATCTCTTGATCCAGGTCATAAACTTGATGGATTAATTCTATTTATATATATATATATATATATATTCAATGATTTATTTTTATAATATCATTTTTCAACACTAGGCTAATTATTAATTGGATTTTATTATTTGTTTTAATTTATATTATATGAAGTTGTCTCGATCTTATGATCTGGATCGTGTATTTGATAGGTTAACTCTATTTTTTAATTAATTTTTTTTAATTTTATTATTTAATATTGAGTTAATTGAGAATTAAATTTCATAATTTGTTTTGATTTTCTTTCTACATGACTATCATAATCTCATAACTCGGATCACAGATTTGATAAGTTAACTTAAGTTAACATAAGTCAATTCAATATATTGTTATTTTAATATTAAAAAAATATCATCTTAAGATTTGTTTTCAATTAAACTATATTTTTATGGGTATTTGAAGTTATTTTGGAGTTGTAAAGTGAATTAAATGATATTAAATCAACTCTCACATGATTTAAGTTTTTTTTACTGGAAAAATATATTAATTTTGACATACATGATTTAAGTTTTTTTTACTGGAAAAATATATTAATTTTGACATAGTTTAAGTTTTTTTACCAAAAAAATATATTAATAATATCTAAATATTTTTTTATTTTTTAAAACAATTTAACCCAATTTATAATGAATCGCCGAGTCAAGAATCCAGGAGAAGAAACTAAAAGTGAACCCATTTTTACTTTGTATTTAATATACATCCAAACTCATTTGTCTTTGTGGATTGAAAACTACAATGACGATTTTGCCCTTATTTACAAAGCACATATTACTTTGAAAGCCCCATGTATTAGAAAATAATGGAATGGCGGGGAGGGGCTCTTTCAGTCTTTTCATTTCATGCGGGCAATTGAATTACCGAGATGTCCTTGCATTGAAATTGTCTTTGCCCTTGGTCAAGGGTTTTTGTAATCTTTTCCTGTCTTTTTTTTTAAATATATAATTATCAAGTCTTAGCAGGGCACTTTAGTGCGTGTCTGTGTATATATATTATTAATTTATTTAAAAAGTCAATGCTTTCGTGCTGTTCGTACAGCACCATAGGTAGTGTTCGACGACCATGCCCTGGCTTCCACTACAACATAACCTCTGTTGTTGGGCGGCGCATGTGGCAAAAATATGTTGGGTTTTGTACTGGTAGTCGTTTTTTTTTTCCTTGCTCCTTTTTTTAAAGAAATAAACACCATAAAGATTAAGAGGAAAATAAAACTCATGACTCATCAAAATCGATAATAATATATTCACCTATAATTTCTCTCTCTATCATATATATATATATATAAAATAAATAAATAAATAAAAGGATATGGCTAGTTATTTACTGCACACCATAAAATCTGCCCGTACTTAAATGATCACATTCGTGTTGTCTAGGATAGTCCATGTTGCAATTGCAAGACCTACCAATTCTCCCTTTTGGTCCTTCCAAATTAAAATCAAAACAAATCAAACATCAAACAAATACGAGGGAGAGGCATGCGGCACCACCTTTGCCTACCATCGTACTGTCCAAAAAGTCACTCTAATGGCAGTAGCTGCGAAATGTCACCATAGACATCACGTCTTTGAAAGAATTGTGAGATTTTTGTTCAAAACCAATGAATTCTTTAAAATCTTTTGTGCTTTTCTTTTTCAAAGTGACAAGAGAATAGAGGAGAATGAGAAGAAAGGTCTGGACTGCTACTTTCACGTATCCAAGTTTGTCTTTTTATGAGTCGAAGTACCCTTGCATTCGCGAAGATCTTGAGGGCGACGATTATGGTGAGTGGTGGATGGGCTAGGCAAGAAGACAATGCAGATCATCATCACTTGAAGCAACTTTACCTGTGCGGATCTTGATGCCGACATTACCGGTAGTTTGAAGGGTTGGGAGGCCATCGGTAAGCAACTGGCACAGCATCTTTTGTATGCTAAGAGCAGTGCGCGGCCAATCAATGCAAAAAAAAAAGTTACTGGCAACGAGGTGCAACAGGTGGTTTTTATTTGCACATATACGCAGAGTTTTTAAATCCGGTTTGGTGGTCCTTCCGATAGTAAATCTAGCTCTCAGGTTTTACTCCGGTAGCAAGCCTAGCTCACAGATTTTACTCGAATTGTCGAGTTTTGACTGGATCACTTAAATTAATTCTATTCTTTATATAAATTTAAATAATATTGTTTTAATTAAAAAATTAAACATGTCAAACAGATTAACCCACTAAATAAACTAATATTTTAACTGATTTCAACTTTGAGTTAGCTGAATTTTAAATCGACCTGCTATGCCTGACCGGTTTTCAAAACCATGCATTGAAGCACCAAAACTGAGTTTTTTTTTTTTTTTTAATTATCTTATTCATCACATGTGCCAGCGCCACACCTACAATCGCCTAATAAATTCAAGTAAATACACTACGAGTTTTGCTAACATCCGCGAGCTGAAGACTGGGAGAGCAGCCGAATCCATCGATTATGGTCCAATTCCAGCTCATTAGGGACCTAGCTAGGTCTCAGCCCAAAATATCAAAGGACTTAAATAGGCCCATTTAAAACTAAAATGTTCGAGCGAGATTCACTCGATAATAAAATTTCTAATATAATCACCGTAACGAAGACATGCTATACCAATTACTAGGCAAATAGCCCTTCTATGCCGTGTCGTGGGTGAGATTTTTAATGAAAAATAAGAATGTTATAGTATTGAAAATGAATTTTCTTGTATAGTAAAAAAATTTAATTGAGACTTATAAAGTTATTGTATATGTTTAATGAAAAATACATGAAATAAAAGGTCGTTAAAATAGTTATAAACACTAACAGGAATTCAAAATAGAAAAATCAAATGACAAGCACTTGATGATTTTTTTTTATCTCAAGATGCAAGGCGTGTGTCGAAGTTTTCTTCTATTTAATATATATATATATATATAAAATTATCTCTCTCTCTCTCTCTAGATTAAGCCGATCCCCAAAAATGTACCTGGCCAATTACCTCTGTTTTTTAATCAATTAAATATTTATATAATTATTAATTTTAGGACTGAAAGATTAATTAAAAAATATTTATATAATTATTAATTTCAAGACTGGAAGATTAAGTAAGGTACATATAAACTAAAACTAATTGAAACAGTTATATTAATAAAAAAAATTAATTTTGTTAAATTTTATAATTTCCTTTATTCATATGAATAAGAGCCCTAAAATCTGTCCCCATCTTTGTTCTCAAGAAAAAAAAAATAAAGAGAGAGCACGTGATTGTAAAACTTTTTAAGTTTCCATTACTTTTTATACAATCCTTAAAGATGAAAATAATTTCCAGTAAATTCTTCTGTTAAAGATGAATTTATAAGAGACTAAAATGCAAAACTAATAAAGTGTGGTACCTAAACAAAACAAATCCAATATCATAAGGGATTAGATAAAAATAAAGAGTAACATTGAGGTACCAAAGTGTAGATTTAAGCCCATCTGAACAGGAAAAATCAAAAGGGCTGTATTTTTGTCAATATCAATTTCGGTCCTTATTCTCCTAATTTTGTTTTTCACAAGAATTTCAAAACTTCCAATGAAAAATGGCACAGTATTCAACCCCTAGATAATTTACAGCACGTAGGAAACGAGTTACATGCAATCGACAGAGAAAAAGAACCTAGAGGAACAAAAAATGGAATGTCAAGGACCAAATTGAAAAAAGATTAAGTTAGAGGAAAAAAAGGAGCAAGAGAAAAAATTGAGGTGCCAAGGATTAAATTATGAACAGTGAAAGGATGAGCAGTAACAGGCGCAACAATAAGAAATTGATCTACAATGCCAATATTCTAGTTAAAATCGTCGGTTCCCAGTGTATTAAAATAAAATTAAAAAAATTATTAAACCCTTACAGTTGAGACTCATTCAGACGAAGAAGGGAAACGATGCCTTCTGCTACAAGACCAAGAACTGCCAAGTTATGATTCCTGGGCCATAAAGGTGAAAGTGCTGGTGCTTGGAAATAAAATTCTTGTTCACAACTCGTACCTAACGCACCTCCAATGTGTGCTGAATACTGTGCTTCACCATAAGACTTTGTACCCAGCTGGTCAACAGCTTTGCGAAAGTAATCTTTGATAGCACTCTCATATCCCGTGACACACCACCTTAGAGCTTCCTCAATTTGGTCATGCTTTGAGTACTTCTCTTGCAACTTTGGGATTTCTCCAAGAGTCTCTGTGGCGTTTTCTATGCAGAGATCAAGAATGATGTAGGCTAGCTGTTCGACTTTGGTAGCTTTAATGGAACGTGGGTCTGATCTGAGAATTGCCACGCATTCTTCATAGCCTACGATTATTGCGCAGGATTTCTGTATTAGATCATGTTCTTTCTCCTGCACTGCTGCACAACCTTGGCTTGCTGAGATGAGAATTAGTAGGAGTGTGAGGAATAAAGAAGAGCTCATTTTGCTAACGAGAGTGAGTTTGGTTTGATATGGTATGATATGCCTGCGATATCTAATGCTTGCATTTACATTTTCTAGATTCTGCGACTTTATATACCACAAATATAGTTGTATGGGCCATGGATCACAACCAGCCACATGCAGAGCTTTAAAATTTGCATTAAATTTCTATCTCTTGATTTGCTGTTAGTGTAGAACTGTTGGCAAGTTCATCAGCATTTGTAGTTTTCTACCTGCACACAACCTTTTTCTTTTTACTTGACAGCTAAATCAAGCCTGCTATTTAATAATTTTCTGTTGGTTACCTAAATTTAGGTAGCCGTAACGCACCACTTCACCTCCCATGGTTCGTAACCTCTCGAAATTCCTAGTATTCAGTTCTGTAGCGAGCAGGTTTTCTTTTTTCTTTCCTGGAACTGTAGGGAGAGAGCACCAGTGACTGAATAAACCCAAAGCACTGTTTAGAAACACAGTTCGCTCCGCGTTTCATAATAGATTAATATTTTTTTATATTTTTAATTATTTTAATATTACATAATGATATTAAAAATAAATTTTAAAAATTTAAAAATATTATTTTAATATAAAAAGTAACCACAACAACCATACAGAAAAAAACATAAAAATGACTTGCTGAAAATGACAGGAGACTTTTTGGCGTGCTTTTACGGTGCTCTTATTGCTCCGACACAGAAATTTATTACACGTGACCTTGGCAGATGAGCCGATTATTTAGATCACCAAAATCGTTTACGCATTGATGAAGTGCTCATAGCAATTACTATTAAGGGAGAATCAACCGAGCCCCCATTTGAACATCTAAATTGGAGGTCACGCATTTAAAATCACGTGATAGACAAAGTCGAGATCTCAACGGCTGGGAGAGGCTAGCCCTTGTACGGTCAAAACTCAAAAGCTCCATCCCACGCCTTAAGCTAAAAAGATGAATAAAAAAAAAAGAGGGAAGTTATCAATAAAGAAGCTTCACATCTGCTCTCAGGTTCCCATGCCGGATACAGCTTTCACCCTGTCTCCTTGAGGTGGTGATAGAACTTGGTAAGCTTCCTTTGCCAACTCAAATATAGAGCGAAAATAAATGCAAAATAATCGTGTACAGAATAAGAGTTTTATTCATTGATTGCTAATGTGAAACTATTGCAACTGAAAAAACAGAGAGAGAAAAGCTTGATGTTGGCCTGAGATATTAGCGACAGGTTTATCATGTCCATATTCTCGTCTGTTAAAGGTATAAGGATCCAAAAATTTTAAACTCCTTTAAACAGAGTAATCTCTCCAAAGCTTCTTGAATGGCTGATGTGGCTGCTTCATGGTATGAACCTGAGTTCGGTTATGTTTTGGCTGATACAAATTATGAAACCAAACCAATCCGAGTTATCCCCATCTCCCAAAAATCTCAAAGTTCCCAACAAAATAGTTTGCAGTATATGTAATTTGTTCAACAATGTCATCGGTGAAATTTACGAGTCTAGTCAATATAAAACCAATGAGGAAACGAGGATCGTAATGGTGAAGAAAAAAATGACTACCAATATGGGTGACCATTAAAATATGATTCATCTCATGTTGGTGGTTGCCATGTCCCTGGCTTGAAGGTTGAACCAGATCCAGTTGGTTCTGAATGCCTACAAAAAAAATATTTAAGCAATAGATGTATCAGCGTCACTGTGGTGGCAATCATTTGAAAGAAAGAATCATGAAAGCAATGGAAATTTTAACACATTGCATGGTATTGGCATTCATTTGTATATATTAAACATATTTCACAGGCAATTCCCAAAACTTTGGCACTTAACCATACCTCATGGATGCAACCTTCAACAAATAGTCAGTTGTGATGAAGCTAACCCAAGATATATATGACTATTAGATTAATGTGCATTACAGATATGTGTGCTTACTCTGACAAAGGTTCTTTTGCTTTCTGTGCCCCTGCTTCCTCTTCTCTGCAAAATTTAATAACTGGTTTCATGGCATGAAAACAAACCCAGGTCTACTTTCAAGTATGTAATTGCAGGTAATATTAATCAATTGCCAGAAATATTTCAAGGAACAGTACAACAGAAGCTTCAAAGTACAAGATATAATGATACTGTACAAGCTTGAATGATTTATCAGAAGCACAGTAAGTTCTCACAATTAACTAAAACAATATAAACTTGGGTGGTCAATAAGGTTGTCAGTTTCAAACCATCACAAATACATGCATGATGCATGGGCGCAAAGTGGGAGCACCAAATCTTGGAGCAGACCCAAGAAGGTAACATAATTGGTTGAAGGAGCTAAAGGAACAAATTGAGTTGAGTGGTTTTGGTTTAGAAAAAGAAATCATAGCCAACACAGGACTGTTAAGATGAGAGAAGTTGTATGTCGACTAGCAACATAATGCGTGATCTCCAACCTCACAATCAAGGTAAGCAGTAAAATTAAATTATCTCAAAAGCCAAAGATAACTGACCCCCTTCCTCTATCAACTGCATCTGATTCTTCCTCGTTACCTTTGAGAGCGAGCACCATAATGCCAAATCATGATTAGCACAGAAGTCAGCAGAGTAAAAAAGTATGCATGTGAACATGCTTGTTATATTAAAAGTCAGTTGGCATGACATAACAAAACCTTTGGAAAATCCTTCACATGCAATGACATGTTTTGCTGTCAAGAAATACAATTCTCTAGTAATATTTCAGTGAAAGAATGTAATACCTTCCGTAGGAAATTGGTGAATGAAACTTTTCAAGTCTGGACCTCCAGTTTTACCTGTAGAAATGGTAGATGAATATGAACAATTACATAAGTATGATGATGCTGTTAAAAGAAGTAGAGTTTGCCTTTAGCAACTTACCAGTGCTCTTGGCTTTGTGACAACTGCCTTCTTTGGCTCTCCTTTCCTCTTCTTCTTGCTTGAGAACTTTGGCAGTAAAAAAAAAAAAGCATTTATTAAGATACTTGACAGTAAAGTCATGTGAAGTGGTGCGGAAAATGAAAACGTTATCTCAATAGTCAACTTGTTTAGAGCAAAGGCCTTCAAGAACGAAGCAAAAATCATTTTGTCAAATTATGTAGAAGATACGAAAAGAAAAGAAACAGTGAAAGATATCAAGGGTCCTCAACAAACCATTTATAAAACATATAGATATACAGTGTCATGAAGAGACTGCATTCAACAAACAAGTATTTGCTATGTAGTTAAAATTAAGGGTTAGCGTAATGATTTGAGGGCTAGTTTAGTTTTGCTTAGGGTGCTGTGAGCAGTATGGGGGTTGTGGTAATGTAGTTGCTGAGGTTGGAGACAATAAGCAATATTATAGTCAACAAGCCAACAATAAAACTCATCAATGATATTATTAACCGGAAAATAGAAATAGGAAGAAATATAAATATCTATATAATTTTACAAGTGACTTACGTGCCACATTTTGCTTCACAAGTTCACGCCTTGCCTCCAACTCCATCTGTTCCTAAAGAAAATCGAGTATATTTACAGTAGAATAACACATTTCCAACATTGTAGCTCACTGAAATGAAAAGCAGTAACACACTTAATCCTCCCATGTGTCTTTTCAAAACTGAATTGTCCAACCACAAAAATAGATATTCAAAAAGGCACAGCACAATAATGGTGCATGTAACTCATCATTGTTAACTTGTACAGAGAGACCAGGAAAGACACAATGAAATCAATTCAGCCTCTGAAATAGTGCTCTTAATTTTTCATCAAGTTACTTAAGGGTAGAAAGAAGATACCTTAAATTTATTTGAAGACCATGAAGACCAAATTCACTATATGGAATTCATCTTTAAAATTCGAAAACACATTTAGTACAGCACAAAAATATAGAATGTTCCTGATTCTCTGAAAGAATGTATTCTAAATCCAAACAATGCTTAGAGTTTCTAGTGGTTTTTAAAATAAAAATCACTGGAGGGCCATTGGGATGATACTGCCCCAAACAAGAGTAGAATCAATTCCCAGTAACTTAGGATGGCACCAAGAGTTGTGTGGCGTGATAAATACATCATTCAAACTTTTTATAATAGCAATCATTGAATTTTCAAGAGGTGAGGAGGTGAACAAACCTGAACAATAGTTTTCGTGACATACAAAATTCCAAACTCAATGTCTAACATAAAAACCATAAATCACACACGCATACTGTTAAATATGTTTCAGCTGGAGAGGAGTTTTTCTTCTAGCTCCCATTTTTCTTTATGGCATATGCGAAGGAAAAGGATAGTGTCTATAATATACCTCAGGAGTTGGAGCCCTTTTACGCTGTCCGTTCAGCCAGCATATCCATTCAACTACAATGGCCAAAATTATAGACAACATTTAGTGTAAGGAATAAACCATGCAGAAGAAGCAAGTTGCACAGCAAGTCCCTTCAGCATGTCTACATGTTGAAATAACATCTATTTTAACAATCATACTTGGACTTGACCGCTGATTAGAGAAAACCAATTGATCAGAAAAGGTTCATTGAAAACTAATGATACTCAGAAACTTAGTACAAAGTGTTGTGGTAGGGCATGATGGAATGCAACATTGTAACAGAGAGGGGAAGTTTTCCAAACTTCACAATTGTACCTGATATTGAGGTTGGATCCCCCTCCCCTTTGAATATTACGCATCTTTTCTCTTTCACTGAAACATCAACAAATATACAAACTGATAAGAAGTTCAAGGAGGAAAAAATCTTATAGGAAGGAGAGAGACCCACTTACTGATACCATCGATCTCTTCTGTTCTGGTGAAATAGCGGTTCCCTACTTTGTCTACACCCACCAAAGTCCGGTTGCTCAGGTAGCCAGCAATCCTTGCCAACAGCTTTGACATCTCTTTCTTTCCTTTTTTCTACTCTTTTCTTGTTTTACTTGTTACTAGACACGCACCCTGAATCCTGATAAATTTCAAATTTCAATTTGCTTGGATGAAAGGATATCAATAATTCAATACTTAACAATCAAGTTTTGCTAACATTTGGCCTCCTATGATTCTGTAGTTTGCAATTATTCATAATTAGAAAAGAAACAAACCATACGAGCATACCAGTAAAAAAAAAACAGTGGACGTTTTTGAGCATTTGTGTTAGGAGGTGAATAGCTAAATTAAGAACTGTAAATACGTTTTGAAGCGAGGAGTTATGTGTGAGAAGAAGGAATGGTCGTGGAAATGATCGTAGGTGGAGATTTGCGGTAGCGTGAGAGACTGAGGAATGGTTGCGGCGGAGAGAGATCTGCGGTGAAAGCGGTGGTTTTGATGTTGGCTTCTAGGCAGCTTTTGATTACCGTCGAGACAGAAAACAGAAACGGTGAGGAGGGCTATTTTCGAGAAAGAGACGAGAGACACGGGGATGAGGTTAATGAATCGAAGGAAATTTAAAATATGAGTTGATTTTTAGTAACTACAAATCAGTCCCCAATCTATACGATTATTGAAATCTCAATCAGTCCCCGTGATTTATTGAATTCATTTTTATGGATAGATATAATAATCCGTCCATCGATCTGTGAAAACAGAGCATTATCGAATATGATGGTGACAACTCAGCACTGCTTGTATGGAAATTTTTACACAATTATTATTAAAATTAAAAGATATAAGTTAGCAATAAGAGGTTTTTTTTTATTTTTTTTAAAGGTCACATGTATCTTTTAAAAATCACTGGGGGCATAGGGGTCCTTTTTGTATTTTTAAAAATAGAATTACTAAAATAACCTTTCATGCAAAAAAAGAAGCATTTATCCAGGATCTGTGAGGTCATTTTCTTTTTAATGAGCGTTATAAAGACACTTAAATGACCACAGGATCAAGTAGTTTAAACACTTTCATTGATGGGTACTTTTGTCTTTGTGTCTAGGTTTTTTTTATCTTTTTTTTGTTATATTCGAGCTGGCTCCTGGGCATTTCTGTTTTTTAACATTATAAAATATTAAAAAAATTACTAATGTGTGACATGTATACACCAGAGAGTAGATACCGTCCGCGGGCAATATGTGCAACAATACTCGGCCATCAAGTATATATTTTTTAATGTATTATTGAAAGCATTATCATTTTTTTAACCCCTCCTTTGTCCATCTTTGTAATTTTAATAGTAAAATAATTAAAATTTTAGCTCTTTTAAAATAATTTTTTAATTTTTTTTCTGCTTCGGGTCTACATACAATCTTTTTTAATACTCTCAAAAACTTTTTTAATAAAAATATTTTTCATCCTAAAAATCAAAAATCAGTCAGAAATTATCAAAATATTATCCTTAAAATACCTTTCAACTTTTAATTAATTTAGATTTTTATTATTATTGTTATTTAGATATCTTTATACCCTTTTAAAAAACAAGATTAGTTTTATTCGGGGTTTATAGTTATCCCTTTTAACACGTGTATTTTATACAAATCAAACTTATATTTTTATTTTTACAGAAATATAATAATTCTTTAATCGTTAAATTTTTCTATACACAATGAATATACATGAGATGAATGATTTGTAACTTTACAATTGTTATTTTATTTCATGACTAGGTTTGTGGAATTTATGTGGCTGAATCCATATGCGAAGTAAAATTGTATGTTAGAAACATAAATGAAAATTACATTTCCCTTCGGGTGTTTGTCTTCTCAACAAAATATCTCTATATACATTTATTCCCCGCACAAAATCTTCATACCAAATAAAACTTGAATATATAACTCTTAAATAATACTATTAGTTGGCTTTCTTATTAATTTTTTTTAAAAATCATTTCGAGGTGGCAAGTTTATATGTCAATAATATTATATTTAAAATATTTATATTTTTTAAAAATAATTAAGCTAGATATAAATACATGATATAGTAAAAAATATTCACGATTGCACTTTTTTTTATCTCAGTCTTTTATTTTTTTATTGTAAGTGATAAAACAGTTACATTCAATATTATATACCTCTTAGATAATCTTGACAAAAAAAATTAAAATTTTTATAAGTTATTTTTTAATTTATGTTCTATAATTATAGCTAAATATCAGAAAAAAATTTAATTAATTTTTTATAATATTATCAAATATAAAAAAATAATTTATTTTTTAAATATTTATATTTTATAAAAATTGATTTTAAAAAAATATTTTTCAACTAAAAAAACATTACGAGAAGGCATGCATTTAAGTGCCCTCTTGTGGTCTAGTTAAAAGAAAACAAAGAAGCATTCTAGGGTTTGGTCCAGTGGTGGAAGAGGCTTGTCTCCTTCCACTGCACCTGGGTTCGAGCCCTGGCGTGCACGTCTGTCACCCCCGCGGTGCCTTACATGCCTACTGGGTTTGCAGGGTATTCAGTGGGCCGTGGGGATTAGTCGTGGTGCGCGTAAGCTGGCCTGGACACCCCACATAAATCAAAAAAAAAAAAAAACAAAGAAGCTATTTTTATCCCTTGGTTAATGCTGAGACTTTCAAATTTAGGATGATTAATCGGACAGCTAATTAAAGCATGGAATGATAAGTTATTATTGCCTCTCCAGGATTCGATTTATAAAGAATTTATTGCTACTGATTTCCAATCACTTTTTATTTATGATTTAATAATTCCCAACTAAAAACATTCAGTGTTCTTTTTTAGAAAAATTCTAACTTTCAGTATATTTGATGCACGTGAATGAACGTTAATCACCGTGTGCCTAGGCAGTAATTAACAGGGAAAACCACCCTTCTGCCTCATACGTTTGTAGAAAATGATGGTTTCACCCTTTATGTTTCAAATTTGGTCAACCAACACCTAAATTAGCTCTGGCAGTTGGCACTGATCAATAACCACCATCAAATTTAGGCGTTGAAAAGAGACCTAATTGCACTTTTATAAATACAAGGACTGAATTAAAGTATTTACAATGAATTCTAAGTGCATCTCTCAAAAGAAAAAACTACCATTCCGCGCCCCCGCCCCACCCCCGGTACTATCAAATTATCAAAAAAAGCCAAGATATTTAAATAATCTCCCGGATTAATTTTTTTAATAGCCTTTTTTAGAAAAAAAATTAAAAATATCAATATTAAAAATATAGATAAGTTGTGAAAATATTTTTTATTGAAATACATATAAAAAAAACTATAGTTATACTATTAAAATAATTAAAACTCAACATGATAAATACTTACCGAAAACATGGAGCATAAAAGGATTATTTCTCCTAATTAATATATAGTATTATACATAATCATAAAAATTGAAAAGTTCTTGTTTCTGTCTGTTGCTAGAAAGTAGTTTTATTTTAAAAAACAAATTATTTTTTAATATCTAGTATTATAATAGAAAATAAATTGAAAAATATTTTTTAATACTTGGTTATATCATGTAAAAAAAACTAAAAAATAATTTATTAATATTTTTTTGAGTTTATTAAAACAACAAAGAACAAATCTTACATATTAAAAAGTTGAATGAGAATGAAATTAAAATTTTTTTATAAATTATCTCAAATAAAATAAAAAATAATCAAAATAATAAAGATCAAATTTAACAAATAAAGAAAAAAAATATGAAGAAATTAAAATAATAATAATTATATTTCATAAATTATTTTAAATAAAATAAATAACATTTAAAAAAACTAAATTTGATAGATAAAAATTTTTTATTGAAAAATAATAAGAAAAAAATAAATAACAATTATAAAAATAAAAATCAGAGTTAATATAAAATTAAAATTCAGATGGATGAAATTAAAAAAATATTTAATATATATATATATCAATTAAAAATTTGATAGCTAAATTTAAAATAATTAGCAAATAATATGATGTTTTCAAATTTTTTACAATGTCAGAAAAATGTTTTTTCTAAAAATAAAAAGAAAATATTTTTAAAAAAATCAAGCAAAATTTTTTTTAATTGAAAAATATATTTTATTAACTGACTTTTATAATAATAAAAAAATATAAAAAAATATTTTTTTATTAAACAAATACGGTTGCGTACAAAAAAAAATTGTCATGAAAACTCCCTGTCAAAACAAAACATAAGCACAATTCCCATCTGAATTCCCAATATATATACCTGTCTCTTATACACATCTAGATGTGTATAAGAGACAGTATATATACCATGCAATAATATTTTACTTTGCCACTGCAAACTCTTCTAGCTCACTAAATTGTCCCTAGTCCCTAAAGCTTCACAAATTATATAATTAATTTGGGATGCTTACAAGTTGTTTTTTAAAATGATTTTAAATTAAAAATATATCAAAATAAAATATATTTTTTTATTTTTCAAAATTAATATATTTAAATTAATTTAAAAATATATAAAAAAAACCATCTTTTTTTTTTTTAAACTCCAGGTAACCTCCTTTAGATTATACTCCCAAGCATAGCAGAATTAGGCACCACCAGACACACTCTTTTATATAAAAAAAAATAAAAATAAAACCCAGCCCATAACTCCCCAAAGCCACAATAAGGCAAAGGACGCTACATTTCTTTCTCCCAGATCCAAGAGAAGCAAAGGCAGCCTTTTATAGAGAGAAAGAAAACTAGGTACTGGGTAGAGACGAGACCAGAGTAAACTTAACCAGAAGCATAGAATAAAAAATAAGAACACCAAACCCCTCCTTCTTTCCTCACCAAGCAAACAATCCCTTCTCTTCGGATTCCTCCCAACCCATAAATTTCCACCACTTCTCCTCCTCCTCTTTCCAATCTAGAAACTTGTATTAAAAACACGACTGTGAAAATTCATCAAAATCAAAGAAGATGGCCAGACCTAATCAAGAAGCAATCGACACATTCATCAGCATCACAGGAGTCACCGAAGATGCAGCGGTGATAAAACTCGAGGTTACTTTTTTTTTCGGTCTTCGATTGCTAATCGGACTGTAACCTTGAAAAAACTGAGTGAAATTGCGAGTTAATTTTAGGCTCTGATTGCTGGATTCTGTAATCAGTGTGTAATTAGGGCTAGCATTGTTGGTCAAGTTGTTCATAAAGCTCGCTGGAGTTCGGTGATTGCTAATTATTTCTAATTCAAGCTAATAAGGGGTTTCTTTTTGGTTAATTTAACTGATGATAATCAGACTACTTGATGCAGTAGATGCTCAGAATTTCGAAGGAATAGATATAGATTTTGCTATAATAATTATGCGGATTTTAGACTCAGTTGCAAGTTTTTGTGCTTCTAATTTACTTTTCTTTTTCTTTTTTTTCTTTTTTAATTCTTGATTGCATTTAGGAGCATGGTGGTGACCTCAATGCAGCTGTTAATGCGCATTTCAGTGAAGGAGACAGAAGCGCGTTAGTCACTTCCTCCATCTTGTCATCCTTTGTTTATTAGTTGTTGCTTTCACTTCTTCCATTTTGTCATCCTTTGTTTATTAGTTGTTGCTTTTTTCCAATACTCTGGTAGAAAATATATATTCTGTGCAGTTCTGGTGACATTTTTTGAACACTCATGTTGCAAATTTTTTTCCCAGCATAAGACAACCTTCTATTCATGCTCCTCAAGATGATCTCATGGATATAGACGATGATCCAATTGTTGTTGCACCACCTCCTAGGAGAAATCCCCTATCACTTCTATCTGAGAGTGTTGCTTTGAATCGATTCTCACTTGATCCACGTTTCCAAAGAGGTGTGCCTGGTACTGGTTCTGATTTTACGAATCAGGCACCATTTGTTTCTCAACCAAGAGAAGTAAGGGAGATACCGATAGAGGTCAAGGATGGTAGTGAAGCATCTGGCCATTCTGGTCATGCTCCAATCATTGAAGATGTAACTGGAACTGAACACGCACAAGGTCCTGATATTCAGGGAACCGTCATAATTGAGGATGATGATAATGATGATATTTCGACTTACTTAAATGCACGGGCTACCCAACAGGATAGTTCTCATGCGGGACATTTTAGACCCAGTGCTCCTGAATTTGATAACTTGCCTTACTATAGCAATGACATAGAAGAAGAAATGGTTCGAGCTGCCATTGAGGCTTCAAAAAGAGAGGTTCAGGTAAGCTAACCAAGCCAATGGTTGGTGCATGCATTATCTGATCTGTGCTTTTGGGTAGTTTCTGTTACTTTACTCATGATATGGGCACTGTTAAAACTGGGAACCAATTTGAAGCAGACCTCATGAACCGCAGAACTTTGATTTGGAGCCCCTCAATAGCATTGGATCATTTGATTTGGATGCCTTCTTTTCATTTGTAATTTTAATTTGAGTTACGTGACATAAACTTCTAAAAATAGGGTTCTGCCATTTTGCATTTTTTTGGAAGCAAAAGAGTTCAATATATTTATTTTTTAATAATTTGATCAGCTACAATCTAAAATCATAACTTTTAAAGGTTGGACTGGCTTTTTGTTAAGGTGGTCTCTTTATGTTTTTAAAATGGTTAAATTTTTAATTGATTGTACGCATTATGATGTAGGAGCTAGCTGAAACTGGACCTCAGCAAAGGCAACCTCAGGTGGAGGATGCTGAACTTGAACATGTGGTTTCATTATCTTTAAGGGTTTGTGTTTCCTTTACACTTTGCTTTGCTTATAGGCATATCTTGATCTTGCTTAACACAAACTGAATCCAGGCAGCAGAGCAAGAGAAAGCTTTGCGTGAGCAGAGGGGGAAAGCTTTGCGTGAGCAAGAGAAAGCTTCAGAAGTAGGAAGTGATGCTGTTGAGGCAGAGAAGGGGGGAATAGCTTTATTAAATGGAAGGTAAGTATTTTTGATTGCTCATTAATAGATATAATCATATGATGTTGGTCTTCTTTATCTGCGACTGTTGTGATGTTCTTCTGACATAATGGTCAAACAAAGGACAATAAAGTATTTGTGCTGTCTATGATAACCGTGATCATTTGGCCCGCCAAGAATGTATAATCTTAAAAAAAACTTGAAGTGCATCCTAAAACATCATTGAGCAACCATAAAGGACAACATAGTGTGTGTTAGATTATACTTCCGTGGTTATAGTTAGGAAATCTTACAATGGTCTGTTGACTCAATATAGGCAGGAGGCAGGAAGCTCATCCATCCACGATGAAGCAGAAGATGTGGAAGAGCAGCCTCTCATTAGGCATAGATCTAGACAAACATCTTCTGGCTCTATGGAATCTGCTAGAGAAGCTGGAGTTGTGGAGGCTAGCCCACCATCAAGTCCTGGACGGAGTAATATAGGAAGTCATCCCCTGCACAATGTAGATGCCTTTTCAGATGAGGTATCTTCCACCATTCTACTCTACAATTTATCAACTCTAATTTCAGGTAAACTAACTTGCTTGACACTTGAAATTTGACAAATTGGAGTGGGGAGGCATCTCTTCTGAGGAGCATGATGAAGCAGTCATGCTTGAGGCTGCAATGTTTGGTGGAATTCCTGAAGGGACTGGATATCGCCTTCCATATGCACCTCATCATTTTATGCAAAATGAGAATAATTATCCTCGACCAGTCCCTCGTCCTCCATCACCTTCTTTACAAGCTCAGCGCATGATCCGGGAACAACAGGTTTGACATTTGGGCTTTGACTGGGAGAAAAAAATTCAATTTTTGGGCCATAAACATGATGCAGTGGGCTTGCATTGTCTGGTGGATGCAGGATGATGAGTATCTTGCATCACTGGCAGCCGACAGAGAAAAGGAGATGAAGGCCATTGAGGAAGCTGAAGCTCATCGTTTACAAGAAGAAGTGGCTAGGAAAGCTGCTCTTGAAGAAGAAAGGAGAAAAGAGGAAGAATCTCGTAGGCAATTGGAGGAAGTGCAGGTATTGTTTTTCTTTTATTTTTTATGCTGAAGGTGGACATGGAACTGGTGACAAACTAAAGTCCTTTTCCAAACTTGTAATGTTAATATATGTGTTTGTTTGGGCAAATGGTAACAGTGGAATTGAGATTTTGATGCTCATTAAGGTAGCCAGTCACCTTGTTCGCTACTTTTTCTTCATTGTCTTAGGTTTTACCCTTTGGCAGCTGTAAATATGGTTGCAAGTCTCTCAAAGTCATTGATCAGTTCCTTGCTTGTTTAGGAAGGGACAAGACCAATGACTTTAACAAACCTTTTGGTAATTGTTAATAGCAGCTTGTGTAATCCTTCCTAGGAGTTTGAGAGACTGTTGGCAGCAAAAGAAGCTTCTCTGCCTCGTGAACCTGCATCTGATGATGAAAATGCTGTAACGCTTTTGGTGCGGATGCCTGACGGCAGCCGACGTGGCCGTCGATTTCTCAAGTCTGACAACTTACAGGTGAGTTTTTCCAGCAAAGTAATGTGCTTTAGCATTTATCTCCGCTCATTATCCTGGTTTCATCATGTTGTTTATTGTACTTTGCAGGCTTTCTTTGATTTCATAGATATTGGCAGAGTGGTCAAGCCTGGCACTTACAGACTGGTAATCATTCATCTAAATTTTCAGTTGTTTTGGTGAACATGTCCATGTATACATTTGATTTTGTTATTTGGTTGAAACTTTACAACATTTCTATTTTGATACTAGAATTTCTGGTAAAAAATTGTAATTAAATTTACATCTTGGCATCTCTGATGTGTTGTTACTTGAGCAGGTGAGGCCATACCCAAGGCGTGCTTTCAGTGATGGAGAGAGTGCATTGACTCTCAATGAACTTGGCCTGGCCAGCAAACAGGAAGCCTTGTTTCTAGAGTCGATCAAAGAATGAACATCTTAAAAAGTGTAGAAAGATACAACTTGGAAGTTTTAAATTTGTTTGCAAGAAAAATGAATGAATACGGATCGATGAAAATTGTATGGATATATGGGGGGGTTTTACTCAGATCCAAACTGTATGAACATATTTCATGGAATTTGGGTCGATGAAAACGTTCAATCTGGCTCAACAGACCGCATGTTTGTGGTTGCAATTTGTTGTTTTGGGTCTTGAATGATTCAGCATCGGAGGAGATGTCTTTGTATATATTATTTATATTGGATTGATGGGAAGTGTTTTGCAAGCGTGCTCTGTTGGTTGGGTCTCGGACATGGAAGATTCTACACCTCATTTTAAAATGGGATAACATGCTCGATAAGGCATTAGTTCGAGTATCGTAAGTGTTTTCTCATAGGAACGTCCACGACTCTGATCAATTAATCTTCGCGCTTTGTGAGCAGACATTGATATATAGAACCCTGAAGCGGATGCTTCATTTGGGTTCTTTTTTCTCTTCTTTATCAGAGGGTTTACTTTACCTCTTACCCCTACCAGAGCTATCTATGGTTTCACTCTAGCTATCAGCTAATAAAGATGCCGTTGTCGGCGGCGCATTTTAGTTTTGGCTACACTGTCAAATTGCAATTTGTGCAGTGTCTCCAACGATCTTACTGTTTTATGGCAAATATTCATTCATAAATTAGGCAATTAGCAAATAAAATTAAAATAACTGCCAAAGTTCTTGTCACTTGGAAATAATTATATTTAGTAAATACTATATTTTTTATATACATTATGTTTTTTAAACGTAACATGAGTAAATTGTGTTATTTTTTACTTAGATGGTTGGCTGGTTCATAATAGTTAATAAAATCAATGAATTGATTTTTTTAAAAAAATCTTAAAATTATTAAAATCAAGGTTTTAATGAGATTTTAAATCTTACAGTGATGTAGCAGTTATTATAGTGATGTAATAATTATTATAAAAAAATAATATTTAAAAATTCTTATAAAAATTTAATTGTAATCCAGTAATCAATCAAAAGTCATAATTTTTATTGAATCATTATTCTTATTTGACATGATTAAATCTCATCTTAAGTTTAGATTTATCTTATTAATCTATAAATATATCTTTTAAATCATTTATATAATATATTTGAGGTATATTTTTATTTAGTTATAGTTAGCAGACTCACACTTGACTACTCAGAATTATTTATTATTTTATAAATAATATTTTTTAAAATTTTAATTAGTTTATTTTTGAATTTGCAAGTTAAACAAAAATAATTTTGACTCATAAAATTATAGTTTTATGTGGAATAATAGGCCGGTTAAACAAAAAATAATATGGTTTAATGATGTCATATTTTAGAAGTATGATATTTATTAAATATCACTCTTGTAAAGCATAATAATTATTTTATTGCGTGTAAAAATAATTATATTTAGTAAATGTTATATTTTTGAGATGGATATATTCAAACTGTATTATTTTATCAAATATTTTTAAAATAATATTATTTTTTAAATTTTTATATTTACCGCGGTAATTTTACATAAAATCCAGTAATTGCCAACAAGTTCAAACTACCGTGTCAAATAATGACACCGAATCAACTTTTACTGTGTTCAGGTATTGATCTTTAAAATGACTTTGACCTTTCGTTGGGGATGGATGTCCCTTCTGTCGTTCACCGTTGGTGTTAAAAGTAAAAGACCAAAGCCGTAGAGTCGATCATTTTATGAATATCCCTCCCGCTCAGAAAAAGAAGTTAATCGGACTCAAGAGTACCCCCGCAGGCTGGATTCCAAAGTTAAACACACAAAAGAAGAAAATGTTCTTTTTTTTAATAAGCACTGTGATTTATTGAATAAAAAATGAAGACAATTAAAATAAGTATTTAAAAAATTATAACGATTTGAAGTAAAGATAAAAAATGAGGAAAATTAAAATAATAACTAAAATTATTATGAGAATATTAAAGGCAAGTTTAAATAGATACTTTTTACACAAATGTACCAAAAACAAAATAAAAATAGTAAATTTGAGAAAAAATATACAATACAAAATAATAAAATAGATATTTATTTACTTTGATTATTCATGAGCAATTTTATTTTTTTTACATATTAGATTTATATATAATTATCTACAAAATAATTGTTAGTACACTGTAAAAAGCTCCAATAGTATTAAAAACTATGGCAAATCAAATTATTATTTAAATATTATTCTTATGAATTTATTTAAAGGAAATCTTACTATAAAATATAAGAAAGAATAATCAAATAAAAATTTAATGACAATTAAAAATAATATCAGGTGCGTCTAGGCTAGAATCATCGACATGTGTGCTTGGTCTACTATTAAAAGGCTATGTATGTTTAGCATGTTTATTTTTTTAAAATAAAATAAATGATATATCATCCTACAAGACCGTTAATATATCGTTCACTTGCAATAATTTTAGATTATTGAGTGACTTCGGTGCCTAGAAGATTGGGATCTAAGGTTTTTTCACTTCAAAAATCCAAATCTCAACTTTTTTCAACCCAAAATATGAAAAAGAAAAAACCATTTGGCCCTCTAAAACCCCTATTTATAATTACTCAATACATTTTAATTGGGAAATAAAATAATAGATTTTTGACCTACCTTTTCAAACATTATTTAAAATAAAAATCATCTTCGTTGAATTTTTCTCTTGAACATAAATTTTTAGATATCAAAATCATGACTATTGATAATTAAAATTTGAGGACCAAATACATGCAAAAGATAAAAACATAAGAGACCAAACCAAGCTTTTTTGCGCTCTTTGGAAATATAAGTGGAAAAGACTTTGTTTTTGTTATGCTAATCTTACTCACTGGTCTTTTAAATTTAAAAAAAAAACAACCTAAAATTCCATTATGTTAATTTGACACGTCAAATACACTAGATGGTGCAAATCAAAACAAATCCCAAACACATAAAATCATGCAGACATAATAAAATTAAAATAAATAGTTTAATGATCAAAATATTAAAAATAAAAAATTTAAGGTTACAGGGGAACAAATTAGCTATTAAAAGAACAGAACCTAAGACTTTGCCTTGTTAAATCAATCTTTCATTTAATGTTTAATTGTTTTAACAATAAAACCTAAGTCTTTGTTTTGTCTTGTGTTGGAATGTTACATGACACATTGAAATGCTGGAGCAAGCAAATGAAAACAAAACATGAAACATAAAACCATGTTTGCATATCCTGAGAAGATGAAAATGAAAATAAAAAAATCTCAAATTACTAAATTGTAAAAAGTAAAAAATTCAAAGAATATAAAATTAAAAATATATCCATGAGAAATTGAGTAAATAAAAAGCAAATTTAAGAGGAAAAATAATATTTAGATAACAGAACACCATATTACTTTATATGTTTTTATTAATAACATTAATATTAATTAATGTTTTTAATTTGAAGGTTTTTTCAGGTTCTGTTTGGACTTAAGTTCTAAAAAGAATTTTTTTATTATTTTAAAATATTAACTTCAAAAATAAATTTTTAAATAAAATATATTATTTTAATAAAAAATATTTTATCTTATAATTACAAAACTGCCGGAGCTGACAAATTTCCTTGCAACTTCATTTAGCTTTACCTGGCCCAATAATGGGCCCAAAGTCAGAGCTACACTACTATCTTTCAAAGTTCACTTAGACTACATAACTAGACTCTAATTATGGCTGATAGTGCACCACGTGTGTTAATGACATTGGAGGTTATGGGAAGTTGATGATAATCACACAAAGAAGCCCCACCAAAGGGGAACAAAGACGAGCCGGTTATAACCCAACGGTCGGGTGTAGTGGTATCAACTATCAAGAGGACAGGCACGTGCATCCTACGTGACAGTCACAGAGTAAAATACCAAAAAGTAAAGAACATAGACATATTCACACGTCTTCACGTACCCTCCGTACTCACCATCTCCTCTAACGGTCATATTTCACCGACACACTCCAACGGTCACTTGAACTGCATCCTCCACCATCCGATCAAAATCCAACGACCAGAAATCAGTTTCCCAAATCTTCTCTAACACCCCTGTCGACAGCAATCATATTTTTTCCCTAGTGCTGGTAAAAACCAAGCCAGTCTTAGAAAAAGCAGTGACTGAGACAGCTATGGAAGTTATACCACTGGCAGCATAGCAGTAGTATTGTACTAGGACTAGGAGTAGTGGAGAGTGAAGAAGGGAGACAGGGAGAAATAGGAAGCAAAAGTTTTAGTATATAAAAACACAACCTTTTTATGGTTTATGGTTTCTTCGGTTAGTGAGTGAATGCTAAAAGAGTTAGATCACATCATGCTGCATGGTTGAAGAAGTAGGGTTTCTTGATTTTGGCTTCAATTTAGCTACTGTGATGGAAACTTCAAGTGCTGATCTGGGTTTCAAGAGTTGTTTTGATTTCAGCCAGCAGTTTGTGCAAGTATGTTTCTGCATTTCCTTTCATGAAGTGAATAGAGTTGATAGCTTGTTTCAATGAGTTTGTTTTAAATTTGTTGGAATCCGATGATTGTTTTCTTATACTTGGATTGTATGATTGATTAGTTTTACAAATTCTTTCATTCTTTTATTGGGGTTGGGGGATTTTGTTTGCATATTCTTTTGTTGAACAGTTGCACGCTCACATTTTTCATATAGCAACACTTACACAATTTACAAAATCTTTTGTTTGATTTTCGTTCTTACTCATCGGATTCCTATTTATTGGTTTCTTCACAAAAAAAAAAGGCAAAAAGAAAAATTCACACACTCACGTTAGCTGTCTCTCTTGATTTCTCTTTTCAAATATACATGCGAAGTTGTAGAACTTGCACACAATAAACCACAATTTCATAGTTGAAGATTTGTTATAGAAACAGAGAGATAGGGAGAGAAAAAATAGAAGAAAATAGGGTGGGAAAGTCACACAAAAATCAAAGAAAAGAAAATTGGAAGGGCATAGAGAATGTTGGCCGGTTGTTCTAGTTCAACATTGCTGTCACCAAGGCATAGATTGAGGAGTGAATCACCTGCGCAGTTTCAAGCTTGCCATTTTCAGTTACCTTCAATGAGCACACAGAGATTGGACTTGCCGTGTACTTTCTCTCGCAAAGAATCATCGCGGTCGCAGCCTATTAGGCCTGTTGGTGTTGGCCTGTCAGCGGATAAACCACTTGAGTCCAAGACCAGCAGTTGCTCTCTCAAGCAGAATATCAGGCTCCCACCATTGGCAACAAGCAATCAATCAGTGAAAGATGAGTTTTGGGAGAGGGGTAAGAGCTTGAAGAGGTTTGCGGAGCAATCAGTTGATGAGTCTTGCATTAACAGGGCTAAGAGAAAAAGGGGTAACAATGATGATGTTAAACCTGATGATTTTTGTGAAGGTGGTGATAGTTTGAGTTTAGGTCAGTTGGGGAGCGGCAATTTTTGGTTTCAACCAAGTTTGGAGGTGCCTAAAGGCCTTAACCCTCAACAATTTCCTATCTCCTTGACATGTTCAGGAGATGAGGAGAGGGTTTGCTTTGTGCCTACTGAAGTGATTTCCCCGCCTTTGCCATTGTCTAACAATCCATGGGTGGGGTCTGTTATAACTGAGATCACTGACCTGGGTGAAAAGGATGGAGAGAGTAGCCAAAGGCCAGTCAAAGAAGCCTCGGGTTCAAGTACTTCATCAGAGAGTCAAAGCTTAGGCGTCAGGCTAAGCGAGAATGTAGTGGAGCATGAAGTGGGTAATGGCTCTAGGAATCCTCATCCTCAAGAAGGTGCTGCGATGGAAGCTGCAGAAACGGACCAGAGAGAGTTTCAGGGGTTTGAGCTAGTTAGCTTACTTACAGCTTGTGTTGAAGCAATTACGTTGAAGAATATCGCTGGGATCAACAATTTTCTAGCTGAATTGGGGGGGCTTGCTTCTCCGAAAGGAATTCCTATTAGCCGCCTTGCTGCTTATTATACTGAGGCCTTAGCTCTTAGAGTCACAAGGCTTTGGCCTCACATTTTTCATATAACTGCTCCTCGGGAACTTGATCGTGTTGACGATGATTCAGGGACTGGTTTGAGGCTTCTGAATCAGGTGAGCCCAATTCCAAAATTCATTCATTTCACTGCGAATGAGATGTTGTTGAGGGCTTTTGAAGGGAAAGATAGGGTTCATATTATAGACTTTGACATTAAGCAAGGGCTTCAATGGCCTACTTTGTTTCAGAGTTTGGCCTCCAGGACTAATCCTCCTAGCCATGTTAGAATCACTGGTATAGGCGAGTCTAAGCAAGAGCTTAATGAGACAGGAGATAGGCTTGCTGGATTTGCTGAGGCATTGAACCTGCCTTTCGAGTTCCATCCAGTTGTGGACAGGTTAGAAGATGTGAGGTTGTGGATGCTCCATGTGAAGGAGAGGGAGTGTGTGGCTATTAATTGTGTTTTCCAGATGCACAAGACACTGTATGATGGGAGTGGAGGAGCACTGAGGGATTTCCTGGGACTTATCCGAAGCACAAACCCCGCAATAGTCGTTGTGGCAGAGCAAGAAGCAGAACACAATGCCCCTAATTTGGAAACAAGAGTTTGCAATTCGTTGAAGTACTACGCTGCCCTATTTGACTCGATTGATTCTAGCCTTCCCTTTGACAGCCCGGTTAGGATAAAAATAGAGGAGATGTATGCTCGAGAAATTAGGAACATTGTTGCTTGTGAAGGAAGTGACCGGCATGAAAGGCATGAAATGTTTGACAATTGGAAGAAGTTGATGGAGCAAGGAGGCCTTCGGTGCTCGGTAATCAGTGAGAGGGAAATGCTTCAGAGCCAAATGCTATTGAAGATGTACTCTTGTGATAGTTACCAAGTTAAGAAGCACGGGCAGGAGGGAGCGGCGCTTGCTCTGAGTTGGTTAGATCAGCCTCTCTACACAGTCTCAGCGTGGACACCTTTAGACCTTGCAGGGAGTTCATCCTCTTTTTCTCAGCCAAGTTGAAGATTTTTTCATACATAACCAGCATAATTCTTTCCATTCTTGCATACAGAAAGGGACACTAAATTCTTTGTAGGTAGAAGAAGCTGTGATTATTCTTTCATTCTTTTGTTGCAGATAAGATCCGTCAGTCTAAATTAGCACAAGATCCATTGCATGAATACAGTAGTTTCATACCGATTCCAGTTCTTTTCAAGGCAGGTTTCTAGGTTTAGGTCCATAGAATTCAGAGTCAGTTTTATGTTAATTCTTTGATTCTTTATGTATTGATGAATTCTTTGTCGTCCCGTTATTATTATCCTGTTCGTTTTATTTGTTGACGGATTAGTAGAAATGCAAAAATCATGTATTTGGGAATTAAATTGCACTTGCAGGGAGTTCATCCTCTTTTTCTCAGCCAAGTTGAAGATTTTTTCATACATAACCAGCATAATTCTTTCCATTCTTGCATACAGAAAGGGACACTAAATTCTTTGTAGGTAGAAGAAGCTGTGATTATTCTTTCATTCTTTTGTTGCAGATAAGATCCGTCAGTCTAAATTAGCACAAGATCCATTGCATGAATACAGTAGTTTCATACCGATTCCAGTTCTTTTCAAGGCAGGTTTCTAGGTTTAGGTCCATAGAATTCAGAGTCAGTTTTATGTTAATTCTTTGATTCTTTATGTATTGATGAATTCTTTGTCGTCCCGTTATTATTATCCTGTTCGTTTTATTTGTTGACGGATTAGTAGAAATGCAAAAATCATGTATTTGGGAATTAAATTGCCATATGTGGAAATATTTTATTGATCTGTGACTATGGATTTTCCTTGCTAATAATCCTAACTCTAAACAACACCAGCTGGCCTTTTCCAGCAGTATGAAAATCCAGATTTCAGTATTGTGTTACATGCTGTTTTTTAAATTAGTTTTTATTTTTTATTTAAAAATACATGAAAATAATATATTTTTAAAATTTTATTTTTAATACTAATTATGCATTAAAACAATCTAACAACACCAAAAAAATAAAAATAAAAATTAGAAGGACAATTAAAAGTGTTACTTCCTGGAATAGAGAGAGGAGATGACAAGACTGATAATTTATTCATAATCTATTTTCTGGAATTAGAAGGCTAGGATGTTCCATTTGCTGCAACGTCTCAATGATCCATATGAAACCAGTCAATTAAATGGATCGATTACAGTGACACAATTTATTTTATTTTTCTAAGAGCTATAGAGAGATTTGCTCAAAACACCAAATGATCCATGGGCTCTGATTTGAATCCATTTCTAGCTATTGGGCTCGGTTTTGCAGCCATGTTTTTTTCCTGGTGTTGGACTCGGTTTTGCCCCTTTTCCTCTTCTCCTTGGTTGGGCATGGTGGGCTCGGTTTGACCTTTTTCTTATCCTCCTGTGCTCCTCTGTTGGACTTGGTGGGCCGTACTTCTGCTCTCCTTTGCTGCCCGGTTTTGGCAACGTTTTGGGCCTGACCTCTTCTTCTCCTCCTCTCCTTTGCTGCCAAGTTTTGGCAACTTATTGGACCTGGTTGGGTCCATTCTTCTCCTCTGTCTTGTTGCTTGGTTTTAGCAGCTTTGTTTGTCATGTTATCCTGCTCGGTTTTGAGCCCAGCTTACCTTACTTGGGCTTGGTTTTTAGCGTAATTTTTTCTGTCTCGGTTCTGGCGTCCTTTCCTCCTTTTAGCTTGGCTTTGGTCTCCGCGGTTCTGAGCCTAAATTGCAGCACTGTAAGAATGCGCGTGAGGCTTCCAAATTCGCGTTCAGTCCGATTGCCCACACGTTGACTAGTACTTAAGAGTTATTGGGATCCTATAGTTCATGGCTTGGCATGTCTCCACAGCATGGCGAGGAAGGGAAAATGGAGCAGGAGAGTGCTGCCTTTCATTTTTCTTGGTAGACATCTCATTGACATTGGTAATGCAAGTTGGGGCGGGGAGTCCTGATGTTCGATTAACAACTACATGATACAAAAAGGCTAACAATGGAGTGAAAGTAAAAAAAAGAAGTTTGAATTCTTACCATATTGGATAATTCCATGTGCACAAGGACACACATTGTATTTTACCAGTACAAGTTATTGCTGTAGTTAATCAATCACAGTATCCTGATTCAGTAGTCATGGAGAATGGTAACCGGTGGAAAACTAAAATGCAACTGCGACAAACATCAAAACAAGACATGTTTATTATTAGAATGCAAGAAGGACAGCTAAATCTTCTCGCACTCATTTTTTACTAGTCGGAACTAGAAGTAAAGGTTGTTCCTTCCGCAAAGTTAAGCCATAGTTCTCACTCATATCTAAATCAGTAGGGTTCTTTCCACATGGAAGAGACCAATCAAAGAAAAGGATCAAATAAGCAATGATCAATGCAACATGTTTTGCAGCCATCGGCAGGCCAGGGCAGATTCTCCTTCCTGAGCCAAAGGGTATGAACTCAAAGTCATTGCCTTTAAAATCCAAATTTGCGCTCAAGAACCTTTCTGGATTAAAAACTACTGGTTCCTCCCAACTCTTGGGGTCTCGTCCGATAGCCCAATAATTTACTAGCACTTGAGTGTTCTTTGGAATGGTGTAATTCATCACTTGGCAAGAGTCGATGGCGCGGTGAGGAAGAAGAAACGGTCCTGGAGGGTGCAACCTGAGGGTTTCTTTGACACAAGCCTGAAGGTATGTTAGCTGTGGAAGGTAGGATTCCTTAAATCCCGTATCCCGGTTCATATTTATTACATTTGCAATCTCTTCTTGAACTTTCTTCAGGCATCTCGGATTCTTTATCAGCTCTGCCATTGTCCATTCTATGGTCGAGCTACTTGTGTCTGTGCCAGCAGAAAGGAGCTCCTGAAATGTCATGATGAAACAGCAATTGGAATAAAGATTGACGTTCAGTTTTCCGTTCGTGTAAAATAAGTGATCATAGAAACACGCAGAGGTAGTAAAAATAAATAAATAAATAAATTAAAAGAAGTGGGTTTTAACTGGGAAATACTCAAAAAATACTTTAGTAGAAGATTGAAAATAGCCTAATCGCAATTTACAAATAAATCAATTATTATATATATAATTTGTAAAAGAAATTAAGAGTTGGGTCAAAGCAGATGTTATTTCGCCAATCTGTCTTCGATCCTGGAAAACATCGGGATAACAAGTCTTGATAATTTATATTGGAAGTCCTAAAGTTTCTTTCTTTCTTTTTTGAAATAAAAGTCATGAAGTTAAAATGTATATGCTTCAAAGCGTAATTTGACTGTTCAAATTATTGAATATAAATTAATGAGAATATTCAATAATTTGAAGGACCAGGATACAAACAAAACTAAAAGTTAAAATCAACTTCGAATAATCATGAGGGATGGAAAGAATGGGATCAAACCATAAGCAAAGTGTCAATCTGATCATCGCTTGAACCATTGAGGATAAGAGCGTCAAGAAAGTCTCTCCGTCCTAAAGCATCGGGACCGTCTCCTTTTACCTCCCCCCCCTCTCTTCTTTCTTGGATGATAGCTTCACACATGTTAAAAGACCTCCTGTGCAATTCCATAGTCTTCTTCCTTAAACCTTGTAGATCTAATGGACTCAATATTGGATAAAAGTCAGATATATTTGGAGTAGAAGCCAGCTTTGCAATGTCTTTTAATACCGAACTCATCCCTCCATCCTCACTCTCATGCTCCAAGCTCACAAGATCCCTGGACACTAAAATATTGCTCAACATGTTAAAAACAGTAGCAGTTGCTACCTCTCTAATCTTAACTACTTTCCCTTCCATTTTATTGATAAAATCAACCATTTCCTTGGCTTTTCTCTCTCTTATACATGCTTGGGACTCTAGTGCTTTGAGTGAGAAAAGCTCACTTTTGCATATTGTGCGTAAATACCTCCACCTCTCGTTGCACTCAACAACCCAACCCAGTGATAATTTGTTGAGTTCTGAACTCTTGCTTGGTGCCATGTGAGGAACATGTCGCCCTGATAGAATTCTATCATGAGTCTTGAGGATTGCAATGGCAGCAGCTTGAGAGGATCCCACAACTACAAGTTGGGTCCCAAGTCTTAATGAGAAGATTGGTCCATGGATTTTTGCAAAATGGGTTAGGGTGATATGGGGCTTATCTCCAAGTTGGAGAATGTTGCCTAAGATTGGCCATGGATATGGACCTGGAGGAAGTGGAAGTGATGAATTGTGTCTAAAGTGCTTGAGGACGATCAGAAGCAAAAGAGGAAGAAGAAGGAGAACAGGAGAGAAGAGATTGATTGCTTGAGTTAAGCTAGTTTGAGCCATAATTTTGTGAGCCAGAGCTGGTTTTTTGGCAATCCGTTAAGGGTTTATAAACTGGCATTTTAGCAAGTGAAAATAAATCATTGTAAGCTTGATAATAATTAAAGAGATTCTTCTCAACCACTCAGTGAGTGAATGGTGCATGCTAACTAATTAAATTTCAGCAGGGATCGATTTATAATTAAGAATAATCTGCTCCTTCAATTGACAATCAAATTTTCATGTTTCTTCTTAATTTATCACTGCATGGCTTCTGATCAGCGATAAATTAGCCTGCAACTTTCCATTGTCGGGAGAAAAATTAAAAATATTACAAGTTTCTTGTTTAAAAATATTACAAGTTTCTTGTCACTTTCATCGCTCATAGTATACATGACGATACTGCCTTTTCCTACACATGTTGCAATGGACATATATAGTTGCGTGATGTAGGGTTTTGAAAGAGATCGACAGCCTTTTCCTCATCGAGATTAATCTCTTATGATCGTGTTACCTGCACATCTCAGTTTGCGGGCATGCAGGACAGAAAAAACGAAACCTTGAAACCATTTGCATTGTGTATTCTGAGCTTGCCTCATTTTTTTTTTCCTGTTAATTAGGAATTGAGGTAGCTTAAAGCAAACTAGAAATGTAAACAGTAAAGCTCAGAATCTTTTTAATAGGACAGAGATTCTACCTATTACATTAAGTTTAATTTTTATTTTTAAATAATGGATCAGGAACTCTTCGACCAACTCCTAATTGTCTGAATTCTTTTGCGATCAGGATAGCAAATTCCTTTTTAATATTTTCCCTTTCTTTGGGTCACATTTGGCAGAGCTCTCGAGTAGTGAAAGGTGGCATTTTTTGTCACCGAAGATTGAAAGGGATGGCTTTAGCTAGAGAGTAATGATCATTGTAGGGGAGGGTTTTCCATTCTTTTCATCTCAAATACCGACAGCAGTGCTCTAGCTGCCGAAGAATAGCAAGATCCATTAATTTTTCATATACATCCAAGAAGCTCGTAGCAGGATCGATAGATAATGTTGGAGGAGTGAGCATCTGTACAATTAATGAACTACGTACGTACGACGCCATTAATGAGTAATTAATGTATCAAGGTGGTGCTTTTCAATACGAGTCTGAAACCAAAACGAAATGCATGTATATAACCGTTAATAATCAAAGAGCTTGGACATCCTTTTGATGTGTTGTGGCATTGCATTCAACTATATCGAAACCTACTCTTGGATGCCTACTTGCATTTTCTTGCTCACATCAACAATATTGACCAGTGATAAACTGGATGCATAAAATAATTAATTATATGATACTGTCAGGAGGATTAATGCATGTGATAACAACGACGTGTGTGCTTAAGATTTGGATTTTTCAGCATTCTAGGGCTTGGCCTAGCGGTGGAAGGGGCTTGTCTCCTTCCACTGCACCTGGGTTCGAGCCCTGGCGTGCACGCCTGTCACCCCCGCGGTGCCTTACATGCCTACTGGGTTTGCAGGGTATTCAGTGGGCCGTGGGGATTAGTCGTGGTGCGCGTAAGCTGGCCCGGACACCCCATATAAATCAAAAAAAAAAAAAAGAAGATTTGGATTTTTCATGGTGCTAAAATCGTGCCTAAATTAGGACTTCTGACTGACACTCCACAAAAGGGTAAGCAAACATCTTAACGTGGGAAAGTTCAAGTAGCTTCGCCGAAGCTCGTTTCCTTTTGTTTTCTCTTTTTTCTTTTTCTCGTCCCCACCTTCTCCTTTTCTTTTTCTCTTTCCTTGTCAATTTTTCCTTTGAAATTTTTTAGTATTTTACCAAATTATTTTCAAACAAATCAAATTAACTATATTATAATAAAATAAATCTTATATAATTCAATTTTAAATTAGATTAGGTAATTAGATAGGTCAAAATGTTTTTTTTACCAATTTTATTTTTTTTATCTTAATTTTTTTCCTTATATTTTTTCCACTAACTTAGATATCCTGATTAACTTGTATATACTTTAAGTAATCCTACAGAATCTCAAATTAATAACCATATAAATCTTTTATAGTTTTGAGAGAATTTTTATATTTTTTTACTTGTTGGTTAAGTTGTACTGAGATTCATCAAATAGACTAGGTCATATTAATGCAACCTTTATATATTTTGATTTTAAATTCACATTAGATAAGAAATCGATTAAAATGTTTTTTCTATTAATTTTTTTTTATTTGTTAGTTGAATTGTCTTTAAGTTAATCAAATTAAATAAGTTATTATATAATTTAATTTTAAATTTAAATAAAATAGAAAATTCAATTTAAAAATTAATCTATCAATTTATATTTTTAACAACATTCTCAAATAATTCTGAATGAGTTAATTTTTTACGGTAAGAAATATAAGGGTAACAAATCCATCAGCACTCAGTTAAGGCAAAACGGGATCGTATCATGAATCTTTCTAATCTAAAGTGTAAAACCCCAGTTGAAACGACGGTGAACATAAAACGCAACGCAAACTCCGATCTCATACATTGCTGGAGCTCCTTTCTTTCTCTCAGCGAAAAACAGAGACGAAATGGAGAAGAAGAAGAGAGGATTTTGGAGTTGGTTAATAGCATCCGTAATGTTAAGGCTGATTCTAATCTACCTCCCTAAAACCTTCAACTTAGCCTCTCGGCCCGAAGTCTCCACTCCTCTCGTCAGCCTTCGCCGCCGTAAATACTCTCTCTCTCTCCTTCTCTCTCTCCCTCTTCGACCTCACAGCCTAATTTTATTTTCACTGAGTACTTTTTTGCTGTTAATTTAGTGGCTGAAGGTTACTGGTTGAAGCAATCATCAATCTCTCCTTATGCTGGTAATTATTGTTCTTGTATGTGTGATTTTTTTTATATTTATCTAACCAATAATGTACAAGGAATGATTTATTATTATTAGTATATTTCTTTATAGGATCGATGTACCATGGATCTCCGTTGTTACTCTCACTTCTTGGTCCGCTCACTGTTAAAAGGTACTACTACTGTCCTAATTGTTTTAATGAGATCAATTCAGAGTTAAAAGTTTGATAATTTGTATGTTTATCTTTGTTAATTAGTAATTAGTAATTAGTTTTATGATTCCAGCCTAATCACTGTTAATTCACATTTTAAAAATACAAAAATAATGCGAGCTAAATCTTGGAATGCGATTACTAAATACCAAACTAATTTTCCGCTATCAATCACTCATTGAAGTAGTTATTATTGAATTCCTTGATTTTTTTATATAGCACGGTAATTTATTGATCGGGTGTTGCAGAATTGAAGGGCAACCTAATCATCTTCTTTGCAGGTATGCTATTCTCGCCTTGCGTGTTTGATCTTTGTGCAATTGGTTTTTTAAAGCAACTTGGATTTTAGTTTTTTTTTTTTAAATCTCTTTTTCTAGTTTCGAAGTTGTGTCGATTTGTAGTGATGCAGATGATAGTCTACATATTCTTGGATACAGTTTGGTTTTTGTCATTGCAGATATTATTAGTGCTTTGCTTATTCGGGCTACTGGCCACACACTACAGATGGCATATAGACAGAGCTTAAATTCACTTGACATTGTTGATCTATTAAAAAGTTCAGGTAGTTAATTTATGAGATGTTATTTTCAACTTTAACTATACATAACATTTAAATTCAGAATTTTTTATATTGTTTTTTTATCTTTTCTTTTCTTTCTTCTTCTTCCTTTTGGTTTCTTGCTATGCAAATGCATTCTTGATAGAATTTATTCAGAAACAAAGTGTACTCTCTGCTTCTTACAGGCTGATGAAGTTTAAATTTGATTTTATTTTTAGATTTACTTTCTTCTGGAGATATAGCTGCACTTGTATACTTATGGAATCCTTTCACGATAGCTGCATGTGTGGGTTTATCAACTTCCCCAGTTGAAAATCTGGTTGTCATACTGGCACTTCATGGTGCTTGTAAAGGTAAGATGGTAATGGACCTTTTCCAGATTATGAAACTTCTGTGATTGGTTGTTTTTGAGATTATCTTAGTGATCCATGCCTCCATCTTTTGTGAACTCAACTTGGACGAGAACTACACAATCCACAAAATGATCACAGTAGTCTGAAAAGGACTACTGAATTTTGGTGACAAATTTGTTGCTCTGCACTGTTGTTAGTAATGATGGCTGCTCCTGTACGGCTACATGAATTTTGATACCAAGGTTTCTGATAATGTTGTCCAAAACTCGTCTCCAGTTTTGAGTAATGTTTTGCTTATACATGGCATATACCCCCTTTTGATTTCCTCCCTCACTATAATGCGCATCCAGTATATCAACTTGCTAGTCTAGCATTGATACCCTTGGCTGACTGTAGTTTATGCCCATTATGTTATTTGTTTCACTCATAACAGCAATTTTGGGGAGGTGAAATTGGTTTGAATAAATAAGGCTTGGTATATCTCTGTGTAAGCATTAGAGGATTGTGAAAGATCTCTTATTAGGACCCTTAAGTGATTGGTCTCTTGTCTCAGGTTTGAGGGGTGACTGGTTTGAATTATGATATGTTTTAGGGGTTTTAACTGGTTGAAAAATGTAATTATGGTTGATCATTTTATGAATTTGAAAAGTGTAACAAGGCCTGGTATCAAGTTAAGACTGTATTTGTGAAGAGTTGACCTTGATTAATCCATATTACCACAAGGTTGCAGGCTTATAGAAAGCATTTTGGCTTTTCTCAGCGGGGTTGGGTGGAGACAATAGCCCCTTGGAAGTATGATGGATATAAAGTGATTTGCCAGATATCATACCAAGCATGCTAGAATGTTCCATGGTTATCTCTTCATAAAACTTATTTGCCAGAATAAGAGTGTGTGTGTATTTGCAACACACCATGAATAGATTATATGCTATCCTGGCACTAATATTCTATATCCTGCATCTTTTATTGAAATATTGTTCATTTGATGGAGTGCAGGACTGGTTCCTCTGGCAGCATTTGGATGGGTGATGTCGACACACTTGTCTCTTTATCCTGCAATCCTAATAATTCCAGTAATGCCCCTTTTCTGCTTACTTTGTCTTAAAATACTGGGTTCTAACCATAATACATAGTGGAATATCCATTGTGAAGTACAAAGCTGATGAATTACTCTGTAAAAACTGTGTTTTGTTCCAGGTGATTCTTTTGTTGGGATATGGTCCTGATACTCCACCCAGAAAGCTGTACCTGCAGAAGGGATATGGTAAAAATGGAGATAACCACTCAAGTGATAACTGTGGTCAACAAGAGACCAACCAATCAAAGGCAGAAGTTACATTTTTGTGGCGACCAGTCATACATTTCTTATTTTGGAGTTCTCTGTGGTCCGCTTATGTACTGGTTCTATGCAGTATATCTGTTAAACCACATGGTAGTCTGTGGGAGATGTTCCAAAGGTATCAGTTGGAGATTCTTTCCTTTATTACATCTGGTTTGCATCATGTATTGCACGATTTGGAATGATAACACTGCTCTCCCAAGTTTTCTTCTGTTAATCAATGTCAGAATCAGATTAATGGATTATTGAGAAGTGAGTGCTCATTTCTAAGACTAACACTGTTGAGCAACCATGTATGAAAATTAGGTTAATTGTGATAAAGGCTGGTGATTTATCTGAAAAAACTTTGCTTAACTTGTGCTAGTCTAAAAGGTTAGATCCATATGGAGGCAAGATTTGGCCATATCAAAATCTACAACCACCTATTTAAATGAATTTGTTCAGAAGCCCCATAGTTTGGTTGATATTTCGTACTGAATCAACAGTAGTGATATCACAAACTTTTCAAATTCACTTCTAGATTTGCATAAGTTAATGAGGATCTGGGAATTTCTTGGGTATTACATATTTATTCATCTTCTATACAGAAGAATTTGTAGTCTATTGTTACTAAAGTTAGCTCAGTGTGAAACACTAGGAATGGAGCTCCTTTCGTTGTAAATTGCATTAATTCTGTACCAGGCGAGTTGATCTAAACTTGTCAAAGAACATTAAATCTGCTTGCACTTTAAAAACACTTTTATTGCTTCACATTTATGTTGACATCAAGAAGTTCCATGTGGCTTCTCAAAATTGTGTTTTATGCTGTAGTTATTTGAACTTTCTTGATAGTTATATACACCTGGCATTATTTTGCAGAACATATGGATTCATTCTCACAATGGAAGATATGTCACCAAATATTGGTGTTCTGTGGTGAGCCTAAATTCTTTGTTGTTCTTGTAGATGTGGGGTAGTCTAACACTAAATATGGGGTGTAGCACTTAGATTGACATCTGTTTCATTTCAATTGCAGGTACTTCTTTGCTGAAGTGTTTGATTTCTTCAGAAGTTTCTTTCTGATAGTTTTCCACCTGAATATTTTGTTTATGATATTGCCATTAGCCATTCGGCTAAAGCACCGGCCCTGCTTTTTGGCTTTCATCTACATTGCAATCTCTTCAATGCTCAAATCCTATCCGTCAGTGAGTTGCTTGCTATTTTCATCTGCACTCCATTTCTACACCCTCACATAAACAAATGTGCTACATGACATCATATGATTTCTTTATGTCAATCACACATGAACAATAGTTTGGAAAAGTGGATAAGATAAGTACCCTGTTAGCCATGACAACAAATGAATTTATTAGGTGCACTTTTGTTATTCTTTATGTATATATTGAAGAATCTAATTGCTTCACCTTCTACTATCATGGTTTAATTTTGAATAGGTTGGAGATTCAGCTCTATACTTGGGTTTGTTGGGTTTGTTTCTTGATGAATTAGCAGGTAAACTAGTAGGTTATCTTTCTTATTGATGAATTTGTACTTGGTTTGGTGTCGTACACCACCTAAATGGCATGCAATGCAGATATGAAGTTCTCTTTCTTCCTCTTATGTGGATATATTGGAGTGTCCCTTCTTAGCCCTGTGATGCACAATCTATGGATTTGGAGGGTATGCCTCTTCATGATGCTTGTCTCTTCGGTCAAATTACTCCCATAATTCTCTTAAATTCTGCTCATTTAGTGAAAATTTGCAGGGGACAGGCAATGCAAACTTCTACTATGCAACTGGTATGGCATATGCATGCTTGCAGGTATGTGATTTCTAGTTTACAGTATAATCTTTGTTCTTTGCTAGCATCTGGATAGTTCTCAGTCATGTCATGGTTTCAACTATTAGATTCACACCCCTTATCAAGAATATGAGTGTGATTAGCCATCTCCTGATTCTGTTAGGGTCACATCCTTCCCGCTGGGTTCTTACTTGCATGAAAGTGGCCCACCAGCTGTGTTTGCGCTGCTTTTGTTTTAATTTGTTTACCTGCCCTGCTAAATTTTTACCAATCCTCTGAGTCAGTGATCGAATTACTTTCTGATTTATCAATAATCTGACAAGCTGGGTAAATGATTCAACTCGCTTGCAGCTTTTGCTGTGGTTGATGAATGCTTCAGTGAACATTCTGACCTTTATTCCTTCTCTTATTATTATTTTTTTAATTTTTTTTGGCAGATTATTTTGGTGGTTGAGAGTGTAAGCGCTGTCCTCAACCATGACAGGAAGCTTAGAAAGTTATCTGTGACAAAGCTTCGAGATGGGAACTCTTAAGTGCTTGTTGCAACAATGCTTGATCCTTTCCATGCAGCATCTCCTTTGCAGTTCAGAGTTTCAAGCGTAAAAGACTTCCAAGGCAACGTCTTTTCTTGGTTTGCCTATCGCACATGCACAGTTGACGGGCTTGATTTTTGTGAATGGAAGACTACCACGCTCAGTTACATCTCATATTTGGTAAGTTATAAAACTTATTAGATGCAACTCTACAGGATAGTTATCCAACTACAGACTACAGAGTCGCATTATCCGCTGTGCATCTGGATACTTTTTCGTTCTGCTAAATATAAAAGAATCGTTGGATTATGCACTGTGGTGCAATTTATTTTATTGGCCAAACTGCAATTTCTAAATGCGAATGCAATTGGAATTTTGGTTGAATAAAAGCCTCGGCCACATGCTCTTCATTAGCATCTTCACAAAGCCCACAGTGGTGGCGAGGTAGGTACGGAGAGTGACGGAGTGAAATAGAATAATTAGCACAGGATTTTTTGGTATTTTAAATTATATTAAAAGTGACATGTGGTGATCGGTGCTGAATTCTCCTTAATCTCTGCAATCCTGTGGTGATCGGTGCTGAATTCTCCTTAATCTCTGCAATCCTTTCTTTTATTGCGGGAACAAAGCTTTTATCCGTGGCATTAATGGAGGCAGACTTCATTTATGAGTTTATAAACTCCAGCTATACAGCATTTGACCGTAGTTGTTGGGAACTTGGTGGGTGCAGCAGCAGCTCGTCCCAAAATTAGGCGTGCAAATATTAAACCTCTGTGCTTGCATGATGCCCACACTAGACAGAAGTGGCCAGCTATCACGATAGGGGCCGAGGCGCACTTGTTTACACCAAATATTGCTTCTGTCAAGCATGTTTAAGCAACTAACGAGCAGTTTATGCACGGGAAATTATTATTATTATTGTCATTATTTTTATTATTATAAACCTTGTTTTGTTAGACCACCAAATAAGATATTGTTCGTTTTTGGCTGCAAGTCAAACATCTAACCTTAATCAGCTATTGCTAATTGGAAATCAGTATTGTCGTACTAATAGTCAATTAAGTCATACCTAATCACTTTACAAGTCATAGCTAGTGATAAACAAACTTAATTAAGTTGTATTAATCACCCAGCGAGAAGAGAGAGTCCAGGACCTTGTCGGCAAGATTGTGGCATTAGGTCTGCACAGTTTCAGCTGGATAGCTGACCGACGACATTTCCACCTTCAATTGTTTTTGTCCTCTGAGTGCAAAACTTCTCGTGAAATGAAATAGGCACTGCCCTGCCCATTCCCCGTTCATTTATGCTATCAAACCCTAAAACGAGATGGAGGGAAAAGGCGCCCCTAAGAATTCAAAAGGGTCAACAACATGATCATGCATGCATGAATTGAATCGAATGAGATTTGATTGCTTCGCAAGAATCTGTATTTACGAAAGCTACCAGAAGTCTTGTTTCCAGTCTCCAGATCACAAATTTGTGAAGAATAAGATCATGCTTGTGTCATGGATGACTCCATTTTTAGCTTATATTGCACCAAACGTGTATTGAATACAAGCAGTAAAGAGTGGGAGGAGAAGTGGAATAAGAACTATGCCCTAATGAAGTCGAAGAATTAAAAAGGGTATTGAAATGTTTGTCATTCTCAATGTTGATGTCTCCATGCCAGCAGACCACCTCAGGCTGCCCCTTGTTTACACGCACGCAGATTGCCACTGCTCACATGGTATGATTGACACTGAAAATCCTTTGATTTGCTAAACCAGCAGCACCCAAAACGACTACGTACTGTCACAGAGGTGTCTCGAGATAGAAATATGCAGATAAGTCACTGTTGGGATAAAAACACAAGGGTGAGTTAAAATGTTTAACGTACACGTCAACTAGACATATTATTAAAAAAGAAGCTCATTAATATTTTTTTTGTATTTATTCTGAAATATATATTATTATATATAAAAAAAACAATTAAGAACTTTCATACACTCAAAGTAGGGGCGGTCAACCCATGAACATGCTGTGAGAAGGCAAAATTTAAATTTATCTACAACAAGAATGATATGGGTGAGCTGTTAGATTATATTTATATTTTATTTATTATTTATTTTATAAAAAAATAGATATTTATATCATAGTTGTTAAGTTTCAAATATTCATTATCTAAGTGTTATCTATTATTCAATATAAAATAAAAAAGCAATGTATGTATCAAATGATGAAACTATAAACATTGTATGTGTGTGTTATATATAATATTGAAGTATGTCTATAAATATAAATATCCTGTGATATAAATTTATATATTTTCATGGTAAGATTTGATAATATTTATATATTATTTATTATTCTGTAAGATAAAATAACTACTTAAAAAATATTCACTCATTCAAGTTACTTGGAATAAGTATTCACAAGTTAAGTTTTCATCTGTAGATATAAAAAAGTTAAGCCAAAGAGACAATTGTTAAACAACTCCACTAAGTATGATTAAGCAGAGCAAAACATCACCATTATTGTAAGCATAGTATGGTCATTTCGGAATTGCATTATGTATAGTTGTCTGACCTGGTTTAGAGATTAATTTGGAAAACAATTTGAGCACTAGTTCATTGTAAATTATTTTTTATTAAAATAACAGTTTTTTTTAGTTATTTATCTAGATGAATTTGATCATGCTAAATGGAATATTAAAAATTTACAAGGTAAATTGGAACTATCAAGATTAATATCTAGCCTAGTTTAATTAAAAACTTAGCTTAAATTAAATTTTAAATTCCAAGTTTTTATGATCAACTTATCAAAGAATCAACCTAAAAATTTAAGTTGTTAGGTGAGGTCTCAACACAAATAAACGTTCTTTAAACTTGAAGTTTGCACAGATTTATTTTACCTTATATTTAATTTTTATTAAATAAATAAGGATGATGAAATTCGAACTCGTGATCATTTAGTCATCAAAACTCTGATACCATATCAAAGAACTATCTTAACCTAACAGTTTAAACTGTTATATAAGATTTCAAGATATAATTTATAAAATTTTCAAATATAATTTATTAAATTTGATTTGATTTTAATAATTATATTATTAAATACTCTATTTATTTTATCATATCAATGTCATTCCAAACTAGGGGTTATTGTTGTTTATGGATTTAAGATTTAGGAGTTTTTTTTATATATAATCATAACTTTTTTTTATTTTTTTTTGTTTTGTTTGGTCTTGGAATCTCAATGTTTGTATTATAACAATATCCAATTACTAAGTGTTTTATCATGAATTTCATTATTTAGTTAATAACGAAATACTGAGTTATTTTTTTTGTTTTTTTAATGAATATTTTTTTTAAATTTTTTTATTAATATTAATTTTTTTATTTAATTATTATATTTTTATAATACAAGTTTTAGATATAATGAGTTAACCTGAATTTTTTAAAAATTTTCTTTTTCATTAACTTTATTTCCAAACCATGAACTCTTTCCAAATTCTGTGGGTATCTAAGCGGATTTTATGTATGGACGACAGACTTTAACATTTGCTGACAATATTGATGAACAATCGAGAGTTAAAAATGGTTTTGTCCTTTGACCGAGCAGAACAGTTTATTACATTACATTGCCCTGCAAATATCAGGAGTGAGGAAAAAAAATTTAAAAACTGCCTAAATTGAGAAAATTGAATAGTGATAAAAAATAATTAGAAAAATTAATTAGATTTAATTTGATTTTAATTTTAAAAAGCTTAAACTAAATAAACCTAACCAAACTAAACCGAATAAAAAAAAAAACTTGCATTCATGATCATGATAAGTTTTTATTTAAAAATAATAATATTAAAAATATTTTCTTATCAAAATAAAAAAGAAATAATTGAATAAAAAAATAATTTTTTGATTAAAAAATTAACATTGTTTTCTTTTTAGTTATTATTATAGTTTTTGTAAATATTTTTCATTGTTATGAACTATGATGCTGATAAAAAAATCATTTTTGTTATCAAAACTAATATATATACATATATATATATATTAGAAGAAAAAAAAAGTTGAAGAAAATAATATTTCTCTTCCATAATTTAATTTGTTAATATTTATTTTTATTAATATATAATTAAATAAAAATAGATTGCAAGAAATAAAATTCTTAACCCTTTTAGATTTATAGGTTGGACGATGAAACCTTATCAATCCAAAATAATATTATTTTAATATTAAAAAAACATTTAAGTAATGTTATTTAGAAAAACACCAGACAAGTTTTAACAGAGTAAATCAAATTAAACGCCAATCCATCAGGTTAACAGCATGACAACAAGTCAAATCTTATTTATTTTAATTTAAAACCTGGTTTGGATCAAGTAACTAGAGATTAGGTTTAGTTATCATAATGATGTGAGTTTGTTAATATAATACTGTCAAAACGTAAGTTGCAGTAATGCGTGGGCAATTAACTATTAATTAGTATAATCCTATTTCCAGAATCCAAATGTTAGTGAAGAAAAGGGAAGCTCTTTTTCTTCACTTAAAGTTTAATTTAAATGTTAATGCTGATTCCCTAGGCGCACGGCACAGACATGAAGACCATCTTGCTCCATAATCCTCTCATCCTCGTGTAACTCAACACCTGCATTCTTATCTATCCATTTTTCTACGTTAACCATTTACTAAGCAACAACATGCATGTCAGCTTTTCATTAACAAGTTGATTGCCCCTTTATTTTTACAAGTCTTCTTCTTCATGTTTCTGGGCTTCAACTAAATTAAAAAAAAAAAAAAGGTCCGGAAAAGATTATTTTTTTTTTGTATATATAGATTACCTAAAACCCAATAGGAACTTAACCTTAAGCCCCGTTTGTTACCTAAAAATTGCCCCCCAAGATAGCCTGTTAAAACAAAACTAAATTACTTGTACACGGTCCATGGCATGTGCTCGCAGTATCATAAACTAGCAGATCAACAATATGACGCGGCTGAGTTGGGAGGCACCTAGCTGCCCACAGACAAGTGTCATCAGAATAAGGAAGTAACAGCTAATATACCAATTAACTTCGTTTGATGGATGAAGAAGGCCATCCACATTGATGATCATGAACCGTTGGATCATTGGAAAGATAGGTGTAGTGGAATCATGTAGTGGTAGGATTACCCTGTTGTGGACACTTTGCTGCATGTGGGATGCCACTTAACCCCCTACGTTGGACAGTGAAGACTGGTAGGACCCTGAAAGCTCTTACTTCTCCCAATTTTCCACAGGACACAACAATTCTGAATGACAATGGAAAAAACTTGATTTTGGGACGGGAGAACAGAATACTTTACTTCGTAGCAAGCAACGCATATAATTTATAAAGTATTATGGTATGACAACCTGAGCTGTCATTGATGCGCATCACCTCAAATAGACTCTTTCCATGCCCATTCCAAGCAGTTGAACAATCTGTGTCAGTGTCACTCTCTTAAAGAACCTACTGGACTCTAAACCAGAAAACAAATCACCGGTAAGAGAAAAGAAAAACTTTAAATTACTTGGATCAGTTTGATGAATTTTTTTAAAAAAATAAAATAAAATATCCTTCTAATATTTTTCAAGTAAAAATATTTTAAAAACCAACCACAATCCTAAATATCCTTATATATTATTATGTGTATATGATCATTTGACAGGGATGTATGAGAAACTTTCCTTTCTTCAAGACATAATAACAAAATTTGAATAAAAAGTTGCATTCCGACATCTTCACAACAGTGCCTACAAGCCCAGAATAGCAGCATCTTGACAGCTTAATGACACTAGGTGGGCTGTGACAATGCATATTAAACTCGGGAACAAAAAAGAAATCCATTAGCTGACAAAGTTTTCAAGTCTCCACAGTGGTGTTATATAGTTCAACTTCATTCCATTAAGCTCGCTCAATACAACAACATTATTGTAGTAACACATAGAAATGAATTTTATAATCTGGTTTCATATAATGGAGGGCATGATTCACAGTAACCTACCTACATTTATAGCGGTTGTTGTAAGGAGGTCCAGTCCGTGGCTCAATGGGCCGGTGGGGGCGGTGCTCTATGTGTCGAAATCGGTTAACCTGATCAACTAGCTTATTATACCTACTACTTGGAAATTTCCAGGAGATGAGTACAAAAGCATATACAGTATACGTTTCTAGAGCACGGTACAGAAGATCAACAGTGATGTATGCAATAAGATCTAGAGTTTGACATTAGCATTTAACAATATGAACAAATGATTACATAGCTAAAGAAGATCTCGGATGAGATCTAATTCTAACAAAATTAAGTAAGAAAGAAAAGGAAAAACAAGAACATGTGAGGCATCTCTAACTGGCAACATGTAACATCACACAGATACTGGAGTATTTAGCAAGGATATTGAGAAGACTCCGAGAAGCTGGTGAAACCATTAGATTTTCGTATTTAATGACGTATTGAAGATTGGTTTCAGACACTTGGTTAGGTCAGACAGATCCTTTGAACCCCCATCTCTATCCTCTCAAATCTCGGGAAGAGCCCTTCTGTTCATGCATAATGTCCTTAAAAAAGGCTAAAATTCTGCCTCGTGCTTCAGTTTTGTTTTACGTTGACTACCTATTCAAGTGAAAAAAAAACAATTATCTGCACAGAGAGAGGAAACATCATGTCAGTTTCATGGTCTTGCTAGGCTCTTAACACAAACTTATAGAAACCGTTGACGTGGGACAATAAGTGGTCTCTAGCAGAATAATTTTCAGCTATTGTATTCTATATTCAACTACTATTTTTTTGAGCAACTTAACAAAAACTGGTACTGCTTTTTTCTGTCTGCTTCTAACTTATACCCTGCCTATATAAGATGACTCCTAATGGTTGCTGAGATACATGCCAGCATTTTCTTCTCCTTCCCGTCTATTCTTCCCATGTTTCCCACCTCGAACTCTTCTCCTTTCTAGTAATCTTACCCTTCCCATTTTCCTTTCCTGTCAAAAGCTTATCAACATTAAAATCTTCTTCTCAATCCAACATCTTCCCAGTACTCTGTACTTGGACGCTTCTATTTGATCGAGATGTGGGCTTTGTTTGTTGGAGCTTTGATTATTATAAGCATCACACATTGGGTTTACCACTGGAGAAACCCCAGATGCAATGGCACTCTTCCACCAGGTTCAATGGGATTGCCACTTATTGGCGAGACCCTTCAATTCTTCGCTCCTAATACTTCTTGTGACATTTCTCCATTTGTCAGAGACAGGATGAAAAGGTAAAGATCTTGTGAATGACCAAGTTTTTCAAAAAGTTGTGCAAGCATCACCTCCTTCATTCGTTCTGAAGTTTTTGCTGTTGCTTTCAGATATGGACCAATATTCCGGACTAATTTGGTCGGAAGGCCAGTTGTAGTATCAACAGATCCGGATCTCAATTACTTTATCTTCCAACAAGAAGGAAAATTGTTCCAGAGCTGGTATCCGGATACATTCACGGAGATCTTTGGAAGGCAAAATGTTGGTTCGTTACATGGGTTCATGTACAAGTATCTTAAGAATATGGTGCTTAATCTCTTTGGTCCTGAAAGCCTTAAAAAAATGCTCCCTGAGGTTGAACAGACAGCATCAAAAAGATTACAGCTATGGTCTCATCAGGAATCAGTTGAATTAAAAGAAGCAACTGCAACTGTATTCTCATACTATCCCTCTTCTCGTGAAAAGAGCAACCAAACATTGTTTATCCTGAATCTAACAACACTTATGATATTTACAGGTGATATTTGATCTGACGGCGAAGAAGCTGATAAGTTATGATCTGGAAAATTCTTCAGAGAATCTCAGGGAGAACTTTGTTGCATTCATACAAGGATTAATCTCCTTCCCTTTGGACATTCCAGGAACAGCATATCACGAATGCTTACAGGTAAACTGAAATTTTCCATGCTAATCATTTAAATGCATCCTTTCATTCACTAAACAATACTTGAGCACCTGCAAACTAGAAGCTCAGACATACTAGAAGCAAACTAGCGCTTCCAAAATGTTGGCAAGCAAGAGCTACGATAAAAGACCCAGAGTAGAATAAAATACTGTCACTCGAGCACTAAATCAATTCTGCAAATGGAAGCTGCACAGTTCCAAACAGAAATTGTCCTTTTTCCTTTTTTGTCTTGACTGCTCTATGAATTCTCAGGGTAGGAAAAAGGCAATGAGAATGCTAAAGAACCTGCTACAAGAAAGACGAGCAAACCCGCGAAAGCACGAAACTGATTTTTTTGATTATGTGCTTGAAGAACTTCAAAAGAACAAAACAATCCTTACAGAGGAAATCGCTCTGGATTTAATGTTTGTGCTGCTATTTGCCAGCTTTGAAACAACTTCCCTGGCTCTAACTTTAGCTGTCAAGTTTATATCGGATCACCCATTGGTGCTAAAGAAATTAACGGTCTGTAAGAAATTTATTAAAAATATATTTCTCCATAATTTTTCTCTTGTGCTTCAAGACCTAATATGCTCTAGATGTTTACACTTTCCCCAGGAAGAGCACGAGGGAATTCTAAAAAATCGGGAAAATGCCAACTCTGGTCTTACATGGAAGGAATACAAATCAATGAAATTCACATTTCAGGTGGGTCAAGCCCTTCGTCACCAGTTTGATATCATAATAGTAGCTTTTGTAATATTATAAACTGACGAGCTCAACTTTGCAGGTCATTAATGAAACTGTTAGACTGGCAAACATAGTTCCAGGGATCTTCAGAAAAACACTTAGAGATATCCAGTTTAAGGGTACGTGTTTACTAGCAATCAACACATGTATCAGTTACTATAGTGCGCAAAGAATGTTTTATGGAAATTCGAATTATTATATAAATTGGCATGGCAGGATATACCATTCCAGCAGGTTGGGCAGTAATGGTCTGTCCCCCCGCTGTACACTTAAACCCAGCAAAATATGAAGATCCACTTGCCTTCAATCCATGGAGATGGAAGGTGGGTTATATTTGAAAATCCTTTCAACTTAAAACATCTGCTGACATTTCAATACTAGAAGGAGTTCTCACAATCACCATGTATTTCCCATTACAATAAAAACTACTGTGGCGTACAGGGTATGGAAGTAAATGGTGCATCCAAAACTTTCATGGCCTTTGGTGGTGGCATGAGATTTTGTGTTGGAACAGATTTTACCAAGGTGCAGATGGCTGTATTTCTACATTGCTTGGTCACAAAGTGCAGGTAATAGCATGCAAACCTTATCATACGTAAATTAGCAACTGAGTGTGTTTCTGTGAATGTTCATTGCAAGCGTGCAATTGGTGTCTGTGAGTGCGCACGCATGGGTGCATGTGCGTGTGAGAGAGAGACTAACCTTCACTATTATTTATACTTTTCAGGTGGCAAGCAATCAAAGGAGGAAATATTGTTCGAACTCCTGGTTTACAATTTCCAAGTGGTTATCACATTCAGCTCACGGAGAGAGACGAAAGATATAACTCTACTACGTAATCACTTACCAGAAAGATACAGGGCAAGCCGTACCTATGGCTGGAGCCACCATACTGAGAGCTTCAAACTTCAAATCTTATCCATCGGGATTCCAATCGACAATCTGTGAGAGAGGGTCATGGTTAAAGTAACATTTGGATACTGTACGGGAGGAACAGGAAGCTCTGATTTTCACTCAGGCAGAGACAAACCTACAGTTTTGATCACGACCAAATGCAAATTCTTGTCCTTTTATTTCCTGTTTGTCATTATATAATTTCTGTAAAAAAAAAGGTCAAGGGCATATATATATATACTCTCACACACACATGCTTATCACAATGATAATTTAGTTTTAACAATTAGTGTAAATGAATCAGTCTCATCCTTTCCATGGAAAACAGCTGCCACCACTGCAATTCCACTTCAAAGAATTCCATATCAGGAACACTCGCCCAAAAGAAGCAAACATAACTAGAGAGAGTCAATCTGATCTTCTATAAGTCTATAACTGGTAACATGATCCATTCCCCAATTTTCTGTCTGCTCAGCTAGCAACATTAACTGTGAATCATCCAACAGCTCACTTCTGACTGGTTATTTTAACAGTCCTTCCGTGTTCTCTCTCCTTTCTGCGTACATGATGTCCAACTTTGGTATTCCCCACTCCATCCAAATAGACTTGCTGCATGACACTTGTTTTCTTACTTCCCCTGTGCCTACTCTTGTCCTTGTGGACATGGTGAAGATAATGATAGTACTCTGTATCCCTTCCTGCATGCCTATGCCTATGCTCTTGATGAATGGTTCTTTTCTTATGAGCATTATGCTTGTGTTGTCTTGCTCCCAACTCATGATGTCTATTCACATGAATACCTTTATTGTGTCTCCGAGTATCTCTGATTCTCTGCCCGTCAGTCCAAAGATGATCTTCCCACCAGTCATAAAGAGGGTCAAAAAGTCCTTTCTGATGCAAAAGCCATAGCAGCACAAGCACTGGAACTCAAAAGTACAATTTAGTATGCGTTCCTCATTAGAATAAGAAAAGAATGTTCCAGTTCTGTATAAAATTTACTTTTCCTCGAAGAAGAAAAGTGTTGTTACCTGTTGGAAAAATAGCCAAAAGCAGACCAAACATCACCATCCAGCTCATACATACATACTGTATGTGACAACTGAAATCAAAGAAACTGGAGCATTTCTGTCTGCCCATAAAAGGAACACAAGTTATATCAAAACAGTTGCAAGACCTAAGAAAAAGAACAAGATCTCGTGAGCCCATCTAAACAGCTAAAAAATCAGCTAATGGCCCTCTATCTAGTAGGCTTGATTTAAGCAGCAAAATAAAAAATATTACTTCCTTCAAAATTTAGCATGCCAATCAGAACTTTCTATTTCACCACAACGCCAGCAGAGATTCCAGGGTGTGCAATTAACCAATATAAATGTTACTTGATGCATTTAAGTTCATAATATAATGCAAATGCTAAATCACGGATAAATGGATGTGCATAAGCCTAAGGTCAATGCATCCAGGTCCACATCAACAAGCGTAGAAAAAGGTAATCTCCTTGGAAAAAAAACCTTCCAGTCATCCTAATCCAAATCAATGGACAAGTACCTGCAGGTTTTTCCAGTGATGAAGTCTACTAAGCTTTCCCAAATTCTGTTCCAAATGTTTTCAATAGATTCAAAGAAACCATTTACACTGGTCTTTGGTGCTAGAAAGGGAGCAATCTGCAAAAAAGTTCGGGATTTATGTGGTTAATTCGATCATTAAGTCTACTGCCACATAATTCACCAACATCAGTTATTATTGGACCAAAGATGAAACAAAATCACATGCTAAACTAAAACAGCATCAGCCAGGGTGTCTGAAGAACAGTCTATAAACACGTTACGTTATTATAAAGATATTTTGAGAATTTGATGAAATTAAACACCTCCTACATGTAAATTCTGATAACCTGTACTGCCACTAATATATGAGCAAATTAGTCTTTTAAAATTTTTAGGAATGAATACTCCTACACTCTCATCAAACATTTATGAAATGGTAGATTTTAGCGGCTCTCTATAACCCCCTCTTCTGGACTTTTCTTGTCAGGTCTACACAGATATAAATGACATTTGCAAATGAAAAAAGAAAAAAAAAAAACCTTAATCAAGACCGTATTAATTTTCTCAAAACAGAAATTATTATAAGAATAACCCAAAAATGCAGATCAAAGAGAAGTTAAACTTCTACGCCACTGAATGGCATAACAAGCATCTGGAAGCTTTCAGCCACACCATAGAAAATACAAATGCACTATTGAACCCTGTTGGACAGATATTAATCGTGTTTCAGCAGCTTTTATTTAATTATTCCATTTAGCAACACATACACTTACATAGACAAAACACGTTTTCTATATTCTTTCATTATTTTGCGACAATCAGTTTCAACTCCTTTTACTCCTTCACATAAGAAATTGTCCATAGAGATCTTGTTTGCATGAGTAGAAAATCGACCAGTTGCTGGGTATGTAATTGTCCCCAAACCTGTGATCCATTGTCAAGGATGGTAGCCGTAGTAAAAAATTGGCATTCCGCTCTATCAATTTCATTAAAACCAGAGTCCTTCAGAATAGCTGGATTAAAGCACAATAATTGAGACTTCAGATTTCTCTGCCATCATGGTTATCACACAGTGACAAGAAAAGTTGCAATAAAACCATTGTAACCTTACCAGCACATACATATCTCGCAGCTTTATCAGTTGTTGGGTAAATTTTAAATGACCGAACTGTAATCTCGTTGGGCTTCAAAATGAAGAATTGTTCCTACAACCATTCAAACATTAAAATCGGATTGTATCCTTTGTGAATAATTAGAAATATGATCAATATGGCAGTTAATGTTACCTCCATGAGCGAAACACCTCTTGAGCAGTCAAACTGCAAGGAGGAGACGATCATCATAATAGCTAAACGTAAAACATGTTGCAGCAACCACTCCTTGAAGCATCACATGAATACAGCAATACATAATGATGGTATGTACTAATCAACATCTAATTTGAACTCTCATCCCAGTCAAATACTTTCACCAAGATACATGACTCAGGTCTTGTCCTCCAACTTTCTCGCATATTTTAATACTATCAACATCAACCACCCCATACTAGAAGATTTCAAAACATAGAAACTGCTTAATTTTATTGTTTCCATTTTTGAAATACAGAAAAAAAAAGGTCCAAAACACGAATTTCTTTCAATGTGAAACGTAGCATAAAAAACCTTCATAATGCAATACAAATGCACCCTGAAAGAAAGATGTCAAATTAGTGTTTGATCCTCAATAACTGGCCAAAGAACGAGGAAAACAATCAACATAGAGAAAGTAATCAACAAAAACATATCATTATCTTATAGCAATGTGATCCAAGTAGGAGTAAATATTGCATCAGGATGTATGTGTTTAAGTATTTTTGCATCATGACCAAATATGCCAGGAAAATGTTTAAAATACCGTTAAGCTATATGACGCCTCCACTTCCCCAATATTTTCAGCAGAGACTGTAGCAACACCAAATTGAGTAAGGGCTTCAAATGTAGGGATGGTGAAACTTAAAAGTTTTCCAGGGCTCCTGCAGAAGAATGAAGATGAAGCTCAACAAATGGACACCTGATAGAAGCATGGTGATGCACACAAGCAATGCCATAACTAAAAAATTGTTGAAATTGCACAAATGATAAGAATGCTGCTGCAAAGAAAGTTCCCTTCCTAATCTCTTTCTGGTTTTTGTAGCTAGTAAAATTCACTGCAATAGTGTACAAATTTATACCAGTTGTTAGGATTACATCTTTTCTTTTCTGCAACTCGTAAATATGGCCAAGAAATGTTGACATAAAAGTGATTTTAGATATTTTGCAATAATGATCATGCTACAGTAAACAAATTAAGGGACTCTAGGCATTAAAAGAAGTAATCCGAGCTTGTTATTTAATTACTAATCCATGAACCAACTATCATTGCTCATACGGATGGAGCAACACCCCATGAACCATGGTCGTAATTCTGAACCCATTAACCTACATATTAATAACTTATCACCATGTGTTTAAAATCATGCCTTTGGTTAAACCATTTTATCATCAGAAAGTTTCGGCACTAAAAGTAAGTATAGATATCAAACCTTTGGTAGACATATTCAATGTCATCAGCAGTTAGTTCTATCAAAAGGTTTGTGTTAAGAACTTCAGTAATTCCTATAGAGAACGAATGAGTCCCTGCATTCTGCAGTTGAATCATATCAGTTATAAAACTCAAATAGTTTACATATTGTTGAACATCAGATCTGAAATTGCGGAAACATAACTGGATGCTGGTTTATCCTTTCAAACCTTCCTTCCACGCCATATAGTGGCAACTGCTTCCTCCTAATTCGGTTCTGATCGGCCTGCCATAAATAAAGTAGCCTCTTCTTAGCTCAATGCAACAGCTGTAGAAATCTGTTCAAGGTACAGAAATTGGGACTAGGAAAGGCTTAAATGGGGACACAAATTACAGAGACCACTGCTAGCTGACAAACTAACATCATGGAAATTCCACAACTGATTATGCAAGCAACTCCAAAATGGTGAAGCACAGAAGTTGGGCTGCCCACTGAAAGCTTCATAACTGACACCAATTTTGTTGCATTCAACACCATCTAAGGTAAATCTCACTCTCTCAAGCAGCATCCACATTGAAAAATTCCTTCCCAGATCCTGTGGTTGTCCAGGTTCACCCTTCCACGACAAGATAAGAAACTCTCAACACTACAGTATTATGCATTTACAATTACCAATCAATAACAGATGAAAAGGACTTTCCTTTCTTCTTGCCTCCTTTTTTTTTATTTGGATACAATGATAGAGATTTGAATAACATATCATTCCCTTTACCATTGATTTCATTACCATTGCACTATACGCTATTGTTAAAAAGATATTATTTCTAAGAAAGACATCTTGAGAAATTTGACATGCATAACTAGATAAAAAGTTCTGCTTCTTTCCCCTTAGGCTAGCACACTTCCATGGTAATCATATTAGTGAGGAAGGCATACCTGCCTTGGAATGACGAGGTAGAAGTCCTCAAATGATGGAATATTCGAGTATCCAACAAAATCTCCAATGAGATTAACCCTTAGAAAATTATCCTTGGACGTTACTGTTCTATTTTCAGGGGCCACAGTAACTTCCTGCAAGCAAAACCGAAAGAGTCTTTAGCTAGAGGATATTTATCATGGACTTTTAAATTAGGAAGAATATAACAAGAAATATGAGATACCATCCACAATCAATCTCAAACAATTCCATTTGAGTGCAAAAGTGAAACAACTTAAAGCAGTGATGACACCAATTAAATTTAGAACAAGAGATGGAGAAAAGGTGGAAAGAAAAGTAAATTCATTTCACTTGCAAAAGTGAGGAAATAAGAAAGATGAACTTAGATAAAAAGGAAAAAAATGAAAATCAAGCCAGGCCCGCACAATGTACCCTACCATCAAATGTGCAACAGACCAGAGAGACATTTATTTCAGTATTATGTTAGTATCCCTCAATCATGTTTAACTCGGACTGAGAATCAAGTTTTTTTATTCTCACATTGCAAGTAATTGCAAATAAGTTAAGCAGGCACATGCTCCATTTAGCAATTCTAGAGCAGATGCTGGAATGAAATAGAAAAAACAGAAACATGAAATCATGCCAAGCCCATACTGTACTCTACCATCAAATTTGCAACAGACTAGCAGAACATTTATCTCAGTATCATGATAGAAACCCTCAATCATGTTTAATCCAGACCAGGATTTTATTTTATTTTTCAGTCTCCCTCGGCATTCAATTAATTGCAAACAAGTTAGCAGGCATCTGTTCCAACGAGCAATTCTAGAGCAGAAGCTGAGTAAAATAAATTGAACTGTTCGTATACAGAGAAAATTGATGTAGAGAAAAATATACCGAAACTTTAGATCCTGTCTTCACCTCAACTCGTACACTGAAACCCAATGATCGCTGTCCAATACCAAAAACATGGAACCTAAGTGAACAATGAAATATTAGTCTTGCATAAAATCAAACACTTGTAAAAGTTAGAAGGAAAGATATTTATGATAGACAGCAATTAACCAGAAAATACAAGACTAAACTAAACTAAACTATCTATAATCTGTTCATTAATAATATTCATGGCAATGCAATTAACCATTCAACCACTCATCCCATAGCCAAACCATTCCAAAATTACAAATTCATAAACAAGATTCTTCTTAGAACCATATTTCTCATTCATTAAACGAGTCAAGTTCAGCAAAAAATGAGGATGCCATTTAAAAACAGTGGATGCTTCGAACTTTTCACATGCCTAAACTGTGAAAAGATTGTTAATAATTTATATCATAAGAGAATTGAAAGGCAATAAGATAAGTCTGTGCCGAACTTGCTTATTGACACCCATTTGTATTGATCAGCGTGACATGAGTTTCCGCTTCTAACATCTATAATCAAATATTAATTATTGAACTAACAAAAAACCGCATTGCGTGTCCTCATGCTACTTTTTATTGATTGGATGGGGTTTTACTAGCAAAGAAACATCAAAAGGAAAACAATTTATCCTAAAAGCCATACCAGTCACCTGGAAATCTGACGCAGTGTGCAGTGTTGGCCTTCCCTTTCATCAGTTTGTCGACTGCTCAAAACAAAGGTATACGTTGATAATAAAATTCCAATCTGCATCTTAAGAGGCAAACTGAGAATGCCAGACATATGACAAGGCACTTACAAAAGTTTCCGCATGATGATGGTACCCGCCGTTGGGGCCCACAAGGACAACAGAGTGGCTAAGCAGAGAAGAAAGAAGAGAAAGGAGGAGAGAAGTAATAAAACATGTGAAGAAAAGGAGAATATGGTACTATCACCTGCACAAAAGGTAAATCTTTGCACATGGAGTCCTGTTTACAGAATAGGTTTATTGCTAACTAGGTAGACTTTGGTAGATATGGTGCTGAAAAATCCACTATGAAACCATGAACTACTTAACATGCATGTACAAGTATAGGGTATGCTTGTGGGGTAGGTGCTTGTGGAATCCAAATGAGATTCAAGAAATCAGAAATGCCACCTGACTATGCTCGATAACGCGGCCATTTTCATCTTGTAACCTACAAAACATTTACTCTGAGGCAGTTAGTCCAGTAAGCTTGCACACAAAAGAACTTGTAACTTTTTTATAACTTAACCTCACTTTACAGGCAAGAAGAAGACGATCGAAGAAACAGTCCAAATGAACACAGAAGCTTTGGTCTCTAAAAGAAAAGGACCATTTCTAGAAAATGTTGGTTGGTCACAATAACGGACCGGATAATAAACAACACTTTGAACTTTACTTTCAATCGGCTGATCACATGCTTTTTTTCAAATTGGCAAAAAACCTAGTGCCAAAGAACCGGACAGTGTTGCTTTAAAAAATAAAATAAAAAGGGGGCGAAATGAGTCACCTCTCGCATATCTTGACAACATTTGCACCGGCATCCCGGTCACATTTGCGCGTCTTGACATAATACTCTTCAGGTTTATAAGCAACATCCTACAAATTACAACTATAAGTAATTTCACAAGGTTATCGACCTATCAATTAAGCATTAAAACCATAAATGATGTGTGCTTCTTTTTTTACAAGTAACCAACAAAGCGCCGCGCCGCACCCGTATATAAGTAAGTTCATACAAAGCATACGCAGCCGCTTTATTGATTGTTATCACCGGCGGTACTCTCACTGTTTCCATCAAGTTAGTTGCATTCTCCTCCACTTCCGCTATTTCCGCCACAATCGACGCCTCTCCACCACTCTGCACCAAAACGAGAAGCATTGGGGATTTTTGTTAACAACATTAATTGATCTCGATAATTAGACAATAGTTCATTAATTAATTAAAAAAAGAGAGAGACTTACAGAACCGCTGGGAACAGCCATGTTTAAGACGATTTTTCTGGTGCAATTGAGATCATTATCAGAATTTGAGGCTTTCTCGCATCTTTCAAGCTTCGATTTCGACAAAATCTCTATACTTTGCACGGTAAAATAACTTAGGAAGATGCCGAAAATCAAGAATATCACTACATAACGCCTCCTCATTTTTATTTTTTCTTTTTTTAGACCATGTTAATCGATGGGATATTTTCGTTATACTATATATAAAAAAAAAAGAGCGAGTTTGGCGGGTTCTGGGTGTGCTTTCAAAAAATTAACTGCCATTTAACGGTTACTTCAACAGGCACACCTAACACCGGCAATATTCCTTTTTAAGGAAAATTGACTGATCGAGGGCTCCTATGGCCCAATCTTGGCCTGATACCTTGGGGTGCCCTTAGTAAGATGGGCTGAACAGCACAGATTAAAATAGACTGGCCTGGACAGTAAATATGAAATTGGATTGGAATGGAGGCAATTTTTGCTTGTTAGTATATATTTTTTAAAATATTGGCAAGCAAATTAACAAAATAGAAAATTTGTATGCGTAGTAATTGGGAAAAATAGCATTCAAACTTGTGGCTGTTCAAAAAACATGACATTTCAAAAGGAAATATGCTAATTCTCTAAAGAAAAATCCAGGATGGACCCCGTGTGTGTGTGTATTTGTCTTATGTCTGGTTTAGTTGGTGGATGATGCTTTTCCAAAATTCATTTTGATCTTTTAAATTTGCTAAATAATTTATTTTAGTACTTATATTTCATTTGTATAGCATTTTAGTCCGTGTAATTTTTATCCTCTAATTTTTCAGTATTTGCAATTTAGTTTCTAGATCGGAAAAGTTCTTGCAATAAAATCCCTATATAGATTTTATTTTTATATTTTATTTTAATAAAAAATAGATAAACTTATCAAAATTTAATCAATCAAATAAAAAAATAAATGAATGGTAAATGGATAATATTTTTTAAAAAAATAAGAAATAATGATTCGATCAATGATATGGGAGAAGCTTGTTTCACTTGCTATGATGCCCCAAGAATTTTGTACCTAGAATAAATTTGGGCAATCCTTTGTCCTTACCACTTAGCAAGTCTTGTTCAATCTTGTTTTGTCCAAAGTATATAATTTGTCACGTTCAGTCCAATCTTGTTCTGTCCAATACACTAAACGCATTTAATGAAAAGGTGATCTAATTTTAGCAGTGGATTAGTAGTTCCTCGTAATGAGATTATTATCTTATCCAAACAAGATGGTGAATAAACCATTTATTTATGTATATAAATTAATGTATTCATGAAAAAAATAAATCTTATTTCACACCTTTTTTTGTATAACAGAACTGAAGATGATAAAGACAAAACTCATGTACATGCAGGGTTTTATTTTTAAAAGTAAGAAATACGAAAGCCAAAGACATTAAAAGAGAAAAAGGTCAGAAGAATTTATAAATCTACAAATCAAATGTGACATGGAAAAAATAAAAAGGAGGATCTGAAAGAAGAGCTAGAGATTTAAACCTTTTTTTTTAAAAAAAAAAGCTATTAGCAAATCGCTATAGCATTAGATTCATTGCACCTAAATGGAATAATATAATGATTATTTTGTAAAATAAAACTAATTAACTTGTTATTGGATAATAGAGTTTTTTCAATTGGGATCTAGTAGTCATTATTATACTAATTGGGAATAAATTTATCTTTTAATATTTTATTAGTATAATAATAAAATGACTAAATTACTATTAAAAACATAAAAAAATAAAAATGGTGCTTGGGGATTTTTTATATTTTTCTTTTTAAAAACATAGTTAAATAATTAAGTGCTTGGGGATTTTTTATATTTTTCTTTTTAAAAACATAGTTAAATAATTAAACTACAATTAAAATCAAAATGTATTTAGCTTGCGTCTCTGTACATTTTCATCATTTCTTTTTTTTATTATTATATTCAGGTTCATTTGGGATCTATTTTGTTATTTAATAAATATAAACTGTGTTGCACCTACTAATGTGTGGGTAGTGGTCGAGCTACTTGGGTGGCATATATGGAGTCACTTGACGGCAAAACATCGATTTTTGAGATGGCATTTGATTCATGTCAATAGCCCTTCCATCCCTAAGACAACATATATGATCAATGGATTTTGGTTTAGCGTCAAAAACCTGTTCTTTTTTCTTTTTATTTTTTTTCTCCTTGATTTCATTCTTGACCCTTCAAATCTTTAGAATAATCTTTCAATTTATTTATTTTTTATAAAATTGAATTGTTTTATAATTTTATCCTCCTTTATATTTTTTTTTCACGTATTAGATTTGGTTCCTACTTTTTTTTATTAATTTTTTATTTGATATAATTTTTAATTTTTTTAAGATTTCATTCTTCATTTTTTTCATATTAGATTTAATTATCATTCTTTTGTTTGTTATTTTTTTTATAATTTTATAAATTAATATATATTTTTTTCAATTTCATACTTTATTATTAAATTAATTAAGAATTTTATTTGAAAGATTAACTCATATTTAAGATATTTGTCCCGATTTGCATTTTTTTTTCTTTTCAAAACTCATTTTCTTATCTGCAATTTTTTCCAATATAATGGTCCTCAATGTTGTTAGTTCTGATGCATTTGTCTGCAAATGTTAAACTCCTCCATTTTTCTCTGTGCAGCCTCAATGTATGGCCCGTGAAGCCCTCCGGAATGAACCTTCAAATGAAAAGTAATTCATGAAACCGAACCCTGTTATTCTACAAATGGACAGGTGCTGCTTTTCTTCTTTCATGCTAAAAAGATTCAATAGAACTGCTTGCTTGCCTTGGTTAACTAAATAGAAACGTGGAGGTGACTCGGTCCCTCTTTCATCATCTAGCATTCTTGACTCTTGATGTCCTGTACAACTTTCACCTTGTTTCTACCTCGGCAATCAATGATGTTCAAGCAGAAATTATTAAACCTGATTATTAGCCGAGGTAAAGAAGGGTCGTTTTCTCTCTAATTTCTTTTAATTATATCCTCACCAATTTTATTCTGAAAATCTAGTTTATGGCATACTCTGTTTCTGCACAGGTCTGATGTGTTTGGTTTCGGTGTCATCCTATGGGAACCAATGACTGTCTCCGTTCCATGGACAAGTTAGATTCCATAGAGGTATATTACTCTTCATACGCATCTCTTCCATATTACCTTAACGACAGAGTACATGAACATGCTTGTTAATCATCTTCTTGAATTTCTTATAAAATTTCACTGAAATGTGTTTCTTCCATTTAAGAGGTAGCTGGAGTTGTAGGCTTCGTGGATAGAAGATTGGAATCACCAGAAAGCCTTGATCCCATGGTAGCAACTATTATGCCTAGAAGCGATCCTGAACAACGTCCATCTTTCGAGGAGATAATTCAACGAATGACTAGCATGGTCCGAGAGATTCCTGTAGCAAGAGGACTCCATAGCTTTGAAATTTGAGTTAGATAAATCTCAAACAAGAACTCAGCCAGATGAAATGCACGTCTTCTTGTTGCATAACAAGATAGTAGAAGATTGATTAGTGGAGGAAACTGACAGAAGTAAGTGTAATCATCTGTTTTTCTTTCTTTTTGTTCCGGGGGAGTTGTTAATATTCTCATGAAATCAGCTATAGTGTCTCAACTCGTTAGGAGAATGTTAGTTGAAGCCATGCCAACATGATCCAGTGCGAGCTACTACACCCATAATTGAAGCCAGGTTACAAAAAGCCTCGTTTGACCGGTCAGCATTCACAGCCGCAGATGATTTTGACCAAGCTGTCCAATCCTCCCACACCCGTGAGCTAAACAGTTATAAATGTTGGCACGCACAAAACGTCGGTTCATTTGACCAGGTCTCCTATTTTGACCATCACAACTCTTTAGACCATCAATCCAGTGTTGGACCTGTTACACTTTCAGCTCCACCTGTCATTGTCACAAAGGCTAAATAAATCATCAAACACAGCAAGATAATTTTTTTAATTTGATATTGATGTCGACGCGACACCGAACTGAACAAATAATAATAATAAAGTACTATTTACAAGTGTTCTGCTCATTATTTTTTAAAATGTTTGTAAAAAATATATTAAAATAATATTTTAAAAATATTTTTAATATCAACATATTAAAATATAAAAAAATTAAAAATAAATTTTTTAATAAATATCATTTAAAATACATTTCCAAACTGTTCATGAATCTTGAAGTTAATATGTGTACCATGAAGTTGATATAGTAATTCAATGATATATTAAAAATGTGAATCTTAACATGTTTTAATTTTAATAAAATGTTTAATTTATTCAAAAAAATTAAATATGGACAGTGCTTGGTAAAAGTGTGAAGTATTGAAAAACTGTATCCTTGATGTAAATCAAGAAAAAAATGTCAATTTGAATATAACTAGATTTTTATCTGCACAATACTAAGTGATATTTTTTAAAATACACTTTTTAATTATATTAAAATTAAAATAGATATTTTTAAGAAAATGAAAGATTTAAATCTTGAAAACATATTATCTTATTAAATTATTTTTTAACAAAAACATATCATTTTTATTAGCAATGTATTTTTTGAATAAAAAATTATGATTGCTAAAATAAATATTTATAAAAATATCAATCATATAAATTAAATTAAAAAGAAAATATATATCTTCAATTAAAGTTCCATTCCTTTTTTTATATATATATATATATATCTTCAATTAAAGTTCCATTCCTTTTTTTTTTACGAGAATCGTTGTTTTTAAACATAAAAATAACCATGATCTGAAAAAGAAGGTTAAATAAAAACCAAAAGCAAATAATGACTCGATGATAATTTATACGCAATGAAAAAAATAAAAAAATAATTAGTTTGAAAAATAAGCATGTAAAAATTCTTGAATAAAAAATAATAAAATATATATTTTATTCTTAATCAGTATTCATAAACATGTTTTTTTTTATAAAGTTGGCATGCTAGATTCATGTATAATAGTTCACAAGATAATTATAAAGAATAATATTATTTGAAAACCGTAATAAAATCAGATGAGTTTTTGGATATTATTTTAGTTATTCTATGCATAGTGAACTTGATTCAAGATAATTAAAAAATGGAGGATAGTAATTAAAGAGAGCTCACTTGACCTTGTTTTTTAAGTTGGCCATCCAGTTGTTTTTTAAGAAATAAATAAGGGACACATATTCTGCTTAAGCAGATAATAATACTCCATGGTTACTTATTTTAAAATTTTGAAAGTTTGGTTTTTGGGTTTTTGGATTCAAAAAATCACTTTAAAACTTGTTTTTACTTGAAAATATATTAAAAAATCAAGTAAATTTATTTTTAACTCCGAGATATCATAAAATCAATTCATAAATAAAAAATTTAGATCAATTAAAAAAATTCTCAAACTTGTCTACTTTTTTTTTCAATGACAATATGAAAGTTCTGTTGGAAATTCCGATTGGTGATGTATTGATATTTACTCATAGGAGGTCAAACACACTAACACAATATTTAACGTGGTTTGGCAAAACCGCCTACATCTACGGGAGAAGCCATTGCATTATATTGAGAGAGAACAAGATTTACAACAATAGAAAAGGAGGAATCATTCCCTCTTTTAGCAACTCTCAACCTCACTTTTTTCTCTCTTTGCAGTGCTGCAATGACAGTTATTGTTTGCTGCCCTTAGCAGCACACTCTCTCCTACATTTCTTACATATTTGGTTCTTCTACTTCTCTCATTTTGCTCTCTCACGTATGCCTCTATTTATAGGCATTCATGGAGGCTTTTCTTCAACAAAAGTGGCTGCCAACTTTAGCTCTTCTTTAACAATGGTGGCTGCCAACCTTTGACATCTTGGATGGGAATGCATGGTTGGTGTAATAGTCAATAGTTGTTGCACATTAATGGCAACCAACCTAACAATCACCCCCTTTGTCATTTATGTGGGACAACTGTCCTCTTTCTTCTTCAACACATGCTTGCATCTTGCAGCTCTTCCAAACTTTCCATTTTAAAAGCGTTTGTGACCAATTTTACAGGTACTTGCCAAACCTTTTAATCATCAGAGTAACTTAAGCACACCCTTTTTTACACAAAAGGATCACTATAACCAAATGGTCTGTCACATCACATCTGAATAGTGTTAACACCTGTCTCTAGAACAATATTCCCCTTCAAGCGTATCAACCATGCTCGGTCCAGAATGATTCATCAAGGCTTATAACACCCCTTCAAATAGATATTTCAAGTGCAATAGTCATTATTTGAGTATCTTAATATGATCACAAGCTCACCACTCTTCTAAGAGTCTACTCATTCAGAAGTTGCGTCTGCCTTCTGTTCCACCCTAGGAACCACACCTTACTTCTCCACGAGTCTCCCACTCTTAGTCTCAAGAGTCCAGGTAGCTTTCCACCTTTAACCATGGGGGCAACCCATAAAAAGTTGATCTATGTTTGTCTTTATACTCTAAGTATTACAATGTCATTACCGAGCTCACCACCTTGACAAGAGTCAACTTGTTCCAGGAACCTGCGCATGCCCTTCTGCTCCTTCATAGCAGCCACGTCTTAATGCTCTACAAGTCATCCATTTATTGTCCAAGGAAAATGTCTTCTAGCTCATTGATCTTTAGCATGAAGGCAAATCCATAAAAGTCAATCCTACATTTGTCTCCATTCTCATCATAGTCATTTTATTGGCTATCCATCTATCCACTCATACCTAGCCATCATATTGGCTTTGGGGCATTCTGAACTGGGCTCCTTCCACGGCCCTCACACCTTCTCTTGAGGTGTCTCCGCTCGTCATCACACGGCGGTCTAATCATGGGCTCATCTCATAGCCCTCACACCTTTTCTTTAAGGTGTCTTTGCCTTTCACAGGCAGTTGCATTCTCCTTTAGCTGAGATGCTTCAAAGTGACTTCATAAATTCTCTACCATCATGTGGACTATAAGAGAGATCATTGCCACTAATTATATAGAAAGAGAAAGTTGCAGTATACACCTCACAATCCTTCATCTCGATTTCTATGTTTGGAGCTTTTACGCCTTTCTGCTTAACAGCTCCACCCACACCAACTCCCTTTGGAGTCTTCGCTTTTCATCATAGACGGTCGCCTTTTATCATAGGCGTTTGCACCCCCTCAATTAGGTACTTCTACAACAGCTCATCTTTCCATCCTTGCATGCATTGGAAAGGTCCTTGCTTGTTGCCTTTATCAAGAGCACAAGAAACTTCTTGTTGTATAACTTCTCATAGTTTCTACTCTGAGCTTCATCTAGGAACTCTTCTTCTCCTTGCACTTGTTGTCTCATTATAGTACCTCGTTAGATCCTCCGGGTACTCCTACATAATCTTCTTGTGTCCTCGTGCATTTTCTGTTCTCCAAATTTCTCCCTATTCCTTGCTTATATTTGACAGCAGCTCATCCTGTCACAATATCTATCCAAGTCAAAATAAGGTGTCAATCTTCATCTCCTTGATGTAGTTCTCTACCATTATTAGGATCTTTATCAATTCTTCCATCGAGAAATTACAATTACCAAATCTAACTTCCTTGGAGAAATCACCACTCCATCATATCCTTGAACATATGGAACCCAATTGTTCCTTTGTGTCGTCATCCTGCTAGTTTTCTATAGTTTCATAACAAACTATCACATATATGAAAATAGTACCGTATGGATAATCCTTCCACTGAACAAGTTCCAGGAAAGATTGGAGGGGTCACAACTGTCCCGCTTAAAACCCAATCTCCTAGACAGAACTTCTTAGGCCATATTTATCCATTGTACTGTCTTTTCATATATACAACCATTTAGTAGCTTTGTCGCGACTTTTCTTTACAAGTGATCTAGGGTATCCTTGTTTTATACCTGATTTCTCAACATCTGGTGAGAGTACCAGTGCTCAGATTCATCAAGATTGGTCTTCATCAAATTTCACTCTCCACCTCAAAATTATCCACATGATCGGGTGTCTAGAGTGTTCTAATTTTGCCTTCCCTCAAGACAATTAAAATTTCCCACATAACAGGTCAACACATGTAATTGGGCAAACATATGTGATTTCTTCTTCTTCATCTCCATCGACCACCATAATGACCATCAGATGCTTCCTGATCGGGCAATCTCTCTTTAATAATTCACCACTGTCATTTCTGATCTCAATCTCAATGATCAGACCAAACCATTACATCCAGAACAATCAAATTAGTTGGAAACAAGTCTGAAATTGTCCAAATCGCATTTTAGACGACTGAGATTTCATCAAAACAATTTTCGCCAGATTCAATCTCAAATCTGATTGCACGTAAACTCCATCACACAGAATCCTGCCTCTTGGCTCGCGACTCGGCTCTAACTCAGCCCGGCTCGACTCACTCTCAGCTCGTGCGCTGATGACGTGGCAGTGGGTCCCACTATGCTGACATGCCTGCTGGCTGGTGCTGACATGTCACGCCACATGTACATGCTGACGAAACTATGACGTCATGATGATGTCATCATTATCCTGATCTTGCACGTGGGTCGGGTCGCCTGGTATTCGAGTTGGGTCAGCCTATCCGGGTGAAGAAGAGGTGTGTGACACGTGGCGCGCGTCTGCGCGCATGTCCAGTGACATCGTCGGCACGTGCGGCGGTTTCTGACATCCGATTTTGACGCGGTTTTCACCAGTGGCTTCGTCTCTTCCTCCTTTACACAGTGGTATGGTCAAAATACAATTTTGACAACTTTTATTTTTTAGCAAAATCAAACACCACGTTAAACTGTGTGCTCTAATATCAATTTGTTAGGAATTTCGATCGGTGATGTATTGATATTTGCTCATAGAAAGCAAGACACTGACACAATATTTAATGTGGTTTGACAAAACCGCCTACATCCACAGGAGAAGCCATTATATTATGTAGGAAGAGAACAAGATTTACAACAATACAGGAGGAGGAATCATTCCCTTTTTTAGCAACTCTCAACCTCACTCTTTTCTCTTTTCGTAGTGCTGCAATGACAGCTACTGCTTGCTGCCCTTGGCAGCACACTCTCTCCTACATTTCTCACATCTTTGGCTCTTCTACCTCTCTTATTTTGCTCTCTTATATATGCCTCTATTTATAAGTATTTATAGAGGTTTTTCTTCAATAAAGGTGGCTGCCAACTTTAGCTCTTCTTCAACAATGATAGCTGTCAACCTTTGACATCTTGGATGGGTGTACATGGTTAGTGCAATAGTCAATGGTTGTTGCATATTAATGGCAACCAACCTAACAAGTTCCAAGTCATTTCCATGGAACTCCTCTTTTAAAAATAATTAATTGATATTAAAATCAATCATTTTCTTTACCAAAATATGAACTTATCAAACTTTTTTTCTCTTCTCTGTCTTTTTTTTGTGACTTCCTCTTATTTCTTGACTCATAGAGCCTCGAATGCAAATAAAATGAAGCTTGTGACTTAAATATAAATTCTCAAACAATAAAAACAAATATGTAAAAAAATAAAATATTTGGAATTGAGTTGTAGTTTTCCACTTACCTTAAATAGTAAGAAAGACATGATTGTTTTTTTACTTTAATTTTAGCTTTTTTCTTTCTATTTTTTTCCTTGAAAAAAATAAACTTTTTCATAAAAATAATATTTAATTTATAGAAGAAGCAATTTTGAAGACCACAAGCATGTGATAGAAATTAAATAAAAATAAATTATATCAAAATAAATACAAGCACTAGTTGTGTGGATAAAATAGCAAAGAAATAAAATTTGCTGATAATATATATATATATATAAAAGATGCACATTGAAATAAACAGTATCATCTGCAGTGCTTCAAGACACAACCTACAGTAAAAGTGGGTTTTATTTTATTTTTTTAAAAAAAATATAAAATTAAGAAAGAAAAATATATACAAGAACCCCCCTCAAAAAAAAAATTACCATCAAGAGATAGTGAATGTTACCATCAAATTAAGAAAGAAAGGTATACATCCAAAACAATTATTTTTTACCCCTCCCCCTCGTTAAAGGTTGATTCTTTAACCTCGACGCCCCTTTCCCTTCCCTCGAATAGTGAATGTTACCATCAAAAGTTTTTACCTCATGTCCCGCTCTCCTCGGGTATTATAAACCTTAATTTCCCTTATTTAAAAACAAAAACAATAAAGTGTCTTGCACTGTAACTACAGTTATTTTTTAAAAAGAAATTATGTTAAAATATATGTTATTAATTTTTTTTATTTTTTAAAAAATATTTTTAACATTAGATATTAAAATAATTTAAAAACACTAAAAATATATTAATTTAAAATTATTAGAAAATTTTAATTTTTTAAAAAAATATTTTTAAAATACAAAAACAAATAGGTAAAGTTTAACCTAGATTTTATTCTTGCTATTCCTTTTTTTTTTATCTTGAGTGAATAATTAAAATCTTAATTTTTTTTAAAAAAATTTACATTATCTTGATATTTTCATGTAATAACAAAAAAAATAGAGCCGTAGTATAATGTGGCCACCCGTCTAGTAAAACATATTTTTGCTCGAAGTATTTCTCCGCCGTGTGAGAGTACTTCCCTCTTTTCTTATACTTCCTTTCTAAGCTCATAATCTTCTCCGTTACCCGCGTGATTTGAAAGCAACGATGAATTCAGGTTGCTAGGATCATATTACAAAATATAAATTGCTGAGATGTCTAATAGAACTAATGTTCAGGTACAGAACATGACGCTTTTACATTGCCAACCCATATTAATATTTTCATATAGCTCTGTTATTTTAAGAATCCCAGTTATTTAACATTTCATCCATTTAAATTTATATAAATTAATCAATAATAAAATTTATATTATTTTTAATGATGAAATCCGTATACAGAATTGAAAATAAAAAATACATGAACTTTAATTATTTCACATAGCTTGAGTCAAATAGAAACCTTTTGTTTTCTTGGAACATTCTCATTTTATTATAAGAGTGTTTGGTATTGCATTCAAAGTAATGTTTATTCAAAATTTAATTTAATTTTTTTAATATTTTAAAATCATTTTAATATAAAATATTTTTAAAAAATAATAAAAAAATATTATTTTAATATATATATTTCAAAAAACAGTTACAGCAATTCACTTCTATGATTTACTTGTTTTTGTATTTTAAAATATTTTTTAATTTTAAATTAATATTTTAAGATAATTTTAATGTATTAATATTAAAAATAATTTTTTTAAAATAAAAATACTATTATAATTGTTTTTAAATAAAAAAATACTTTAAAAAATAAAAAAAAATATCTTAACCGAAGACATTCCGTAATTTGGCTGTCCTCGGTCGTTTTCTTCGAGAGGCGATCTCGGCCAAGAACATATGAATCGGGAAGATCTGCTCGGATCCACCTGATTGAACAAGTTGTGGGGAGCAGGCGCTTTCCTTGTCGAGGAGATCTTTCCTTCTCCTCCCCTGAGATCCGATCAATCAATGTGGTGGCCCACTGTTTTTAACTGATAATACAGGTCAAATTCGTGGGCCCAGTTTCTCAACAATGACTGGCTTCTGAAATTTTGCACGCTATGAAAAAGAACAGGTAAAAAAATGCAAGGGTTTATGGGGGTAAATAAGGTAAAATGCCAGGCTTGAACCGACCATGTTCTCATCTCAGGGAAACTAGTTACGCGGCTGAAAATGTCTATTAGCCACTCCTGTTAGCTTTACGTGCCGTCGCATCAGGACAGACGATGCAGGTTCTCCCACACCTTCCATCATTCCATGTCACGTTTTGCCATTTCCCTTTCTGTCCCATTCGAGACTTTTTTTTTTATCCCTTCCTTTCCATTAACGAGCTCATGACATCTTTAAAAACAGTAAAATAGTATTATCAGTACGGATACGTGACAAATTTTATGTATCTTGACACTATATATGCCTCATAAAATGTAAATGCATGACTTATGAGAGTTTTATGCATAGAATATATATATATATATATCACATCTTTTTGATTTTTTTTCAAACCAAATACAATTAAATTTAAAGCTTTTCTAAATGACAGGAGTGAGTGGCCTTGAAACACCACATAATTATGGTATTATAAAATATAGGGTTGGTATATTTATTTATTTATTTAAAAAATTATATTTTATATTATGAAGTTTATATATTAACAACACTTTATATCCTATTGCTTTTGTGTAAAAAATAATCAACAAGGAATATTTATAAGATATTATTCTGGCTTTCCTTCACAGTTGTTTTTATCCTCACATGATTACATAAAAAAAGAATCCAGAAAGTTTTAGTATATTATTCTTATATTTTATGATATATCTGCGACATGATCATCAATTTGTTTTTAATTACTTTTATGATTTCATTAACTTTTTTATTTAAAAATAAACACCACGATAAAAAAATTGTTAAAAAAATAAAATAAAATAAAATAAAAATAAACACATTAATATGATGAAGATGTTTTAGTTAAAGACATCTATTTTTTTACCCTTATTCTGGATCTTTCAAAGTCTTTTAAATTTTTATTTTAATACGTTAAGAAAATTTGGTTAATAAAAAAAATGATTATATCAGAAAATTATTTTTTATATAATTTAATTATTATTTTTCTCATGAAAAATTAAATTTCTCCCTACAATATAATATTTTGATCTATATTTATTTTTTTAATATTTTTTTATATATAATTCTTGATTTATTTGATTTAATATGAATATTAAATTTTTTATTAAAAATAAAATTCTTTCTCAATCCTAAAAATACATTAATAGTGTTAATATATATTTTTTACATTCATAAATATTATTTTTGATATGATCCGTCACAGAGTACAAATGAATTAATTAGAAATTAAAAAAATATAAATGACTGAGTACACGCGCAATGAAGCGAATGTACTTTCCCCCTACGCAAAAGACACCACTCCTATTAATGGTGCCACCAGTTTCCAAATCGTATAAAATTCCCCGGATTTATTATTACCCACCTATGAAATTCCAACAAACACCTTCTCTTACATTCCTTCACTTCCAACATAGCATTCAAGAGCAAATTAAAACTCTCCCACCTGCCCCTCCTCCTCCTCTCTCGCTATTTCTCGTAGCAAATGCAAACCGCGGACACCGAAAAACCATCGCTGAAACTCCCCTCTCACTGAATGGGCAAAGCTTCCAAATGGTTCCGTGCCGTTCTCGGATTCAAAAAACCCGACCCACCACTAGAACACCCCCAAACCACTCGTTCTAAGGACAAACGGAGATGGAGTTTTGTCATGTCCCACCGTGAAAAAGACCACGACCACCAACAGCGACAACAAGATATTGAAGCCAGTAAAACTGGTGTTTTGTACGGGCAGGAGTTTGAGGAGGACCCCAACAAGCATGCGGTCGCTGTGGCTGCTGCTACCGCTGCAGTTGCGGAGGCTGCTGTTGCAGCGGCTCAGGCAGCTGCCGAGGTTGTGAGACTTACGAGTAGTGGGAGGTGTGTAAATAACAGTGTCGCGAACGTTAGCGGGAGTCTTGGATTACGTGATAACCTCGCTGCTGTTAAGATTCAAGCTGCTTTCCGTGGCTACCTGGTAATATAATTCGCCCCTCTCTTTCTTTTCTTTCCTTCTAACGTCCCCTATTCTTCAATTCTACTCTGTTTCAGAATATTAATCTTTTTTAATTAGCTAGGTGTTTTAGCCTATTTGTGTGGATTAGCACTATTTAGCTGTTAGAAAAGAAGAAGAAGAAGAAGCGTTTTCTTAACTGAGCTATACGATTTCGTGTCTAAGCTCCTTCTCTTTCACGTCTGTTTTTTTTTTTTTGAGGGAGATGGGATTTTTGTTATGCATGTTTCAATCTAATCACCTCCTCTGCTAAGTTACAAAAACGGATTCGTTTCCACTCTTGCCGTATTTTTTTTTTCCTTTTTCATTGCATTTTCACATGAGTTGTTCTGTTCTGTCGTTTTGTTTTGAAAAACTCGGTGTCCGAATGAGAATGCTTTTTTGGACGGAAGTTTTCCTCTTTTCCACATACAAGTCCTATAATTGAATTATATATGGCTCTGGCATTAATAGTTGTTGTTGTTTAGTGCCCATAACCTTACCGGGGTGTGTGACATGCACCATCCCAAAATCCATGTGGACCTGAAATTTTCACTTCTATCTTGCTTGAGTTGGGATTTTCAGCATTTAATGGAAAGAATTTTGTTCCTGCACTTCGATGCTTCCTTTTTGTTTGGTGGAATAATGTCAAGGGGTGCCATCTCTTATGGTTGGTGCCAGTTTTATTGAGAAATAAATTAAAATTATTTTTTTATTTAAAAAAATATTTTTGAAATTATCACATTAAAATAATTAAAAAAAGGTATAAAAGGGGTTAATTTTAAGCTAAATAATTTAAAAATTTTTAAGACATTGGATCAACTTGGACTCGAGATCATATTATTGTCAAGTTTAATCAGTGGAGCATGATTGTTGTCGGTGTGTTTGTTAAGTTGATCGGCATGTCTTGTGGCTTAAATGTTTTTGGTCTCACGTGGAAAATTGTCTTACCTGATGTTTAATCCGCAGGTGTTTACTTTTGGACCGCAAGGGTCGTTTATCTGCATGATAATAACTTCATAAACAAGATGCCCTGTTTATAAAAGATGGGTTTTTCTAATCCGGTAGTGTTATATTCCAAATCGTGGGGGCAAGCCTATAAATTGTTTATACTTCTATGGATTTTAGCTCTTGATAAAGTGGTGTTGTTGTTGTATTAATGGTTTTTTAATATGTTTTTTTATTGGTAAATATATTAAAATAATATATATTTTTTATTTTCTTAAAATTATGTTTTACATTATCATTTTAAAACAACAAAAAATTAATTAAAAAAAAACATTTAAAGTTTTAGGGAGCATGATTTCAATAACGATCCCAAACAACCTCATTAATTTCGTAAAATTAGATACAAAAAGAAGTTTATGAATTAAGGAATGTGGTAGTTAAATCTTGCTTAAATTTCAAATTGATTGGACCATTGAACCACATTAATTGACCTTCTGAGGTTCCTCTTTTCCATGTATGTTCTTGCTCTCATCCACCTCACTGGTCTTGCAAATAGGTGAAGGTGGGTCCAAAATAACAAAAAGTTCAAAAAGTTCACATGTTTCCTCTGTCCGGAATGAATATTTTGAAGATGAAAGTTGGGTTAGTTGGTTTCTTTAATATGGTATTACTAATGTCAGAGGCTCGTGGATTACTTTTATGCTTTTCCCTCTGGGTAGGGCGGCTAGTGAGATGTCATTGTCATCTATAATTTAGTGTCAGATGGGATCAACGCTTTCTTTCAAGGCTTATGTCCTGTTTCCCTTCAAATTTTCAAGATGGTGTGGCTTCTGTTTTGTTTGGCGCCATAATTTTAAGCTGTCTTTTCAAATTGCAGTGAATGTAACAGTGTGATACTGTGACCAGCTTGAGATTCCTTACTGATTTTGATTATACTTTACTATCTGTACATAATGAATGATTCAGCATTTCTGCAGAAGCATTAGTGTATAAGGTTAGCCCTTGAAGAATTGTTCTACAATTCTGATTTGGTTTAGCTTAGTGACTATTTTTAATGGCTTATCCTTTAGGCTAGGAGAGCATTACGGGCGTTGAAGGCATTGGTGAGACTTCAAGCTTTGGTAAGAGGTCACATTGAGAGGAAGCGAACTGCAGAGTGGCTTCATCGGATGCAAGCTTTGCTGCGAGCGCAGTCTCGAGCACGTGCAGGACGTGCCCAAATTTCTGAATCTTCTCATTCAAGTAGCAAGTCCTCTCGCTTTCACCACCCTGTAAGAGGAACTCAATTTTCCCTCCCATATTTGAATTCTTTGTACTGGAATTTTTTGAGAAGTGAATTGCATTGCTTTATGGACTCAAGGATACTTTTCCTTGGAGCTGCAGACCAACTTTCTTTCGGGCTCTAGACAACTTTACACTATTTATATTAATTTATGGTTTTTGAATGATGTAAGCTTGGTGGTCCATTGAGAGTGGATATAACAAATCAGTGAAAGCGATAATGTAAAACAAATTCCATCCTTCAAACATAGCTGCGGTGCTCATGAAATTAAGATAACTTTTGGCGTATCAATATTTTTCTTGGAAGCAGATAATTGGAGGATTAAATTATTCTTCTAGGCGCATGTACTTTAGTTCACTCAGTTATGTGTTAATGATCATATTTAAACTACATGTAGGGTCCGCCAACCCCTGAAAAATTCGAGCATGCCATTCGTGCCAGGAGCGGAAAATATGAACAATCATCAATACTTAAGGTATTGTTATTTCGTTCCCTTCGAAGGATTATTCAACTGTTATCATCCAGGCCTTGCGCTTATGGACCCATTTTTTACATTTGCAGAGAACTGGGTCAAAATGTAAAGGCAGAGCAATTGGTGATCTAGACGTTGCACACTTATCCTTAAATTGGTCAGAGCGTCGGATGGATGATCAAACATGGGATCACGAAGTCCCTTTGGCAGTAACTGGCACTATTGATGATGATAAGAGTGACAAGATCCTTGAGATTGATACTGGAAAACCCCACATTACTCCCAAACGTCGAAATCTCTTTCACTCTTCTCACCTTTCCCTGTCAGCGGATCAGTGTAGCCATAGTTTCACAACTACGAAAGACTCAACAGCTCATCAAACTGTTCCAAGCCCCTCATCTTGTGAAGTTCAATCTTTAAGTCCATTGAAGTTTTCTCATGTTGTCGAAGAAGCATTATGCACAGCCGAAAATAGCCCACAATTCTACTCTGCATCATCAAGGGGTGGTAGTAGTAAGAGAAGTCCCTTCACTCCCAGTAGGAGTGATGGCTCAAGAAACTTCCTAATTGGTTATTATGGCCACCCAAATTATATGTCTAACACTGAATCTTCGAGGGCTAAGGCGAGGTCTCTTAGCGCTCCAAAACAAAGACCCCAATATGAGAGATCCAGTTCAACCAGGAGATACTCCGTTTTCGGGTTTGGTGATCCTAGATCGAGTAGTGCACAGCCTGCTTCTGCCTTGCGTGCAAGTTTTTCAAGTAAAGCTTACCCTGGATCTGGTCGCTTGGACAAGCTGGGAATGCCTATTGGGCAGAGATACTAAAACATAGTTTTTGGAGTAGCTTATAATCTGGCTAACAAATGCATGTAACTTAGTTTATACTTGATCTGTCCTGGTCTGAGCTGTGTTAAGTTGTCTAGTGGCGCTGGCTAGACGTTAATGGAAATCTTACATGGAGTGTATTTGAACTGTGTTTCTGTATTAGGGGTAAACCAAGGCTTAACTAGGAGTGTAAATCATCTCCGATGTCCTAACTACGATTATCTACGGCCTGTTTTTCTTAATCTTTTCTGATCTGTGCTATCTTTTCTGAAATAAACAACTTTTAGATTTGTGCAGTGGTTACTTGGATGCCTGTAATGCATCATGACGGCATAGCACGGTACAATGCCATTTTACTCTTCGTCACTGACGATTTGGTGAATTAAACAGCTAATAATGTCAAAATAAATAGTACCTCAAGCTTTAAAGGGAGCTCGTGCCCCACATGGATTTGGGAGATCGCATTGAAAGAAAATGTTTTCAAGACATGGGAAAGTTGATGCAGGTGGTTGTGATGGTCGCCATCCAGAGCTAGACTTGGTTAGGTTTCTGCCACCCCGTATGGTCAACCAATGGAACTTACCAGTACATCTTATATTCCAATGGAAAGATTGAGTTGCCCCCCTGCCATGCATTAGCGCGCAGGTCTTGATTGATCTATCAGTACATGTTATACCCAAATAAAAATTGAATTTTTAAAAAAAATAACGAAATATCATTATTTAATTTTTTTTAGTGAAATAGTATATTTTCAGCTTATTATGTTTTGAAAAAACAATACTACTTAATCAATAACGTATTTGAAAAATGCAATGACATATCGTACTTGAAGAACAGCGGAAAGCACGGCATGTCGTTGAATTTACGCAGACATCGTTCTTCCCTCTTAAGTGAAAGAACACAGCCCCATTTTGTCAATTTTTCGTGGCAGAGGTATTTACTCATTTATGCTCCTTTTCTTCTACAGATTTTTCTAAACGAGTCCCTTGTTTTATTCCTTTTTATTTTCGTGGGAAATAAAATAGAGAAATTTTTTTAGCATATGCGTGTAAAGATTTGAAGCCTTGGCTACCACAAGTACCATTATCTTTTCTGTATGTGTGCGACAATGGAGGCAGAGAGAGGGAGTGAATGAGGTGACTAACTGCCAAATTCCTAAAATCCCAGGAAAAACTACAATTTCCACTCAATTCCGTTGGTTGGAAGGGCCACACACAAAAAAAAAAAAATTGGATAAATTAGATCATTAAAGACTTGATATAATTTATTTTTTTTATGTTCTAAATTTTAAAAATATAATATTTACTAAATGTTATATTTTTAAAGTACAATAAGATTAAAGTATGTTATTTCTAACTTAACTAATTTACTGATTTGTAATAATAAATAAAAGGAGTTGTCTAATTTAAAAAAAAATCTTAAAAATATCAAAATTAACGTGTTTCGATAAGATTTTTTTATATCTAAATATCCAACTTGTAGCGATATAGTGACTTATATTAAAATTTAAGTGCAATTTAATGATTATATTAAAAGTTATAGTTTTTTTAATCTAAAAAAACCTTGTTTTACATATTCATAAATACATATTAGATCTAACTGATTGATCGATTGAGATAAAAAGTTAGAATTTGATCATGTCATGTTTTAAAAGCGAGACATGATCAAGCTTTATTATTTTTTAAATTTTTTTTAAGGTGAGTGTTGTTTGAAAAAAAATATATTTATTATCTTAATTTTATATAAAAAAAGATGTAAAAAATAATTAAAAAAATAATGATTCTAGCCTACAGAAGGACATGCCAATCTCAATAAATGATAGTTATGCATATGGAAATGGCCACAACCACACTGTCACTTCAGCATCATATAGGTGTGGTGAGTCCATACCGGGAGGAGAAGAAGGCAGCCTTGAGGCCCTCGCAGAAGAGCACGTAGAAGAACAGTATCAAAAGATGTTGAGCCTCGCAGAGAAAGCTGGGTGGAAAATGCAAAAGCTAGAAGAATCTGTTGTGCGGGGGCTTTGAGAAGAGTCGGGGATCAAGAGAATAGCTAGAATTTAATTGTCGGGATTGACAATGAATTAATATCAGTTTAAAAACTCAATATTTAATATGTATCATAGTTTTAAACCATAATAGGTAAAATTATGTTATTTTACTATATATTTTTGCTGCGGTATTGGTTCGCCCATTTTTAAAAAATTATATACTAATTGCCGAATTTATCCATGGAAATTTTGAGGAGGCCACTGCCATCAGCATGTGCAGCTCTTGCCTTGTTCAGACACAAGCTTTTTAAGTGGCCCAACTACGTGGCCTTCGGTCCCTCGCGGCTCCGTAGACTTTATGTTTTATGTGCTAGCCATGAACCCACTAATATTAGAGAGAGTCAATCAGCTTTTCTGAAGATAGATGGGAAAATTACCCTTACCCTTCTAAGATTTGCACGTCTTTTTTTTTTTTAGTTTCAGATATTATATTTTATATATTTATAATACTTGAAACATTTTATGTATTGAATTAAGTACACGAAAAAATAAAAAATAAATCATAGGATTACCATTATAGTTTAAAAATCACTAAAGAGCCATTATATATTAAACAAAACCATCTACATTTTCAATGAATATATTGCATCAAAGCAAAATAATAATAATGGAACAACACCGTGCCGTGATGAGCATTGAACAATTTGTTGCATGCCAGAGTCTTTTTTTTCAATTAATTACTTCTAACAAACAAATCTTACTAGATTCTATCTTATTCCCCTGTGATGTTAAACAATGGAAGTTGCAAGCAAAGCTCTGCGGGCAAGGGATCCATTTAATTTGCTTATTACGACCTTGAATGCATTTAGAGCTGGTTTAATTCGTGATAATAATAATAATTTTTTAAAATTTTTTTTACTTAAAAATATATTTTTTATTGTTTAAATTTATTTTTACCATTATTATATTAAAATAATAATTATTTTTTAAAAAAATAAAAATATTTCTCAACCATAAAAACAAAATAGAAAGTAATCCTTTACGAAAGAAAGACATATCATTAAAAACTTGCAAAAACAACTCCCACACCTGGACTTCACTAAATTGAATTATCCTTAACACTTCACGAAAAAGACAACCTCACCATTGGCATTATCACTTTTTACATCAACCCCGCTGAAATCTCCTAGTTTTTGCAGAAACCATGATTTTCTATTATCAAGAAACAAACCCAATACCCGATTACTCTTTTATTTGTAGCCATTGCATCTGTACAACACCTTATTCCTGAAAATTAGCATATAAAATTAAAAAAAAATTAATGAATTAATATAGGAGTAATTTTTTGGGGGTGAACTAACATAGTATGATGATGTCATGCTTTAATTTAAAAGTATGATATTTACTAATATTTTTATTTCTACATATGACTCAGTTAAATTATACTATTTTTAACATAATTGGTTGACTGGTTTCTAATAATTAGTAAAATTGATCAACTAGTATAAAAAATAGCAAAAAAAATCTTAAAATTACCAAAATTAGACAGCTTTAACAATATTTTTTGATATTTTAATTGAAATTCATTTTTAAATCTACAAACTGGATAAAAATATATATTTTGATCATAAAATATATTTGAAAGAAAATACTCATAAAATTATAGTTTTTTTCATAAAATAGTTAATCGTTTGATAATAATTAGATTCAATCAATCGACTAATTTAAAGAAGATATAGCAGTTTGACCATGCTATGTTTTTATAACCTAATATTATTAAATTGTTTCTTTTATCAAAATTTATTTGATTAAAAATTTTATATTATAAAGATTTAGTATTGAGTTTTTTTTAACTCAAAAAAGAATTAACTAATTATTTCACTTAAAACATGAGGATTAAATAATAGCTTGCTCATCATAGAGCAATTAATAGCATGTAAGGATCTTTTATCTCACACTCTTTCATCGTAATATTTGGATTATAACTGACGTCAACACTTACCAGACCTGTATTTTGGATGCTAAAACTAATTCATTATTTTAATATTGATTGACAAGTTGTAAGTAAACCTAGTTAAATTGGTGCAACGTGTTAGAAGGCAACTAATGATGGGCCATAATTTGGGACATTTCCGGGAGAGAGATGCCAGTTATAGAGTTCGGATTTGGTCTCCCATCGAAAAAGGGTTAAAAAAAGGGATAATATCATGTGCGTCCATGCTGGATATTACATTAACAAGGGATTGCTAGTAGTTCATGCTCTGTAAGTTATTAGATCCATTTTGAAGATTTTAAAACGTTATATTACTCTTTTTATGTCCAAAGTCAATCCCAGTGTCATTTACTTACACGTGGAAGCATAACAAACAAATGAAAGTCAATACAAATAGGGGGAGGGGGGGGGGGAAGAGAACTAAAAAATGATCAAACAGAAGATAGGTTGGAAAAATCTTCATCGGTTCTCGCAGTTCCATTTTGAAGTAGGCACGCAGCTTAGGTAATGGCACCAACTGCAGTGATCATTCCCATTCTCTCCTTTAAACAGCATTACCAATCCCAATGTAAACCTGCAATGTACATAATAATGGACACAGGAAATTAGAAACTAGTTTTTGCACTCGCTCATCCGTAACAAAACTTGCCTTCAGAAACAACAGACAAAAACCTGGTTTCGTGAAGATAAGCTGTTGATGTTTGAGGACGCCAGAGGAGCATTGAATTAATCTAACACATTGCTTAATTCGAGAGAAAAAAAACTTACCCAACAATAAGCAAGACTGCAGCAGCCAGCAAGAACATGTATTGGTAAGCCTTGTGCTTAGATTTTACATGAGCATCTGCACGAAAATACTGGCTTTCTACCCAACCAAACTGTGGACGAAGTAGCAAAACAAAGCCAAGGAGAAAACCAGTAAAGAAACCTCCAATGTGTGCGAAGTTGTCAACATGTGGAAGAATTCCCACCACCAAGTTAATGGCGATGATAACCAAGAGTGTGAGGAAAGCAGCAATCTACAAGAAGAAGAAAGTAGTTGTGAGATGTAAATTACTTAAAGCCAGTTGAAAAAAAAAATGAAGCAGCCAATCAGACAAGCAATCACAAAAGAATGTCTTGGTCTCATTGGTCTTGGTCCCAGGAATTAGTAGACAAGCATCTGTATCTGTTACAATATATGAACCATATGAAACAACCATAAAATCTGAAAACCTAAACTAACAGTTTAAAGAATGCATAGCGCATGGGACAGCTGAGTGTATGTGTGTAAACATTTAAAAAACAGAAACAAATGGGAGTGTCTGCTTGTTTCCAGGTCAAGTTTTTGCTTTCCATAAAACACAAAACCTGAATGTTTAGATGATGAGTACACAGAGAACCTTTATATGCATGCAAAAGAAACCAACAGCTGACAGCATACCTTATTAGAATAGATCGTCCAGTTGGTAAGAAGCTCTGATAACATTGCTCCAAGAAGTCCAAACAAAGCACCAGATGCACCAACAGAAATGTTTCGCTGAATAAAAAGTGAAGAAAAGATGCTCCCACCAAATCCTGATACTAGGTAGATAAGCCCAACTCGCACTGCCAGATTATATTTCAAAATACATGTTACGATGCATTTGTTTTATGATAAAATGGTAAAAACCATAAAGATGAGTGTACTAAAAACTTGATGTTGTGCTAAAAGTGTGAGAACAATAATATTCCGAGGAATAAGGTATTTCCAGTCTCCATTTTGTAGCATTTGAATGCGCTCGCTCGCGAGGGCGCATGCATGTGTGTGTGAAATGATGCAACTGCAAGCATTTTGATTTCAACTTAAGCTGTGATGCAGGCACACAATCAACAAGATTTGATATAGATTACCAAAATAAAAGAACATGACATACCAAATCCAAACTGCTGTTCAAGGCGAATCCCAATAAAGACCAAGCTCAACATGTTTGCAAGCACATGAATAACACCAGCATGCAACCACATACAGGTGATCAGTCTCCATCCTTGATCTCCACGCACTACTTTGTTCCACTCAAGAGCTCCCATTTTTTCCAAACTGCACAATCATTAGCACATTAAGATTAACTATCAAAGTTCCCCAACAGAAATCAAGCAATTGTCTTCTGCCACATGAATTAGAAGGCTGCTTACAGATGCTTTCCTACAAGCAGTAAAGGCACATAAATTTGAACATATTGCAACAATTGTAATGTTTAAGAATTTTTGTTGCAGCTCAAGTAAGAACTTGACATGGAATACTATTTATGTCATCACACTGCTCAATCCAATCCATCAAGACACCAGTCTACAGCACTCAAGAGATCATAAGCATTACTAGATATGTCTCCGTGAATTACGGATTAAAATTTAATCTTGTAGTCTTTGATCTGTAAACTAAATACAAGATATAGCCTCGTGTTCTCAAAACTCCAGCACCTTTAAAAGTGAGGAAAACACAGAGAATTTACAAAAAGCTTCCAGAACCGTTTGGTGATAAATTCAACTCCATACCAAGTCCAAAAACCGTAATTTTCACTCTGCCTTGATACCTGATCGCAAGAACAAATATCGTCGTCCATAAAGTGGAAAAGATGCTCCCCAGTAAAAGCAAGATTAAAAAACAGAACTTTTCATCAAATATTTCTTATAAACACCTGGTACTATATGTTGTCATGAGCGCAATTAAGCCCTTGTCTCAATTAACACTAGTAACAAGTATCGAAAATACCAATTCAGAACCATTTAACAGGCAAAAGAAAAGGATTATCTAAAATTAAGTTATAAGGAACTACTAACCAATCCCTCAACGTCCCAATCCAAAATCAAACAAACAAAAACTACAAAACCTCACAAACCCAAACCAGACACAAGACCCCAATCAAGAAACAAATTCAAACCCACATCAAACCACCAATAAAGCTCACAATTTTGAACAAAAGCAGCAAAAGAGAGAACTTACGTGGCAGAAGACGGGCCAAACAGAGGGTTCTCCTTCAACGGCTGGAAAGAGAACCTGCCAAGGACCTTAGCCACACAACCACGTTCAGAACCGAGATTTTTTTTAGGACAATCGTTGACATACATGACAACAATAAAACCAGCAATATTGGCAACAACAAACATGGGAATTAGCCAAGAAGTCCACTGCTTCTCTGCTGTTTCAACATAGTATGAAGGGAAATTTGAGTTATTTCCTCTGTTCTTTGTCCCTCTCTCTAGATCCCCACTTTTCATTGTCTCTAGCTCTTACAGAGAAATAATATGTTTTTTTTTTTTTTTTTTTGCGAGTAACGGATTATTTATACAAGGGAGTTGCTGAAAGAAATCAGAAACCGAGCAGGAAAGGAATTTTATTTTATTTTTAGGTTGAGGATTTAGCCGTTGTAAAGTATGGGAAACTGGAATCTCCGTGTCTGAATCTAATTATATGCGACTCATGACTGGGTTCATTGACCATTATTTTTTTTAAAAAAAAAATCATATTAATATTAATATATTATAAGATATGTATTTCAAAAAATAATTAATATATAAACTCACTCAAAGCTATCATTATCGCTCTTGCTTTATTGGTTCGGCAGTACTTATTTTTGCGGTAGAATTGTATTTTTGAAGAAAATTAATTTGTTTTGCTTTAATAGTTTTTGTGATTTTAGTGGGATGATGTAAAAATTAAAGTATAAAATAATTAAAATATTATTTAAATACATTTTTAAAAAAATACTTTGAAAAAACCCTTTTTAATATAACAAACACCACTCTAGTGATAGGTTTTTTTTATTATAAAGAGTATAATTTTTTTATTTTTTTATATAGAATTACCGGTGTTATCATGAACAAAACTTTTTTTTTTTTAATTGTTGCTGCGACTCAAGTGTTTTAGACGAAACAAGAAAAAATAACAAGAATGGATTGCAAAGAAAGTGTGCATCACTGAGTTTAATATGAAAATTATTCGTGAATTTCAGTGTATGTACGTTGAAATAGCTCACTTCTTTTCTTTCTAGTGGAGCTTTCAATTCTCTGGTCTGCTTGTATTCCCGTTCTTTCATTTTAAGCTTCTCGTAATAAGATGCATTTTTGGAGCCTTAACACTCAAGATTACCTTATTATAAGAAAAATGCGCTCTTTATTATTGCATATACCAAAATTAATATTGATTACAGACAAGACTACAGGATTACATTTGAAAAAAACATACGAACTAATAATGTGTGGCTGAGGTAACAAAAGAAGGTTGATGGGCTAGTAATTTACAGGGTGAGTTAAAAAACTGAAAACTAAGAAAATAAAAAAAATAATTGAAAAAATTGAATTGTTAAAAATAATTAAAACAATTAAAATTTTAAGAAAAACTTATCAGTTCAGTTTTATAAATTTAAAACTGAAAAAATCAAACTGGTTTTTATTTTAAAATTTAAACCAAACCTAATCAAAATTGATATGTTTTAATCAATTTTGGTTCATTTTTGATATTTTAATAAAATTCAATTAAATTATGTTTTTGATAAAAACTAATTATGTATACGAGCACACGAAAAAAATCAATGCAAGATCAATCTTGGATATTTCCTAAAAAATATATATATAGTTGTGATGTGTATGTTACAGAGTGGAGAGTAATTATTTTATTTTATTCACCAACTCTTTATCCCTTCCCCAATTAATTAACACTCCTCCATTCACGAACAGTTTCTCTTTTACCTTTCGTCACCAGCGAAACCTTTTTTCTTTCTTTTTTTGGCTTTGTACCTCTCGTTTAATAAGAAACTACGGACGCTTTTTTAATTTGTCGCAGATCTTTTTATTTCTAACGTGTGTTACTCTCTCTTGAATAAAAAGAAGTCAAGTGATTTATTCTTCCTGTCGTTTTTATAGTTTTTAAGCCCATTCTCATGGCCGGTTCAATCTAAGATTTGGATTTTGAGTTTTGATCACATTAATTGAATTAATTTTTATTTTAAAAAAATTTAAAATAATATTATTTTAATAAAATAATAAATAAAAATTAACCAATTATAACTGAGTTTTACCGGGTCATTAGATCACGCTGGATCAAAATTCATTCTATTTTTTTTTATCAATGTGGCTTGATTTTAATTTTAAATCAGTTAAATTTCAAGTCAATTTACTAGAACAGACTAGATTTTAAAACATTAATCATTTTTATAATACCTAGTGCCGTAATTGGGACAAGATCTACGTTGTTTTAGTTAATTCGTATGTATATATGTTGAGATGGGATTGAAGATTTGAAACCGTAACTCATCCCCTGCCCCAAGGTTTTAATCAACTTATTAAATGACACGGGTTGTATATTCATTTTAAGGGTCAATAGCTAAATTAATAACTAACCTTGTCTTGTATATATTATGTCCCTTTTTTTAATTTTACCTTCAAGAACATTTTCTAATAACATGATAGCTGGAGTGGGTGAAGACAAGATATCCATTCAGAAACTATAAGAAAGATTATTAATTTTTTTAGATAGATATTTAAAATTTGATATTAATTATTTTTTAAAATGTTTTTATAAAATATATCAAAATAATTTTTTTATATAATTTTAATGTCATCACATCAAAATAGTCTAAAAATATAAAACAATAATTTCAAATAAAAATAAAATTTTAAAAAATTATAAAATGCAGGTTTTGTTGAAACCTCAAACAATCCCTAAAGATACAGTGTTTTGTGTGAAATTCATGGGGAGTGAAGGAATTTGTCAATGTTGTCATAACCTAATTTTTAGTTATTATTTTAAAATTAATTTTTTTAAAATAAATATAAAAAAATAAAATAAAAATTGACAATGTGGATAAAGCATATTAAAGAGGACTATAAAAATAAAAAAAATCAAGTTGCAATTTTTATAGGAAATTCAATGCCTGATTATACCCCATTATGCCCTAAAATAAAAAGAAAATGAAAATTTAAGGTCAAGTTAAATGATTATTGGATAAATTTGCATAAATATTAAGTTTAAGAATATAATTAAATTCTTAATAGGTCAATTTGATTTAATCAAAGGCTAAATTAAATTTTAATTATATTTAAGAATTAATTTGGATCCAATTGGAAGATTTAATCAAGTACAAGGACTTAATTATACTTTAAATGGGTAAAATTAATTTTATTTATGGCTTAATTGGTGAAAAATTAAGTTTAGAAGACTAATTTGAGCTTAATTGAGAAGATTGAAATGAAAAAAAAATAATTTTTATCAAGTTAATTAATTAAAATAAGAGGTCAAATTGCGAGAAAATTAAAATTTTAGAGTCAAATAAGAGTTAAATTAATAAAATTAGCAGCCAAGGATGAATCTACAAAAAACATTGACAAAAAAACTAGGATTGAAATTGAATAATTTAAAAATTTAATAATCAATTAGGAGTGAAATTATATAAATTCAAGATCAACGACTATATTACAAAAAACGTATGAACTTGGGATTTCAATTAAAATTTTAATAAGAGTAAAATTATATTACATTAAAGATTCAGAGTTAATTAAAAATATAATTAAATAAATAAAAAACTCAATTAAAACTTAATAAAAAAAATTTTATATAATTTAAAATGGGATTCTTGAGGAGGAATTTGTGAATGTGATGCAAAAACCAGTAAATAATATAGTTTGTTTTACTCTGCACCATTAATTTTTATATATTGAAATTAAAAATAAATTTTAAAAATTAAAAAATTATTTTTTTATATATTTTTAAATAAAAAATATTTTAAAAACTATAAAATTATTACTCGCACGCGGCCCCAGCCACACGTACGAAGACCAGCGAAGGACCCAGAACGAAGGGCCCCCCACCAATCCCGGAAAGCAATTTTTATGTGTGAGTTGGCAGCTATGGGAAAATATTTTGGTTGATACTTGATAGGCATTGCTGCCAACTGATGCTTTGAAGCTACTCGCTAACTTGGCATCTTCCATCCGTCAATCTCTCTTCTCAAAATCATTTTAGCCCACCCAATAAATATTTTTGACAAGACTTGAGAACCTCATTACATTTGAAACTTTTTCCTTTTTTTTTGTTGATATTTTTCAAACTTTTTTTAATTAAAATTATATTCTTTTAAATTTGTTATATTAATATATTAAAATTAAAAAAAATTAAAAAGATAATTTAATATTTTTAAGATAAAAAGAGGCTTGAACAGCTCTCGTTTAGCCACGACAAAGATAAAAACAAAAATGGGAATGGTAAACAAGAATGGACAATTTTCCTGCACCTTTTTCATTCTGTAGCTCGAGGGAGGATGGCGGGTTTGTTGGCACGAAGCGCCATTTCGTCTAATGTGACAAATTCGTGGATATTACCGAGAGATCTGTCTTGGTTTTTGTGTCGAGCTGTCGGACTAGCATGGCATTCGATATATGCCAGCTGACTAGTGATGTCAGCATTCTCACAAGGACCCCTACCATTTACCTCGTCATATTTGAAACTTTTCCATTTTTTTAAACTATCCTTCTATGTCGAGGAAATTAAAATTAATTTTGTGTTTATTATCGAGGTTTAATATTTTTTTAAAAATATTTTTTTAGTTTTAAATTAATTTTTACATATTTTTAAGTTATTTTAATATAATAATATCAGGAATGATATTTTTAAAAAATAAAAAATATTATTTTTATATATTTAAAAGAAATTAAAAAACAATACCTGCTCTGCTTCTAAATATACAATAAAGGAAGATCATTACTTTAAACTCATGTTATTTTAGCATGTTTAATAGACTAACTTTCATATAATAAATCATTAACACATGTAGAAACATTAATCAATTTGTATGTTAATTAAAATTTAAATTATTTAAAAATAATTTTAAGAATATATCCTTATGTTAATCTATTGTATTAGAATAAATAAATCTCATATTTTTAGCTTAAAAATCTCATTTAATCATCAAACTTATCTTTTAAATACTACTATCAAGATCACGGCCACGAGATAATGTAAAAAAAAACTTCATTGATGATTGATTGCCGTAGATGGCACCTTCTATGTGCTGCTGCAAATATTAATTTAAAAGATTATCAATTACTTTGCACAATATACTCTTGTTATGTTTAGCATTAATTAACAAAAAAAAAAACTAACTAAAAGTGGAGAAGATCTCACATACTTCTTCTTTCAAAACACTATTTGCTATAATAATGTTTCTTTTTTAATTTTTTTACCAACAAATCTATGTTTTGTTTTTAATTTTAATTTAACCATTTAACTTTAAAAAAAATTAAAAAAAGAGATTTCATTATACACCTCCTCGCAAAATTCTATTTACTATAATAGTGTTTTTTTCTTTTTTAATCTATATATTTTTTTTTAATTTATTTTTTATAAAATTATTTCAATCTCATTATCCGAACTACGAGTTTAACAAGTTAACTTAGTTAACTCAAGTCCTTTTCTCCTTTCCCCAATTGACTATCCCCCTTAATTTTATATTTTAATATTTGATTAATAGATAATTAAATATTATGATTTGTTTCGATTCACTTTCTATAAAGTTATCCATGTCTCATGACTTGGATCACGATTTTGACAGGTAAATTCAAGTTGACTTGAGTTATTTTTTTAATTTTATTTCTCAAAACTAGGTTAATTTAGAATTGAACTTCATAATCGTGTCAATTTGCTTTTTATTGAATTATTTCAGTTTTATAATTCAAATCATGATTTTGACAAGTTAACTCATGTTATTTTTAGATTGTTTTTTTTTTAAATGAGATTTTATTGTACTCCTTTTTATAAAATACTATTCATTATAATAATTTTTTTTCTTCTTCTTCTAAAATATTTTTTTAATTTTAATTTTATCTTTCAACATTAGATTTATTGAGATTGAGCTTCATAACTTTTATTAAAGTTATTTCATTCTCATGATTTGAACTGCGGATTTAACGAGTTAACTTGGTTGATTCAAGTTTTTTTTTTCTAATAAACTTTTTATTTTTAATTTCTTTATTTAACATTGAGTTGATAAAGAATTAAATTTTGAAGTTTGTTCTATTTTTTTTAAGGTTACTTTCATCTCATGGCTTGAATCACGAGTTTAGCAGGCAAATCTAGATTGACTTGAATTATTTTTTTAATTATTTTTTTTTTAATTTGTATTTTTCAACACTAAATTGATTGAGAATCAAGTTTCATAATTTATTTAAAAACATTTTATATTGGTTTACCATGGTCCATAACTCAAATTATGAGTTTGCAGGTTATCATGAGTTGACTAATATCATTTTTTGAGATATTTTTTTTTAATTCATCACTTGGTATTGAGTTTAGTAAAAATTGGGTCTCATAATTTATTTTGATATGCTTTCTATGAATTTATTATGGTCTTATGACCCAACATGTGGATTGAGAAGATAACTTAAGTTGACTCGAATCGATTCAAGATGTTATCATTTCAATATTTATATAAAAATATCATATAACCATGATGGATATAACTTAACTAGTTAGGCTTTATATTTGCTCCCTAGAGGTCACTAGTTCGAGTTTCACAAATCCCAAAACCAATAGAGGCTATAATTGAGGAATACTTAGAGTTTTAAAAGCATCGAATGCTCCCATGAGAAGAGAAACCCCAAGAAATTCAAAGTGTGTTCAGTAAAATTTAACAAAACTAAAAAGGTAATCCAATTTAACAAAATAATGAAAGAAACTGCGCAAACTCGGGTAACTCATCAAACCTCGATCCAAGTCACGAGATCAAGATAACTTCATATTAAAAAAAACAAACTCAATTCTTAATCAATTAAATATCAGTCACAAGATTGAAATTACCTTATAGATAGCAAACCAAGAAAAAATATAAAGTCTAATTCTTAATCAACCTAATAAAAAATAAAATTAAAAAAAATCTAAAATAAAATAAATATCAATAGAACAATAATCAAATTTGACAATAAAAATATCAATACCTCTTACTATTTCAATGATGAGTGTGGAAATCAAGTAGAAGAGAGAATAGAGAAAGAAAAAAACCTAGCCGCCATGTGCCTCCACCCACACCACACGTCGCACCATCAAAATGACCTTACTGAGATGTTTTTAAGGACACCAAGAAAAATGAAGGGACAACACTGGAGGAAGTTGCACGCGCTGTTAAAACACAACAATTTTCTTCACACATTAACACATGTAGTACATGCATTGTTTCTTTGCAATTGCTTATTTACACTAGTCCTTATATTTTTTGTTTCATATTCAAATTCAGATCCACAAGCCTTAATTGTTTTAGATCAATAAAAATAAGTTTTATTTTGCAAAATCAAGTATCAACGACACGTCATAATTTTTCTTAGACATTATAGGATTATCATTTCTAGGCAACTAGAAAAAAATTGTTACTTCTTGTCCCAAATAATCTCAATTTAAAAGTATCAAATTAAAAAAATAAATTAAATAACCAAGGAATGCGGTTGATCTTTTCTTTGCCCATGCAATTCTATCTTGGATTCTTTAAAGAAAAAAGGGTTAGATATTTGCCTAATATTCAAATTCAACTCTTATAGCTCTAGTTGTTTCAAATCAAATCAATAAAAGTACATTTAATTTTGCTAAACTGAGCACTAAGTAAGCAATGACTTTTTTATCCGCAAAGTCAAAACAAAACATCAAACCTGATTTTAGATAAACACACCTTGAGATCCTATAATTTATGTATTCAAAAAAAAATTACCAAGCATAAATGCAGAAGAATGTAATTTTAAAGAAACAAATACAAAAATAAAATATTAATGGATCAGAATATATAAAAATGACAAAAAAATATATAAATTACTATTTTAATCTATAATATAGTACGTGTTTGCAAATTATACTTTCTTAGTACCATTTAGTTTTTTTTTTAATCCTTTTAACTTACCAATAAAGCCTTTCAAAAGGTTCTTCTTCATCCACCTCAACTGCATTTTGTTAAATTTATTTATTAGTATTATTGAGTGGATGTTCTAATGGGCCTTTGATTACAATTGGAAGCAATCCTCCACCAATATTGGTAAATTTAATTTGGATTCTCTTATTTGAACAAAATCTCCTTCGTATCATCGAGATTACATATGTAGCTTTATTTAATTTATTCTAAAATGATTATCTTGTGAAAGCATCGCGTCATTTATTTATTATTTTTTTTAAGGTCACGAAAAAAAAATGATATTATATTTTAATATTCTGGAAAGATTATAAAAGAACATAAAATGATAAAACCTTAAACATGAAAATCTGAAACAGGTGATAACGTGTCCTATTTAGGGTGTTCAAGAGTATTATTTTTTTAAATATTTCTTATTTTGAATTTTCAAATACATTAAAATAATATTTTTTTATTTTTTTAAAATTATTTTTAATATCAACATATAACATAATTTAAAAATAAAAAAATATTAATTTAAAATAAAAAAATTATTTTTTTTCAATAATATCTTAAAACACAAAAATAAACACTCCGATAATTCACTCTTTTATAAATATATATAAACCTTGCATTGCGTGTTAGAACGCAATATGCACTGTTTCTTTCTTCGATATTTTTTGTTCTCCAGATCTGCTTAGGAACTCAGAGACCACATCACTCCCATGTGAGGTGCTCTGTAAGCGGTGACATTTACCCACCGACGTCAATGGCTATTAGCCACAGAACTATTGCCATAAATGCATCTTTTCACCGTTTATACATCCTGGGAACTCTCTCCACGTTGCCCAAGGGCTAAGGCATTCACACCTGGCATTTGCATACATCGAATCCAAATCTCTGTTTTTTTTCTTTTCTACTCGCGAACCAAAACCAGAACCACACAAGGCTATATCTTAGATACAGAATCTATTTCTCTCTGATTTTCTTCTTTATCTAAATCTATTTCTCTCTGATTTCTTACCTTCCATCTCACTATCTAGTTCTATTTGCAAGTAAATTGGCTTTTGTACGTTTGGAATCTTGGGATGGAGCGAATTTGCAGGGTGTCACAAGGGTTGAAACCTGCATTGCTTATGGTGTTGGTTCAAGTTGCATTTGCGGCTGTGAACGTTCTGTACAAATTGGCAGCAAATGATGGGATGAATTTGAAGATTATCGTTGCTTATAGATTCATATTTGCCACTGCTTTCATGGCTCCTCTTGCATTCATCGTTGAGAGGTTTGGCCTCTTGCTTCTTTAACCATCTCTCTCAAGTATATTTTAATGTTCCTTATTATTTACAATATTCTTACAAATATTCAGAAACTTTCAAACTATCAATGCATGCAAGAGAAAGGAGTTTTTGTTCGTTTTCTACATATCTCGTTGTCCATTGGCGGTATAAAATTGCTTCACTTTGCTCTTTAACAATATTTTTTTACTATAAAGTTTTCCGTAATCTCGTCGTCCAAGCATCAAATGGTCTTACGCGGATTATTTTTTTTTATTATTATAAAGTTTTCCGTATTCTGTGGTCTCTCCTGATCAAATGGTCAAACGAAAATTAGGTTTTTATATTTTCTTAGTTATTGTAATATTTCTTTCTTCATTATCATTTATAGTGTTTTTCATCATGATTATTGTACATAACTCTAAACACACACACAGACAAAGGATGGCTGCTACTCATACCAGTCAACCATTATCATTTCATCGTCTCTTTCATTCCTTAACTTTCTTAATTAAGATTTTATATTTTATGTTATTTTTCAAAATCAAAATTTTCTTTATATAATTTGAGGTTTTAGAAAACTCTAATTTCTTAATATATAATTTAAAACTGTAATTTTGAAGATTTAAAAAACCTTAACTTTCTTTTATTTTACTATATCATGTGTCAATTCATTTCGTCATTTAATAATTCTATGTAACGTCTTAATCAGTAAATCTGGCCTCGCGAGACTAGCATCTTTAGCCATTCCCAGGGTTCTTCAAATCTTCTTTTCTTGCAGGAATTGTCATGAAACTATTACTGAAAAGGAAATTAGTGGTTTCGTTGTGCTCTCTCTCTCTGTATATATATAACCAGAAGATTAGGGGAAAGGAACTAATAAACCAAAAGGTTTAAAGTCTATAACACAAAAGAAAAAAATATTAAATTAAAAGTTCTATGTACTCGTTTACAATCTAATAATTGTTATGTGTTGTTTTTGCAGGAAGAACAGGGGGAAATTAACGTGGACAGTAATCATTCAAGCATTTTTTTGTGGTTTATTCGGGTAAGCTGCATGTCATCACAGTTCAATGAAAAATTAAGAGAACAAAAATAACAGTTGCTTGACATTCATTTCACTTTCCCTGTTATCGAGTGAGCGATCTTTATAGTAAACAATCACTTCAAGAGAAATCAGTCAGCATATCAAGTTGATTTGTTTGATAAAGATACGATATTCATTAGTTACTTTCTATTCCAGGTGTTCGTTCGCTCAAAATGCGTACATCGAAAGCTTGGCCTTAATATCTGCAACTTTTGCCTGTGCCATGGCTAACCTAATTCCAGCTGTTACCTTCATCTTAGCTATCATATTTAGGTAAATATACAAGGGCGTTACCTCATGCAACGTTTTGGTCTACTAGTTTACTGTGCAATTGATGGAAGTGATCCTTCATGGTAAATTATAAATCATTATCCCTTTTCTTTTAATGACTTTGTAAGTGTGGTTTTCAAAATCATTAAGTTAATTCATTGTCCAGAGTTTTCTTCTCTTTTTTTTTCCTTTCAAAAAAGTGTTTTTTAGTTTATTATTTTGTAGCATAATAAGTTGGAAGATCTTTAACAATAAAAGGGCATTTTTAATTAGGAAATACATTATCATGAACATAGAAGGACTAAGTTAATTACTAATAAATTTAAGAATTTAAACACGTCAACTAATTAAAAACAAAGGCTAATTTACTCTATGTTTTTCTTTTATAAAAATGGTTTAATCCATATTTTTATGGCAAATTTACCTTGTTTCTCATTCGTATAACTTGATCAAAAGGATGGAGAGAATGGAGCTGGCGTCTGCAAAAGGAAAGGCAAAGGCTACAGGGACATCGATGGGAATCGGTGGTGCCATGCTTCTCACATTCTACAAAGGCGTAGAAATTAGCAACGGGTCATCAAAAGTTAACCTGTTGCATCATCGTCAGTACGCTCATGCGGCTTCATCTCATGGTCACGGGCGTATCCTGGGCTTTTTCATGGCGTTATTGAATTGCTTGTCTTACTCTTCGTGGTTGATAGTTCAGGTAATTTTTACTACTAGTATTTTAATATGTTAATGTTAAAATAAATGATAAACACTAATTTTATAAAATATTTTACACGATAATATCAAAATGCACATTATCTATACCAAAAGTGTTGAATTAGCATGCCTAAGCTGGTCCAAGCTAAATCCAAGAAACACTTGATCCTTTTTAAAAAGAAATTGTGGTAAATTTTAGACAATAATAATTTCTTCGAGTTTAATTCCTTACTTTTGAGGTTATCTGTAAATGCGACATAATCTTTTTGCTTTTTTTTTTTTTAATAACATGCATGCTTGTTAAATTAGCAACAATTGTTTTTTTTTCAAACAGCGTCACCTATTAAGAATAGTGTTCTTTAATAAATTCAAATAATCCCTTCATTGTAGTATAATACGTTATATATAATTCAACACAACTAAGTCTACATGAAATCATGTTTTTCTTTTCTTCTGTTTTTATCCTCTAGCTCACTAAGTAACTTCTCATACTTAAAGAATACTAATTAATTTCCTGTAGTTATAAGCAAATAAGTATATTAATTGATTGTTCGTGGAAACAGGCTAAGATGAGTGCAAGATACCGGAGCCATTATTCAAACTCGGCTTTAGTCTGTGCAATGGGAGCAATCCAAGCAACTGTTTTTGCTCTTTGTCTTGAAAGGGACTGGAATCAATGGAAATTGGGGTGGAATATTAGACTCCTCACCGCAGCTTTTTCGGTATATTCATTTTAATGCTCGGCAAGCCATTTATTGATCTCTGATCGAAGATATTCTTTAAGCTCTGATAACTTTTGTTTATCTGTGTTCGCTGATTTAGCGATTCCCTTTTCAAGTAAAAGCTGATTGTGTATGTAGGGAGTCGTGGGCTCTGGTTTGATGGGGATACTTATTTCATGGTGCTTGGCCATGAGAGGTCCATTGTTCGTCGCTATTTTCAGCCCTCTCATGCTTGTGTTAGTTGCCATTGCCGGATCATTGCTACTGGCTGAGAAACTGTATCTTGGAAGGTATCACATTTCTTTTTTATCAAGGACGTTTCATATATATAGTTTATCTGAATAATTTCTTTGAATTGATACTGCACTTGTATCAGTAAATTAACTGTTTTTTTCTTTCTATTTAGCTTAGAAAATTAATTATCTTTTTTTGCTTCAGATTTTTTAGTTTTCTAAATTAATTTTTGAATTTATTTAAGTAATTCCAGACCTTGTAAAGATCCGGATTATTTGAAAAGAAATATTCCATAATTAAACTATAAATAGAATTACATGTTACAATCTTATTCGATTTTAGTTATACCTTTTTAATTTGATGTCTTCTTGTTTATGTTTTTGTTAACGATAATTTAGTAACAAAATTATTATAAATTTCAAATTAAGTTGACATTCATATTTTTAATTTATCATAGGCATTTAGCATGGAAGATAATTAGTGGTTAGACTTTTATACATAGCCTTATAATTACAAAAACTAGTATACCTTATTGGATTTTATTATATGGTTTAACTTATTCTTTTCCCCCCCTATTCACAGCATAGTAGGAGCATTGTTAATCATTTGTGGTTTATATTTTGTACTATGGGGTAAAAGCAAAGAGATGAAGGCAAAAGAACAACTTGCTCCGTCAGAAACTGAAACCTCCCAGGAAGGTGGCATCACTGTTACCTCTCCAACAAAAGATACTTGTTCCGACAACAGCAGAGCAGAGATAGGTTCATCGAAAAAATAGAGTAATGAAGGAAAATGATGCAGAAAAGAGAAAAAGTGAGGGAATAACATTCTACCTTGAGACTTCAAATAAAATGACGCAGAGGAGATGAAAGGGAAGGAATGATCTGCATGTATCATTCCGGCATTGTAGTTCATAAAATCCTAGTGAAGTAGTGATTTTTTATTAAACTAGTTAATTAATTTTTTTATTTAACTAGTTAATTAGATAGTTAAAGGTGTAATCTTAAAAGTATATGTATTCAGAATTTCAATTGTGTGTGTGGATGCATGTTGAATATCAATTAATAAGATATACAGAGATTCAAAATTGCTTGTTTTTAATAGTTTATAACAATCAGTGCCTAGGTTGATAATAGATCCAAGAAGCAAGAAAAACTCTTTCCAGCAGCAGAAAAATAGTTCTTTTGCAGAAATAGAATTTCAGTAAACAAGGCAGCTATAACTTTTTTTCACAGCAGCAAAAGCAGAAATAGATTGTTTGTTTGAGAGTATGGTTATAATTATTTTTTAAAGTGTTTTTTATATTAAAATAATATTTTTTTATTTTTTTAAAATTATTTTTAAGATCAGTAAATTAAAAAAATTTAAAATATATAAAAAAGTTAAATTTTAACAAAAAAATTAAAAAAAATTTAAAACACAGTTTACATTAGTGAAAACAACTAGCAACATCAACATATAAGTTAAACATGGTTTTTCGATAACCATGTTCGACCAACCATTCGATGTTTATTGCCTGCACTACAGGTGAGGTTGATTGTTTATCATAGTTATTGATGTTTGATCAAGTTAAAAACCAGAGCTTTATTGTGATGGAAACTATTATACTTGTTGTCGTGTCTCAAGTTTAACAAAGATAAAAAATTGTTGCTTCATCGCCGACGTTCCACATCATTCGTAGGTGCAGAGTGAATTATGGTTCCCTCTTCAGTTGAACTGTGCAAAGTGAATTTAATTCACTTTGCATAGCTGGGCTGAATCCATGGTATCACGTCCAGCGTGAATAAGTGAATAGTGAAAAATGAATTAAAAATTTACTTTGGCTGAATCCGTTATTAATAGTCAGATTGGCTTTAGTCTGGATAAAAAATAAATTATTTTTTAATTTTAATTATATTTTATTTAAAAAATTAATATTTAACATTATTCAATAACACTATATAAATTAGAAAGAGATCACGTAATAACATAACATTTACATAATTTTAATTTTATTCCTGATAATATTTTATCTGATTTTATTATACACTTACAAAACTATATAAATTATAGTTCTTGTTAAATGAATTTATATAAAATATTATTTATTTAATGATTTAATAACAGTAGTTAAATTTATAATATTTAAATTAAAAATCATTAATATTAATATATATCTTTTTTAGTTATTTTATAACCTCAATTTAAAATGTATTAATAACTAAATATATTAAACTATTTTTTATTTAACCTTAATTTCAACTATAATTTTAACCAAACATATATAAATATCAAACCAACCTCAATTAAAAATATTTTTTATAAAATATTTTTTTAAACTATAACTATAAAAATTATAACACTACCAAATATATTTTTAAAAATCACAATCATCATTAAAGCATATAATGGAGTGCTTTTTAAGGTTGAAGTAATGAGTTCAAATGAAAATATTATGAACTTACTAATTAGGTTAAATGAAAATATTATGAACTTACTAATTAAAAATTAAAAATTTGTTGAGAGAATTTATATATAATTTATTAAGGAAAATGAGTTTAAAGTTTTTAAAATATAAAAGAGTATAATAATGATAATTATACCTAGTTAATTGAAAATTTTAAAATTTAAATTAAATAAAAAACTAAGTCAAATAATATTTTTGATAAAATTAAAAAATTATTATTTTCTATTTATTTTTATGATGAAATAAATATTAATTGTAATATGATAAAAAGTAAACTAAAGTTTTAATGATTTTTATATTTCAATACAGTAAATAAAGTATAATATAATTTTTTTTTAAATCACCTATATATATATATAAAAGATGATTTTTTAAAAAATTTTAATTTTTTAAAATACTCATAAACTCACTAGTTATTCAATGCTAAAATAACATGAGAATGAAAATAAACCCCGAGACCAAAAAAAACTATATAAATACGATGTCTCGGTTTTATATAAAAAAGATTCCAGTAAATTTTATATTATTATCACTTTTTACAAAGGAGTTGAAATTGACATCTAGTCAACCATCATTAAACTTCTGCACCATCATAGTAATGTTCAGGGACACCAGATGCCTTCATCTCATCATAAACTTGTCATGGGCTTTTTTAACAGCATCTAGCAGTTGCTTCTGTTTTCCTTTAATTATGGTTGATAATTCAGGTAATTTTCAGTGCTTGTATTGTTTCTTTCCTGTAGAACAAGGGGAATAACGCTTTTAGATCATCAACGTTAGCTCACAATCTTTGCTAGCTAATTGTAACAATTTCCTTTATTTCTTTGGCCAAAAATAAAAGCAGGTAGACTCATTGACCGTGGAGGCAGGCTAAGGTGATGAGAGGTCTATTGTTTGTCTCCGTTTTCAATCCTCTCATGCTTGTGCTGGTTGCCATTCCCGGCTAGCTCATCGGAGCTGGACAAGAAACTAGACATGGGAAGGTATTGTGTTTTCTCTTCAATAGATCCAGTTTCCATTCTATTCACATAAATGTATTATTATATTTATTACGTTAATTTTACATTAGTTTAATTAACATACTTGCAACAAAATTAACCTTTAATGACATTTGTCCGGAAAACTTACTCAAAATAAATATTATGATAGATATACATGATAATGGCATTTCATAATTGTTATTCAGATCCATCTCTAACGGCATCTTTAAAAAAAACAATTCAGTGACAATTATGGTATATAAAGGCATCTTCGAATGCTATTAAATCTCAAAGAATTAATATAAATGTTTTTAAATTCAATATTGGTAAAGTTATATCATATTTGCTACTACAATTGATATAAATACTTGTGAAGTTAAATAAATATCATGGAAATGTTTTTATAACATGTTTTTACTTAAATTCTGTATAGCTATGGAATAATTTACACTAAAAATTTTATTTGATTACAGTAATTAATGATAGTTATTGCTGCTATTGATATCCTTGTGAAAATTCCACAATTTACCCACAGTGATTTTATATGGTCAATCTGACCTGTTTACTTTCTTTTTAAATTATAGAATAAGAGGTTAATAATGATCGTTGGCGGTTTATATTTTGTGCTTGCGGGATGGTGCACACCAAGGAAGAAGTTGAAGCAATTACCCATATTACCTCTTCACGAAACTATTAGTAACGAAAATAACAAGATCAGATCCTAGAGATGGTTTGAGTAAAGGATATATGATTTTGATTATGAAAGTTAATTTTGATTATGTTTTATATAAAATTTAATCAAATTAAATTTCGAGTATTTATTTCATATGGTGTTCATGCTATTATTCCTCTTCATATAAAAGCTCGTGACATAAATTTAATCCAAATTTGAGTTTTCAAATAAATAAGATTAAAATAGTAAATTTGGTTTGTAAAAATTATAATTATAAACCTCCCTCCTTTAATTCCCAAATTGGAAGCAATATTTTTTTATTGATTAATTCTTAGGAGCAACGTAACCATTGCGCTCCACCCGCAGAAACAAACTGCCATTTGAAATACTGATGTCTGCTCTGCCGCCTTCTCTTCTGCCCACAAAACCCACCAAAAACCACAATCAATTCCAGTCATTCTCTCTCAAATCATGCCTTTCCCTTTTAGAAATCTGCAAGTATACCACCGAGTTTGCTCAACTCCATGCCCAACTCACTAAAGTTGGCTTCATTAAAAATCCACTGGCCCTCACTAGACTCTTGTGCTATTCATCAATCTCTCAATGTGCAGACATCAACTATGCTCAGTCAATCTTCAATTTTGATAAAAGCCCAAATACATTTGCTTATAATGTAATGATTAGAGGCTACGCGCAGAGAGAGAAACCCGAAAATGCGCTTTCTTTATTTTATAGCATGCTTTGTAACGCCAATTCTGGGCCAAATAAGCTAACTTTCCCTTTTGTTTTGAAAGCATGCTCTCAGGTTAGAGCAATTGAAGAGGGTAAACAAGTTCATGGGCTGGCTTTTAAACATGGGTTGAGTGAAGATCTTTTTGTGCAAAATAGTTTGATTAGCATGTACTCATCTTGTGGGTTAATTGGCTTTGCTTGTCAAGTTTTTAATAAAATAGATGACCCGGATGTGGTTTCGTGGAATTCGATGATCAGGGGGTTGGTTGATTTGGGTTTCGTCGAGGAGGGGAAGCAAATGTTCGATAGAATGTCAAAGAGGAGTTTAGTTACATGGAATTGTTTGATTGATGGGTATGTTAAGGCTGGATTGTTGATGGAGGCTAGAGAGTTGTTTGATCAAATGGTGGGAAAGAATTCGGTTTCTTGGAATACCATGATTGGTGGGTATGTGAGTTTGGGTCTAATGGAGGATGCGAAAGGATTTTTTGACAAGATGCCGTGGGAAATGAAGGATTTAATCACTTTTAATTTGATGATTGATGGGTATGCAAGAGAGGGTAGATATAAAGAGATATCGGAGATATTTAAAGAGATGCGTGTGGCTAAAATAGAACCCTCGAGGTTTACCATGGTAAGTGTGCTTACGGCTTGTTCTTATTTGGGGGCTTTGGAGCAAGGTGAATGGATTCAAGCTCACATAGAGAAAAATGGGATTGATGTGGATTCTGTTCTGGGTACCGCTTTGGTTGAGATGTTTGCGAAGTGTGGAAACATTGAGAGGGCTCTTTCAGTGTTCAACAGTATGGAGGAGAGAGATGTGGGGGCATGGAACTCAATGATTCATAAACTAGCTGCCCATGGTCATGGCCAAGAGGCTTTCGCAATTTTTTCAGACATGTTGAGGTCAAATACTCTACCGGATGGCGTAACTTTTCTCGGCTTATTAAGTGTATGCCGCCATTTGGGGCTCGTTGATGAAGGAAAAAGATTTTTTCAACTCATGAGTGAAGAACATGGCCTAGTGCCAAAGGTTGAGCATTATGGTTGTATGGTGGATCTTCTCTGCCGTGCAGATCTTTTAGAGGAAGCGCGGGACTTGATAGACTCTTCACAGGCGTCACAGATGAAATCCAGCGTTCCCATGTGGGGTGCTCTTCTTGGAGCTTCATGTCGGCTAAAAAATGTAGTGATGGGTGAATATGCTGCCAAACATCTTTTGCAATTAGACCCTTTTGATGGCAGCTGTTACACAGTTTTATCCAACTTGTACTCAGCTGCGGGCTTGTATGAGAAAGCCATTGAAGTAAGGAATGAGATGAAGAAACAAGGGCTGGAGAAGATCCCAGGCAGTAGTTCAATGGAAGTAGATGGTTTGGTTCGTGATTTTTGGGTGGGTTCTTGTTCTCTTGAATAGTTCTCTTGTTCAAGGACTGGAGAAGATCCTTGTCTCTCCGACTATTTGTGTGGCATCTAATGTAATCTCATTTTAGCTGTCCTTGCATCTAAAAATGGGATGGGTGATACCTTAGCAAGACAGGAAAAGAAACAAGAACAAACTGATACGATAAGTGCCCCCTCATTTTCCATCCTTGTGCACATAGCAATTACCATAACTTGGATTACTAGGGGAAAAAAAATGCCCTAGTTGGAGAGGACTTTGATACAAATAACTGAAATAAGGCTCACTGTCAAAACAACTAACAATGGCTTAAAAAGCAACTAACAATGGCTTAAAAAGCCTTCCATTCGAGCGAAGATCCTTAGTAAAATCTATAATAGGAATTTGAACTCTAGGACCACCAAAATATCCATACGCGAAAGACAAAAATAAGCAACTTTCGAGTGCTTTACATACTTTAAAAATAAGAGAAACAAATAAGTAAATCATCGTTTTCCACCACCATCTCCGCCAAGCTTAGGTTGGTGCAGCACCCTTAGGCCTGCTCTTGGATTGTGTCTTTTGTGACTTGGCCATCAACTCGACTTTCTCTGCCTTCTTTTCATCCCTAGTTTTCTTGGTTCTCTCTTTGATTTCACTTAAAATAACAAAAACAACCATTAAAATAAAAGCACAAAGAATCCACCTACAACACCTTAGTAATAGAAACCAAAGGCAACACCTCCCAATTCACAAATCACAAGAGATTAAAAGTGAGAGAGCTAGAGCAGCATCACAGACCTTTGGCTTCTCAGTTCTCCTCTATTGTATAAATTTCAAAGGAGCACCAACTATGGACCTTGAGTAAGGCTTCTTAAAGGTTTGGTGCTTCTTCTTAACAGCCTCAACGACAACATTTTATAAACAAACAACAACTAAATCATAAGTAGATTGAAAAAAAGCCCCACAAAGAATATTCAATTTCAGATATGATAATACCTTCTTCTGATGTTTCTTGTAAACAATTGTCCGTGCAAGTTTGGAAGGCTTAAAGCAATTGTGAATTTCAAAACTTTTCACTCCTTTATGATATCCCAAAAAGATATGTTGTTTAGATTTTGTATGAAGCTTTGACGTCCCGTCATTAAAAACATGTACATAAAATGGACATCCAAACACTCTTAAAGTCCACTAAAATATTTGTTGATATTTTTTCTGCTATATTTTTATTTTGTGTTGTCTTAGATGATTTGTTAATTAAAAAACATGCTATATTCATTGTTTCTGTCAAAAAATTCATAACTTATATTAAACCAGAGATACATTGTTTTTTCAACTATTATCCTATTCATCTTTTCCTCTACATCATTATGTTGTCGTATATTATATACAATGAAGTGTTTTTTTTTTATCCCATGTTGCTCATACAATTCCATGAATTTTGAATTTGTAAACTTAATACCATTATCTAACTTGATGCATTTGATCCTCCTCTTTATCTGGTTTTTTTATTTTTACTTCTACTTATCATACTTTGAACTTGAAAAATGTTTTTCACTTATGTCGCATGAAGTACATCCAAATTTTTCATGAATAGTCATTAAAGAAGATCACAAAATACATTTATCATTCACGTGATGTTACCCTTACTAAACCATAAATATTTGTATAAACATAGTATAAAATCTTATGTTTTATGTATGGCTATCTTGAATTGCATATAATTTTATTTTTTAAAAACACAATATCTATAGAAATCAAGCTTGCATGTTTCGACAACTAAATTCTTCTTATGAAACTTCATCATCCCATACTCGCCCATCTAGCTTAATCACATATATCACACAACTATATGATTTGACTTGGATTTTACAATTGTAGGTCCACCTACAATTATGGTACTTAATAGTCTACTAATATTTCTTAACAATACTTATCCCTTCATAATTATGATAAAACTTTTATTCATTTTCAATACTCCACCTTCAAACTTAAAGTTGAACCTATTACAGTTTAAAATGCTTAATGAAATAAAATTCTTCCTCGACTTTGATATATATTTAATTTCACACAAAGTTCTAACAACATCATCAAATATTTTAATTTTGATATTTTTTATTTTAATAACTTTGCATAGATCATCATTACCTATATAAAATTAGAGTTGACTAACTTGTAATTGTCTAACCAATCTTTATTAGAAGTTATATGAGAAGAACATGTTGAATCCAAATCCAAGAATTTATAGGATAATTTGAACTGAATGAAATAAAAAGCATGTCTTTATCACTATTATACGAGTCTTCTTCGACTACATTCATAAGCTTTGATAAACCCTTTTTATTCTCTACATCCTTTTTCTTTTTCTTTAGACATTCTCGTTTTATATGTCTTGTTTTTCTAGACTTATAACATTGTATATCATTCATTTTCTTGGATTTGGATCAAGTTTTGTTGTTTTCTAATTTGTTTCAAGACTTATATCTCCCTATGCTCCTGATTACTCTTCATCGCTAGCCCTTTTTCTTATGAATTTCTATCACCAGCTTTCTTCCTTAAATTAAAGCTTATTAGGGCACTAACAATCTCTTCTAATACAATGATTTCTTTTTCTACATCAGAGTTATAACTAAATTTTTATATGTAAGAGAAGCAGGTAAGGAATTTAGTAATATTAGCGTCTTGTCTTTGTTAATGAACCTCACATTAATTTGCTTTAAATTACTAACGATATGATTGAACAAATTGATATACTAATCCAAATATGTATTCTTTTACATCTCAAAACTAAAAAATTTCTATCTAAAATAAAGTTTGTTCAACAATGACTTAGATAATTATCAATTTTCTAGTTTTGCAAAAAATTACCATTGGTGATTCCTCGTCCATGATATATACATCATATCATCATTTTGACAAAGCAAGATATTTGCCACAACCCTCACTTCCAGTTCATGCTAATCTATACCATCCATGCCTTTTGGTTGTTGTCCGTATAATGTTTTCATCATGTCTTGCTACATCAACATATCCTTCACCTTCTTTTGCCATAATTCAAAATTGCTCAATCCATCAAAGTTGCTCACATTGAGTTATGCAAAAAAAATAATTGACATCATGAACAAGTTATGACCAATTATTATGAAAAACTTGCAAAAATTATTAATGGATATTGTAATAGAAAAAAAAACCATAAAATAACACAATATTTAACATGTTTTTGCAATGTGTCTACGCCCACAAGAATGAAGAGCTTTTATTTTCTACTATATAAAAAAATAGGTTATATATTATGTATTTATTGTAAACCCTAAACTGTTTAAGAAAACTTTATCACCCAAGGAACCCTGATCGTCTAAGGAGTATTAATATTTTTTTCTAATACCTCATTACCATTATGCTTCACTCTTCTCCATCCTGGTATCTGTCTATGAGTCATAAACTACAACATAAGGTTAGGTTTAATTAGTAACTTTTAGTTAAACTAGAATAGGTTTGACAAAAAAAAGATAATTTAAAATAGGTTTGGTACAAAAATGGAATTAAATTGGTGAGAAGTTTTGGCTTGGTATAGAAAGGGTTTTTCTTAAAAGATTTAATTCAGTAAAAAGATTCGGGCCTTCCAACTCCTTCATTAAACCTTGAAAGCACCTTTGCATACAACTTCTTCTCTACTATATTTTTCAAGAAGAATTCTTTCTCAGTTAAGGTGGGTTTTGGTTCAATTTTATCAAAAACAAAAAAGTTTAACAAATAAGTTCTAGCATTGATTTTTGTAACCAAATAAAGATAAAGATTGTGATTTTTAGGAGAGACAAAATAATAAAAGATAAAATGTAGAAGGCAGGTGTGATATATTATTTCTCATTTATTATATACAAGGATAATTTCATTTTTTATTTTTTTATATTTTTATTTGACCTATGATGTAAAGTGTAGTTTCTTAAAAGTGAAAAAATAATCAAACTATAAAATGTCTTTTGTAATTATCCCTTAATTGTTTTGTGTAAATTTTATCTATAACTAAATTAATCATGTTTATGTTTGATAGATTGCTCTAAATTGCATTTAAATTTCTATATAATTTTTTAATTGGTTTGTTATATATATAACATTGTGAAATTGAAGATGTTGAAGTAAATTATCTATAATTTCATTTAAAAAAATAAAAACTCTTGATCATGTCCAAAAACATATTGCTTTTGGTCTTATTGGACTAAATTTTGATTTTTTGTAAATATATTGTATTTTAAGTATTGTTTGTTTTTTTTTAAAAAAAGAGAAATTCAGCTGGGCATGTAAGCCTAAAGTTTTTTTATTTTATTTTATTTTGAGCCAAGGATGTGTCCCAATTTTTTTATATTTTCATTATTTTTTTTAAAAAATAATTTTAATTAATAACCTTTCTTTATTTTTTTAAAAATATTAAATTTAAATTTTTTTAAGTATTAATTAATCTTTTAAATTGTTTCTATAAGTTCATAATACTTTAAAAATATTACTGTAATTGTTTTTAAAATCTTTTCTATTAATTTTTAGATCAATAAGTTGTATATACATAATGAGTTTATTAGAATAAAAACCACTTGCATTTGGCAATCATTATTAACCTTTAAGATAAATAAAAGTAAACATATAAGATAACAAAAATAGCCAAAGCAAAATATTTGCTTTTACATCTATCTTTTACTTCTTTGAGATTGACTTCTTGCTTTGGTATTTGATTAGTTTACAACTATTTTTTAATTTATCAATTTATATATTTTTAATTTCATTTTATTAAGTGTATACAACATCATTTTGTTCTTTAATTAAAAAATTACAATACTAGAAAACATATCTTTAATATTGATGTCATGTTTGTTTTTACTTTGTTAAAATTTAATTTAAAAACCTATTCATGATATAATATCAGTGTATTGTCTAGTTATAATAAAATCTAAAATGCATAGGGGATTTATTATGTAAATTGCATTGTAAATTCCTTTACAAAATATCATGGACTAACTATTCTCAATTTTTTTCATTCCTATATTTTTTTTTAATTTTGCCTTTATAGGACCATATCATAGGCGAAGAATTTAACTTATTATGATAGGTTAGTATTAAGAGATACAAGAACAAAAAAATAAAATAGAAGAAAATGAATATCTTTTCTGAACCTTGGGCATAATGTTCATTATGAACTTCATCTTTTTTTATTATAAATATTGGTCCCTCTAGTTTTTTAAACTTCAAAAAAGAATTAATTTGAGTTAAAAACTTTATTTATGTTATTTTTAAGTTATTGGTTGGAGAGAAAAGAGATAAAGTCATTGAATTTTAATAGTAAAGAGAGAAAGTCAACATCAATACTGATTTTAACCACTAAAATGATCAATCTATATAAGTTCTGTTTATATATTTTTTCACCATATAATTTTTTTTTAAAAATAGTAGGTCTAAGCTTGGGAAAAGCTTTGGTTTTGGGTTAATTTAGGATTTTTGCAATTTGTTTTTTTAGATCTTTGAGGTCATGATAAGTTTATATTGATGTCTAAAGTTGTTTTAAGTGTTTTTGTGTTAAAATGAGTTTCTAGATTAAAAAACCATCAACATGATATTTTAGCCATTATGATGGGTAAAATCTAAAGAAAAACAAATAACATATTTTTTTATTTTATTTTTTTCGAAAAACTTTGGGGTGGAACAAGGTCCCCTCGCATGAGCCCTTTTTAAATAGGTCAGGTGTTTTGGTGTGGCTTCCATGTCATCAATATCATGACCAATTAAAAAAATAAAAGCCCCCTCATGTGAGCTCTTTTTAAATGGGTTAGGCGTTTTGGTTTGGCTTGTCAAGTCTAGAAGCTTTTAATTTTTTTTTTGAAAATTTTTTTAATTGATATTTTTTTAATTTATTTTTTAAAATAATTATTATATTTATATTATTTATAATATGTATAAACTTGAATAATATTTGTTCATTTTATTTTATTCGGTTAATTTCATATGTGTATTTATTTATATTATCATTTGATTAATTAAAAATTAATTTTAATAAAAAGTTGTTAAACACAACCGCGTAAATGACTTATATTACGAGATAAAATTTATTGATCTATAATTGTTTTTGATTTTTTTGATTTCATTTTTAGTTACTGTTAACGCATCTTTTTTTTTCTAATTTCTTGATACAATTCTTGATTTATTTAATTAGAAGCAATCCTAATTTTTTTTCTTACTTATAATTTTTTTAAGTAAGAAAACACTTCGGAAAAGCCTACATATTAAATTTTTTTTTGTTGAAAAAATATATCTGATTCATGGTAAATTAACGGGTCAAATAACTAGTTAAAAATACTTCAAAATGCATAGGGAAAATATTCTTCCATACTAATAGGAATTATGGATTCACCGTGTCTATGATGTTATTTTCCTTTTTTTTTTAAAAAAAATTGTCGTGTAAAGATCTAATTGAAAACTAATTAGGTTGAACTTTTTAAGAAAGGAAAAACCATAGAGGAGATGAGTGACATTTTCTACAATTTTTAGTGAAATATTCACTTTAGTCCCTACACCTTTTGAATTATAAAAATTAGATCTTACCATTTTTTGATTTTTTCCCTTAAAATCAATTGTTGTTCAAATTATAGTTTCTTTATTTTTAAGTACTTACAATAAGAGATGAGATGAGAGATAAAGTCCTAGATTCTAATAGGAGAGAGAAAAAAAATTATTAATATTTATTTTAAATATAAAAATAATTAATATTGGTGTCATAACGTGTTTTATCTGATGAGAAAGTTTCATTTAGATATTTTCCGTCTTCAAATTGTCTAAATTAATATATCTGAGCTGAAAAAAATTTTATTTTTAGATTTTTATATAATTTTTTGAGGTAATAAGTGAGTTTATTAAGATATCTAAGATATTTTTTAATTTTTTTGAGTAAAAATATTAGTTAAAAATGAGTTTTTTAAATATATTTTTTTAATTTTTTAACTATTATAATCAAAAAATATATAAAAAAACAGGTAATGTAGTATTCAACCTTAAAAAAAAAAACTATTCTAGATATGCCACGCCAACCAAACTGCATGTCTAGTTAATTTTTTTGGGTTGATTGATTTTTTTTTAATCATTTTAGTTTCATTTTTCATGATATTGAGATTCAGCCCTTTTTTGGACGTGGGCTCAGTAGAGCGGAGTACAGGC
>SRLM01000332.1:1135280-1194838 GCA_015708895.1 Populus ilicifolia | reverse complement strand
CACCCCCCCCCCCCCCCTTCTCGTTTCTACGGCTCCCACTCTTGTTCCTCAGCTAGCCTAGCAATAACGCTAATGCTCGTAACCTAACCCAAACTTTCTAAAGTTTTTGACTATCCGTACCTAGTTGTATGGGCATAAAATGGAGCAGCAAGCTACGCTGTTACATCACTACCGTCGCGATCGCCGAAAGCTGATTGAGTTTCTGTTATCGTCAGGTTTGCTCAAAGAGCTCCGTACTCCATCTGGTCCTACTAATTCACTCTCCAATCTCGATTTTGATTCTCTTAGCGCCGATTATATCATCCACTGCGTTAAATCAGGTATTATTACTCTTTACTTTCTATTTGGTTGCCGAGAAAACCGGGGCATAATTAAAAATGAACTGTGTTGTTCTTAGCAGGTGGAGTCGTTGATGTTACTGAAGCGACTAACAAGTACTCGGATGAATCTGCTTATCCTGTCACTGTAATTAAAGAGATTAAGCTCCTGAGTTCATTTAATGCCGATTTTTTCTTTGATGTTATTTACTGTTCAAAAAATAAAATGTCGTGATACGAGGCACGGAGATGATAGAATTATAAATGCTAGTTGTTTTGCTAATCGAAGAGTTTTTGGATCTTTCCTTCTTTGTGATGATTAATTTCTGGAAACTACAATAACAAATCGTTTCTTTTTAGCTGCAGATACATTCTCAAACGAGGAGCTCCTATTTTCTTGTTTCCGAACCAGAGTCAGCTGGTTCTCCCCCGAGGCGTGCGCCTCCTCCTCTGTATGCTAAACAAGCGGCTGATACATCATGTTTATCAAGTCAAATGGATCGTGTACATGTTGAGAAGGCCACTACTTCTGGGGATGACAGCGGTCCTGGATATGAACCGGCGACAAATGCACCTACCAGCCCCTTAGAGAACTCTGAATTTCCAATTCCTTCACTTGGATTACCTAGCCTAAAGACAGGTATTGGTTGTATAGTTTAGGTTTTACATTTGTCAATTATAGGCGGAAATCTTGACGAGAAAAAAAAAATGCTTGCAGTTAGGTTTTAGTTTCATCAACTCATTTCCTGTTTCAAAGATTTCACATGAAAAATATACTTTCATAGTGTTTTGAGGGCACTGATACATAATCTCAGGTTTTTTGAAGGATTGTCTGATGACGACTTGCGGGAATCAGCCTACGAGCTTTTGCTTGCATCTATATTTTTTTCTGGGTATTCTCTCTCTCTCTCTGCATGATTGTGTTTGCTTGTGCTCGTGCATGTCTTGATAACGTTTGTGTCTTGCATTTTTACATTCTTGCACACATTAGAATCTCCAATGCTTGATATATTGTGGACTTTAACGCCTCTCTTTCTCCCAGTTTCTTTCTCATTTCATATTTGCGTTCTTCCTGTAATAGGGTTGAAGCAAATTCAGTTGAGGATAGAAGGAAGGAAAAGACTTCTAAATTTTTGTCAGGGTTGAAAAGTAAAAGGGATAAAATGCAATCACAATCTCAGTCTGTTGGAAGAAAGTCAGAACTAATGGACATTGTCCGTGTTCAGATGCAGGCAAGTTATAGGATTGTGTTACATGTAATTCCTTAATAATATGTTATATGGAAATTTTTTCGTGATACAAATAGTCTTCTCCAACTCAATGCTACTTAGTGAATTCAAGAGAAGGAGTTTTTTAGATCTGGTATTATAACACCATCATTTCTCAACAAACATTTGTAATATAGTTAATCTGTGAACATGTACATGTATCAACACGCTAAATATATTTTTGAATTTTAACTCTGCATTTTAACTGTAAAAATTATCTGACAATGAAATGTCTCCCAAGATGTTGGATAAAGACAGGTCATAGATCTCAACTTAAATTGTCACGTTAGAGCATCAATATACATGGTGAGGTCATTAGATCGGTGTTACTTTGTTTTTAGGAAGCTAAGTTTTTGTATGCTGAGTTCTAATTACTATCTTTTAGCCTATGCAATCTTTAAATTCAGGTGCTGGGTATTAAATCGAAAACCACCATTTAGAAGTTATTCTCACTCATGATTCCCCCACACCTTAAAAGAAAAAAAAAAGAGAGAAAGGAAGGAGGGATTGAGAAAGCAATAAATGCTTCTTTAATCTAGTATCATTGCTTGTCAGGATTGATGGTTTTGAAGTGGCTAATTATGATATTACAGTCTTGTTTTTAATCAATTAAGGATTACTAGCCTGATATTGTTTGTTGCTTGCATACTTGTGCTTCTGTCAATGTTTAATTGCTGGTTAAATCTCTGGAGTAATTAGTGCTTCTTTACTAGATTTCAGAAGCAATGGATGCATGCACTAGGCGGAATTTGATGCAGTTGGCAGCAAGGAAAATGAGTGGACAAATTGATCTTATCCATATTGCTCTTGGGCTTTTGAACGGAACTTTCAAGTCTGATTTTCTTAATGAAAGATCATATATGCAATGGACGAGTAGGCAGGTAAAGATCAACTTCAGGTATCCATTTTATTATGTATTCCTTCCCTGTAGAAATTTTGCTTGAAGTTCGAAGAACTTCATTGCCCTAGTTTGTGAATCAAATGGGCATTTGCCATTGTTTTGATGTGCACCATGAAAACATAATTACACATCAGCAGGCTGGCCTCGAGTGTGAGGCGAGTTTTGCATAATGTGGATGCACTAATGGAGTTGTGTCCTTGATTACACAGAATGTGTTTGATTGGCTTCGACTTCCTGTAAACTTTAAGGGAGGGCACTTTTATTATGGTGTAGCCATGCTTTGGTTGGAGCCAATCTGCACTTTTGGTACCATGTTGACTAGCCATTTTGATCTTGGACTTAGCTTTGACAGTCCAAGCTTGGCCCTAGACTGCAGGAAAATTATTAAATGGAACAGAAATTCTGATTCCCATATGTGTCAGCTTCTCAGATCCAGACTGTGTTTTGTTATGGTGACCTCCTGGTGTAGTATGGGTGTGTGTTAAGGACAGATAGGATCTTTGTGTTTCCCTGTAAAAAATTGCGGACAGTGAATTTGTTATACTGAATTTATGGTGAATATTCAAACCCTTTATACAAGCAAGTGCATTGAATATGTACACCGATGTTAAGGTGTTTTTTGTAGTTTCTAATTATATTCTGAACTTATTATTGGGCTTGTTTAGTTGGACACCAAAAATTCTGGTGTTCTTTAAGCTTTGAAATTACTAGTGTTCTTTAAGCTTTGAAATTACTGGTGTTTTTTAAATGGAATGTTCAAACCCTTTATACAAGCAAGTGCACAGAATATGGCACTGGACTCTATGTTATGGTGTTTTTTTGTAGTTTCTATCCATATTGCGAACTTATTATTGGGCTTGTTGTCTAGTCGGACCCAAAAAAATCCAGTGTTCTTTAATCTTTGAAATTACTGTGGTGTTTGCTCTATTTTTTTGCAGGCAAACATTTTAGAAGAACTTCTATGTTCTGCTGCTGGTACAACAAATGAACATCTAACCATCAGAAGCTATGTTGCTAAAATCAGAGATGAGAAGGTATGGTGGTTTTTTGACATTTGAATCACAGAAATTCTGACTACTGAACGAATTTATTGCTTTGAATATTTCTGATTTTTCATTTAAATGGTTTTCTCGATACTGTAGGAATGGGATACCATGATGTCTGCTTCTGAACGTGTTGCAGTTGTAGCATCTATTAGACAGGTGGCTGTTAAACTATCATCCTTGCCTGCACAATTTGGTATTCAAGGTGAAACCTTCTATTGGACTGCCATCTATCACGTGAACATTAGACTTTATCAGAAATTACTGTTTGGGTTATTTGATGTTCTTGATGAAGATCAGCTCATAGAGGTAGTTTCTTTATTGCCTGAGTTTAGTAAAACAGCTTTTGTGATGTCATTTTGTCTTATTTTGGCCAATGCTAATTTTTCTGCTCTTTATTTTATCAGGAAGCTGATGAAATGCTACTGCTTATAAAACTAACCTGGTCTACTTTAGGCATTACTGAAGCAATGCATGATGCATTATATGGGTGGGTCCTTTTTCAACAGGTATATTGCACACTGAAAGTATAATATAAGGTTTATTAATTTTAATCATGCGGCTGTATTCTTCAATTTCTATGTGAATGAACACTATTTTCTGGTCTTATGGTCTTGGGTAATTGAAATGTGAAAATACTGCTTCAGGACTATATTTACTTGATGCATAAAACATTTGATACGGGATATTTCTAGTGGACCTTTCTCTTTGGCTTTGTGTCACATCAGCTGCTTCTCTTTTTGTGTAATCAATCTGAGTCTTCAATTGTTCCACAGCACTCACCCCTTACTGAATTTCATATTCAGTATGGTAACATATTCTGCTTTTATTTTCCCTCAGTAGTAATTACTATTACAAAGGTTCTTATCCAATCTTTCACTATGAAGTTTCCTTAACTGTAGCTTGCTGTGATGGTAAAACCATGCTTTATTATAGACATAATTTCCCTTGGGATTCATTGTAATACAAATTTCATATTGAAGTTTGTTAGAACAGGTGGGAGTATGCTATTAGAAAATGCAGTTCTTCACTTGCAAAAGGTCATATCTACTGAAGAAGATGACAGGAAGGAGCAGTATATGAATAGCCTAGTATGTACAAAACAATGCAATGGCAGTCACTTGAAGTTGCATCTGTTGCAGTCTATTTTCGTCTCAATAAGCATGTGGTGTGACTATAAACTGCAAGATTATCATTCACATTTCAGTCAGGTTAGTTGCAAGCCTTCAGTAACTTTGCTGTATCATTTTGGCTGTTGGATTGCTGGTCTTGAATCTTTTTTTTTTCTGGCTCTGCAAATATTTACACCCTCACAGTTCGAAAGCTTGTAATTATTCCCCGCAAATTTGAATTGCAACATATACTTTTTTAAGTGCTTTAGTGCTGCCCAAATTGTTATGATAAAAATTGGCCCCTTCCCATTTTTGCCACTTGAAATTTTTAATTCAGTCTCACATAACATTATGCTTTAATTGTTTTTTCTTGAAATAATGGCAGCACTCAACAGATATATCAATTTTTCTCACCTTAAATCCATCAGCTATCACTGAACTCAAATTTTCAAAATCCTGTCTATTTGGGATCACAAAAAATGTCAAAAGTATCATCATAAAATATGTCGTACTTTTTCCAACTTGTACAAGTTCAAAAATCATAATCTATGAATAAGAAAAATTATCAAGAGATTTTAATAGAAGTATTATGTGAATGAATATCATCATTTATGATAGAAGCACTACCATGGGATTTCGGTGCTCAATAATGAATGATTAAGGCCTTTAGGGATTTTGGAAGTTCATATAGACTTTTTTCATCTTGATAGCGCATGGCTATACGTTAGGTGTAATGAGATGATTTGCTATGAGACATGGAAGAAAAGATATCTAGATCTTTATTCATTTCTTACGCTGATGTGATTAGTATGCAACATGCATGCACTTTTGCAAGGCTGGTATATCTCTTGGGAAAGGCTCGATCTTCTCTCTGGGGTGTGGGCTGGAGGGGAGGGGGGGGGTGTGGATACAAGTATGAATATGCTGAAGTGTCTAGATTTGGCTGGGAAGGCTAGAAAAGTCAAAATCACAAAATGTGTAAATAATTTTTTGCTGATTACAATGGAATTAAATTGTAAGAGTTAAAAAGTGGTTTCAAAGAAATTTGGATTAGCTCCATGATGGAACAGGTGCAGTTAAGTCCTTTATTATTTTTGTGATAGATCAGATCTGCAAAGGAATAAAGTGCAATTGAGCCCTTCTGTTTTACTTTTATATTAAATTTTTTGGACTAATGTGATCACTTGGTCTCGTACTCTCCTCTGTTAACCTTCCTAAAGTTGTTGTATCCATGGGAACTTCCTGCTATAACCTGTGAATCTGCCTGCAATGCTGGATTTTCTTGCTGAAGGAGATTGTTGTTTTATTTCAGAAACCTTATAACTTTCGAATGATAATATCCTTGGTGTCAGCAGTAGGGGTTCTTGCTTCTGATGAACCTGGTGATCTGAAGGTGAGAAATTACTGCAGTGGGAACTATATGGATGAGCATTTGGTTATTGGATGATTTAACTTTATTGCCTTAGATGTTATTAAGACCTTCTAAATTTGATGCTTTCTGTGTTGCATCCACATTAGTAATTCTACCTTGTTACGTGTGCAATTGTAACAGGAGAAGTATGATGATGTTTGAGTATTCTTACTTAGCATTCCCTTTTTGACCGCTTTTCTCCTGTTACAATTGCACATGTACCACGTTTTTTTTTTTGTTTACTGATTCGAGTAGTTGGTTCTCTATAAATTGTTGGAAACCTTTTCTTGTCTCCCCAAAGTATTCAAGTGATCATTTAAAATTCTTTCTGAATTATCAAGATTTTTTTTAACTGACCTTTGACTCTTTTCCTACTTTCTGTGTATACTGGATTTTTACTCTGAGACTTTCGGGGATGGTTTCTTTCCATAATTTCTGAGACCCATGACCTATCCTGAGTTGATATTTGGCCGGACTAAGAAACTGCTTCTTGTGGCAATGCCAGTTTGTAATCTTGGCTCAAAGATTAAGTATTTGCCAATCTATCTGCTAACCCTTGAAATAGGTGTGAATGGGTTCTCTTTTCCTTCCTGACCCTCACTAATTGTTCTTGAAGAAAAGGTTTGTGAATGAAAAAAGAAAGAAATTTTTTTTTGCCATCATCAATTCTTGTGGGATGTTATGTTCTACGGAAAATCATGGTTGAATGTAGTTTTTCTGATATTATAGAGAGGACAGTTGGGCTAACCTTGACTATACTCATATGAAAAGCTTTAATGTCTACAGTTGATGAAATTAAATGCTTCGGATGCTAAAGCTTCTAGAAAACTTAAATCCTATGTCAAAAAGTCCACTGAAGCTGCATTCAGGAAGGTGAGTCATGTTTATGATTTCATTTATTATACCTGCTTTCATTTGGGTAGACAATGCTACCTGAAGTTATATATCAATCTTAAATTTTTTTAGTTATTATTTCATAGATTTGGACAAAGTTACCGGGTTAATGTTGCCAGGTAGCAAGTAAGGTGGATTTTGAGTCTAAAATAGAAAGGATACATCCCCTGGCTCAGCTTGCTAAAGAACTGAAGTTGATTGCTGAGACAGAGTTCAATGTGTTTCACCCAGTGTTACGTTGCTGGTGTCCTGAGTCTGTGACTATATCAGTTGTGCGATTGCACCAATTTTATGGGGAAAGACTGGTTCGTTTTTGTTTTAGATTTTGAAGTCATTTCAATATAGTTGCAGCTGGTATAACTTTTCAAATTCTACCTTCTGTTTTCATTAATGCAGAAACCTTTCCTCAAGGGAGTGTCATCTATTTCTGGAGATGCTAGATCAGTGCTTCCAGCTGCTTATATGTTGGATCAGTACCTGACTAAGCTATATACTTCTGCTTTGGAAGCCAACAAGTTGCCTAATTCTTTCAATCAAGATTTCAAACACTGTCAGGTTACTATATGTTTAACTTCTAACTTTTTAGTGACTCTATATTGCATTTCTTAATTAGAGTGATTTTGCACTGTGGATAAGCCTCGTTCACAAGGTATAGTTATTTGTATATCTCCAACCTATTTGTGTAATGGATTGGAGGAAGATATTTGACGTGGTACATGTCCTGTTTAGGAAATGATGTAGGCATCAGAAGATGATGCTGAAATCATGTCCCATCATCCATCCAAACTGGACCTCATTTGGTTCACTGTGGATCAATGATGACGTGACATGGATTGCACGGTTCAGAAATTTGCTAACATAGAGCAGAATCCCCCCCTTTTTTTTTCTTCTAAACTTTGTATCATCTATGGAACTGACAGTGTTGGTCCCCAAATGATTGTCCAACATGAATGTGTTTCAGAGCTAAAATTGAAAGAAGTTGATAGCATGTTCTTAGCATGGTTTGCATTGTTACAGAACTTTTTTATGTGTTACTTTGTGCATTTTAGTCTAATTCGATACCATGTCACATTTTTATTGTCCTTCCATTTCAGATTGGAGAAATTTCGAAACCATTCATTCTTGATTGGGTGATTTCTCAGCATTCTCATATCTTAGAATGGACTGGACGTGCTTTTGATATTGAGGTTAGTTTGATACTGCTTTACAAAGATGTTATATGAAAATGGGAGTGTAATTTGGCTGATGTATCCATCTTGTTAAAATCAATTTAAAACTAGGAGGAAGAAGAGGAGGTAGGAAGAGAACATTAGGAGTAAATAATGTGTGATTCCGCCTGTAATTTTATGCACAACATCTTACTGAATGAATTGAAATAATTGCAATGGTGGTTGGTGGAGATACAAAACAACATGCAATGCGTTGCTTGATAGAATTTGATAAGATCTGCATGGGATAACTGTGAGGAGTGTATTTGTGACATTTAGTGAATAACTTGAACATGGTTTTGAAAACTCGATTGATTGAAGATTTTCCATGTTTGACGTTCCATAGAGAGTTTTTCCCAAAAAATCCATACTGATTTTCAGAGAAAAGAATGAGAAGGAAAACATGAGGCTCAACTAGACTGGTGTTAAAAGTATGGGTAGAACATTTTTGTTGGGATCTCTGGTTTTAAATTAGTGTCTTAAGTACATTTATCTGTTTATTATTTTCTTTGTTCGGTACATATTGGTTTGGGTTCTGATTTGAGAATTGGTGATTGATTGACATACTGCCACTGCTGATAGTGAGTTCAGGAAAGACAGAAGATCTTTTTCATTTTTAACTAGTTTCAATAATGAAAAGCTATTCCATGGAATGATTTTAGCATCCCATGTCAGTTACATATGTGAATTCTCTTTTTCAGGGACATTTTGAATTGGTATGTAAATAAATGTTTCAGGAGAATTATTGAACCATGTTTTTTGATGGGCTTATGCAGGATTGGGAGCCTTTATCATATCATCAGAGACATGCGGCATCAATAGTTGAAGTTTTTAGGATTATAGAGGAGGTATGCGTGCTTTTGAGAAAGTTTGATTATAAACAGTTTTGTGGTTGCAAAAAGCTATCCAGCAGTGTTTCTTCCACATAGCATTTTATATAATTTAAATGGAGGGTGCTCTATGAGGAAGTTGCAGTTTGCTGGCATGGTACCCTTGCGATGAGACTGTTTCTTGTAATATTCTAGGGGTCGTTCCTTCCTATTTATTGAAGCTAACAGCCTGCCACAAGGACCTTGATACACTTCATGCCCTTGTACAACAGCATTTATTCTTGTTCTTGTTACTTTGTTATTCGTTTATTAAATATGTATATTTTCACTATAGGTTGGATTCTTGTTTTTCTTCATGCATCTAATTTAATGTGCAGACTGTGGATCAATTATTTGGCTTCAATCTTCCTATGGATATTACACATTTACAAGCCCTGCTATCTGTGATTTTTCACAGCTTGGATGCCTATTTGATGAAAATGCTCAATCAATTAGGTATTATATTCACTTTATTTACTTTTGGCCAAAAATGTGTTTTTCTAGTGGGGGTGTGAGGAGGTATTTTTGGATTTACAGCGTGTCTATTCCAGCATGATGCATGTATCTGTTTTTTTTAATGGGTCCTTAAGAAGTCATTACTGATTGCTATTAATGTGAAATGAACCTGGAATCCCGGTTTAAGGCAAGGCATTGATCATAATATCTCTAATGTGCAGTTGAGAAAAACCATCTCTATCCATCAGCTCCTCCTATAACTCGCTATACAGAGACTGTTATTCCAATGATAAAGAGAAGTTTGGTGGTTGGTACGCTTTTGGATGAGAATGTTGCTCGTAAGTTGAATGAATTGACTATACCAAAACTCTGCATCAGGTTGAACACTCTTCAAGTAAGCATTTCAATTTATTATGGTCAAGCATACTCTTTTTTTATTGCTTTGCATGCCTAGTTGAAGTGGTACATATAACAATTTCTTCTCTTTTTTCTTTTGATGGAGAAACAAAAGAGACATTTTGGAGTTTGAGAGTAGATATTCAAGGAACTGATGTTTTAAAACCTTATAATATACATGCATGATATGAAACTTTAGAACAAGTTTGGAACCCCCAATAAGAATCAAATATAATTAATACTTCCTTGCATTTTATTTTGAGAGTGTTGGAACAATGAATCTAACCTCACATTCGCATGGCAACACTAATGGGAAGCTTGTGAGTGATTTACATGTGGTGTTGTATGCATTTTCTTGTGCAATAATTATGAAAAATTTCAGTGTTTTTTTGTCCAATAATTTTGTACCATCATTCAGTTTGTTCTGTTATCCATCCACTCTCCCTAGTTTAATAAATATGTTTTTGTATGTACTGTCTTACATAGTTATATTATAAATTTTCATAATGCTCATTTTCCCCCCGTTTTCTTACATGCTGGCAATTGTAGCATATAATTAAAGAACACCTCATGAATTACTGCTCTAATATTAGGATTATTAATAAGGCTAGGCTTGCTTGGGGTCAACCAAGATTCAGCCCGGGGTGTTTTAACATATTCCTTTTCATTTGGGCTATAGAATCAACTTGAGATTAATTATTTTGAGTTGCATTTGGTTATTTAAGGCTAGGCTTGATTGGATCAAGAAACTGAAAATGACCAATTCAATTATATTTTTCTTGTTTGATTCAAAGCAGTCCAGATTCCTACATGGATAGTTCATGTCCCAGGGGGACTATAAGTTCCAAAACTGAAAACAGTATCACGATAAGGAATTGTCTTTTTTTCCGTACTCTTACTATGGTTAATCAATGAGGGGCATTTTTTGTACACTCTAAACTAAAATGAAATTTACATGCAACATATCTTCTGGGCTTGTCTTACTGGGGCCTGAATCTTTTAGCCTTACCATGGTTGAGTTTGGGTTAAGAAATTTCAACTCAGGCCAGACAATTCATGCTTGCCTGATTGCTTTGCTTGGGCCTATAGACACATATTTTTAGATGTTCTAGTTGCTGTGATATACAAATTTGTCTTGATATAAGAGATGTGTTATCTGTTTTTCTTGTCCATAATCTGTTACCTATTTTTTTTATGTTGAAACATTAACATCTCTACTCATGTGGTTTAGAAACAACACTGGTTACATTGGTTAATAAACTGACTTCTTTGCGCTATTTTGTTTCATCATGCAGTATATTCAGAAACAAGTTTCCATTCTAGAAGATGCAATTAGAAAATCATGGGGACTCATTAGACCATCTCTTGACCAAAGACAAAGTAAGTTAAGTTTCATAGTAATAGTAGTAGTATGATAGTGGTGAGTATGGCAGCAACAGCTGTAACTACAGTGGTACTAGCTGGAATAATAACTGTAGCAGTGGTAACTATAGCAGCAGAGCAGCAGCGGTAGCTGGATCTACAGTGATTAAATGGGTGTGATGGTGGGGATTACAGCTTTAACCATGAAGAAACCATAGATAGAAGTAGGAGATGCATGCATGTGCATAAATTGAGCTCTCTTATGGATGACTTTTTAATGCAGCGAAAGAAGAGGTCCTGGAAGAGAGGAGTTTGCTAACAAGCAGTGAAGCAGTTGATGCGCTGTTTGCCACCACATGTCACATAATCAGGGACACCACAACAGATGCTATCAGAAAATTGTGTGACTTTACTGGTGAGCTAGGATCTTTTATGAATTTGCCACATCTATTTGTGGATTAGAGTTTTTCTGCCACCAGCTGCTATATGACTGCTGGAGTGCAAGCAAGCGAGGTGATAGCTAGAATTATTGTATTTGTTTGAAACATATTAACACAGCATGTAAATTCTAACTGTGATGCCGTGTCTGACTTGTGTTATTTTTACCTTGCTCATTTTTACACATGCCAAAAAGCATTTTGAATGTGTATGGGTAAATTGCATGTACATGCTAAAATTAATAGGAGGTCAGGATGAGGCTGTACTCATCCTTCCAAGGTCAGGCCATCATGTATTCCCAACTTCCTATTATCTATATATGATTGGAGACCATATATGAAACCAGGGAAACTGGCAGGTTGAAAATCCCATGACTGGACAAAGTATGCAATGGAACTTTATCTGCATGTTCAAAAACTTCAGGTGAAGCTTTCTGAGTAATGCTGTGTTGCTGACTTTATTGTTAAATGGAAGGCAATATTTGTCCATGTATGATATTAGATGCTAGGGTAACATTATTTGACTCATCTTCTCTAATATTATCTGCCTCGTTTTTGTGTTATGATGAGATCTCTGGACCTTTATCTTTTATCTGGTTGCATCTATGTCCTTCTATTTACTTGGCATTTCAAGTTGTATGAGAAGTAGCCTTAATTTCTAAATGTCACTTGGCAACCTCTAGGAGCAAGGGTTGTGTTTTGGGATCTGAGAGATCAATTCCTCTTTCATTTATATCGTGGCGATGTTGGAAGTTCTCGCTTGGAAAGTTGTCTTCCTCGTGTTGATACTGTAAGATATGGATGCACATTCTCACTCTTTCCCACATATTGATTTTGTGAGTCATGTCCATTTGTGTGCATGTACCTTCTGTTAGTATTTTATGAAACTTTATCATGGAGCTTTGTTTCTCAGTGAAAGTCATTCTCTCAACTGAAGTGACTCTGATGTAGGTTCTTGATCATATATGTGGTTTGATTGATGATACTCTCAGAGACCTTGTGGTTTTAAGCATCTGTCGTGCATCGTTGGTAAGCTCCTATCTTACGTGTAACTCGTTGATTCACCTTTCTTAGTAGCTTAAATGCATGTGCATTTTTCAGGAGGGTTATGTGTGGGTATTGCTGGATGGAGGTCCTTCTCGCGCATTTTCCGATTCAGATATCACAATGATGGAAGATGACCTTAATGTATTGAAGGTCTCTCTCTCTCTCTCCCCCTCCATTTTCTGACATGTTCATACATTATGAATTAAATCTATGGCAGAACTTTGGGTGTTTAAAAAATCACTTCCTTTTTACTTGATACTTCCACAGCAACAAATAAAAAATTGAAGTTAGAGAAAGTCGCCTATCACCAATTTTGTATTGAAAATTGTTCTTGATTCACATATTGATAGTCTGGAGGAAGTTTTCCCAAATAATTAAAAATTTGATGCAACTATGATAGTGAATTCATTTTGGCCTGCTTGATATTATGACCTTTGTGCTGCCCTGGTGCTTGAAATTTAGCCCCTAGCTATTTCAACCTGGGTTGCTTGCTGATATATCAATCACTACTCTCTAGGAATTCTTTGTTGCTGAAGGAGAAGGCCTTCCTCGTTCCTTGGTTGAGCAAGAAGCGAAATTTGCCCAACAAATACTTGGCTTATTTTCCCTCAAGGTTTGAAGCTCCTAAGTGGTTGATATTCCATAACCAGATGTTGGAAATGGAAGTTTCACAATTTTTCTTTTGGCAGACTGAAACAGTTATTCGCATGCTGATGAATGCAAGTGAACACATATCAATGAGAGTGGATTCTCATAAATATGGTCACGTGGGCTTGGATGATGCTCATACTTTAGTGCGAGTGCTATGCCACAAGAAAGACAGAGAAGCCTCTAAATTCTTAAAACAGCAATATGAACTTCCCATGTCTTCAGGTATATTTCCTTTCAGTGTGACTGCAGTATGATATTTGGTATTTCCTTAATGTTTCTTTGGAAACAGCCGCAAAATGAGAAGAGAGAAGAGGGAGAAACACCAATGATAGGGAGACAGAGCTGAGAAAGTGTAGTTTCATTCAAAGCCGATTCAAAACATAACATATGCTGGTTCATATATGGCACCAAAGAAACGAGTAGAAATAGCAAAAATAAATAGAAGGCCAATACCCATGCAATTCCTTTTGAATATAAAAATATCTAAAAACCTTTTCAGGTTCTCATCAGTTATGTCACGTCTTCCTGTGTTTAGCCATCCTAACTTTTCTAACCTTAATCTCAAGGATAATAAAAAAAAACAGTTGAAACATACTTGCACTTGCATGCTTGTATATACACTCGTATACAGAGGCAATCTTGACGGCCCTTGCTTTTGGGGATATTATGTCTTGTCTACTTCCTTAAGGCTGTACATGTACCTGGGGGTCTAATTGTGGGGCAGGAAAAATGACTCCCTACACTGAATGGGTTTTGTTTCCTACTACTTGCCCTCTGATAGGCTTAGAAAAAATTCAGCCTGTAGATAAGAAGTACCGTCTTCCTACAAAATAAAGTACAATGGTTTTAGGTTTCCCTGTCAACTCTGGAACTTTGTCATGTTCATTCCTTGTATCTAGGGAAATCATAAGTCTCACTGCAGTTGGTGCATCTGCTTCTAACATGAAATGTTATTTCATGATAGTTCATTGTTGGATGGAATCTTATTTTCTTGGCTATTTAATGGTGGGCAGCAAGAATGAAATATGTGTTACCCTTCACTTGCTGGAACTGAGAAAAGTAGCTTTCTAAATGTCATTAACCAGTACAACTCTGTCAATTTTTCTCATTGCTTTCCATTCCCTTTCTCTGTATTTGATGGGGGGAATTGGAGTAAATATCTGTGTTGCCCATTTGGCTGTTTCTCAGCATTATGATCATGCTAGGAAAAATTCTTTATCTTGTAACTCATGGCATTCCGCTAGAAATTTTAATTAAGCGCAAATCAGAATAAGCTGAGAGCGTGGTTATATGTAGTATTGCCGTTACATGCGATTAAGGTGTTTTAGAATTTTGGTTTGTGTTTTGGCAGAGTATGATGACACTTCATCAAGGGATTCAAATTTTGGATCACCTCTTATACCAGATCTTCTTAAGCGAAGTACCTCATTTCATTGGCCGAAAAATGGCCAAAGCAGTTTCAAATCAATAAGGAAGAAACTTCAAGCAGCAACATCTGAAATCAGGGATGTGGCCCGGTGACAGTGCTGCCTCTTGGTATTTTGTTATCTTTATTTCTGGTGTCGACTTCAACAGAACTAGTTGGAGTTTATTTTGCAAGTCATTGGAAAATTCTGCACCATATATATTTGTATAAATCAACTATGATCAACCAGCTACTTCCTAGGCAAGACAGATATGTTCAGTTATGCAAACGACTTGCTGCTGTCCCCCGTGGTCATGGGAATTTGTTTCAGCGCCATCCCCCCAAAACCCCATCCCACGCCCGCTCCCCCATCCTCAGGGTCTTCGTATTTTTTTTCATCCGAACCTGTTCGAGCCGGTAATGGTTCTTACAGCTAGAGCTAGCAGTTTATGATTCAACGCTTGTCTCTTTAACTTCAACGAAGTCACTTCTAGGCAGGCGAGTGAGGTCTAAGAAGGGCCTTCGTGGAAATGTCAATGTCAATGTCAATGTCTGCAACTGCTGATTAGTCTCTCCCTTTCACTTGGAAAGCTTTTGCTACAATAACAGTTGGATTTGTCTATCTGTTTACGCTAATCATGCTCCCTAGTTAAGCCTGTCACAATCGGAGCACGGTAACGCATATTGGAACCCACTGACACTTCTATCTGTAGTTTTTAAAGCCGGTCGTCCTGGTGAATTTACTTGAAAAAAGTAGATTTAAAGCTTGGTCTGGATTGAACTGAACGAAACATTGAATCGCAATTATTGTAAAAAGAGTAGACCAGCTGATTGATTGATAATTCGTTTGCAAGGGATAAAAGCGAGCGGTCCCAACAACTTTAACTGTCATTTATAAGAAATAAATCGGTGCGCTGGGGGAGTTTAGTTGTTGTTTGTTCTTAAAGTATTTTTTATTTAAAAATATATTAAAATAATATTTTTTATTTTTTTAAAAATATTTTTAATATTAACCCATTAAATATTAACTTGAAATAAAAAAATAGAAGTTTTAAATTTTTTTCAAAATATTTTTAAAATATAAAAACAGTAACTCAATTGTCTATTAAAAAGCTGTCATTATAGTGAGAAATTTAAACACCATGATCTGTCTTGACTTTTTCTAATCTTTGGTTTTTTAGCATTAATGGATTAATGGTGCAGGTGTTAGAAAAGGGTATCGCGGCGCCGCATTGGCACCGATTCCATGACTTTGTTACCCTGGTTTGTGTTTTTAAAGTATTTTTATTTTTTAAATTTATTTTTAAGATCTGTACATCACCAGAAAAACGGAGTGAAAGAAGGAAATTTAAATGGACGGTAGTGTAAGAATGAATCAGCAAGAGTAGTCAACCAGGTCAACTAGACAAATTCCAGGAAAAATCACTCGTTTATAACGACAATCACACAAAATGAAAGATGCAACAAACACCACAATGATTGTCCATTTGTCCATATTTGGACATGGGATTCGAAAAGTAAAAGCTAGTCCAATTTACAACGATACAAGCAAACAAGCGAAAACCCAAACTCTTACGAGGAGTGGGATGGGTTTTATGGAACTTCCTAGGGTGTAGCAGCTCCAGGCTTTTAAACCACTGTTTGTTTGTTGGTTTTGCTTTTCTTTTTCTTCATCGAAAAGCTTAAAGAATCTTAAGCTACATAATATATAGGGTAACTCCCTCTCCTCAATTAATAGCTGAAAAATCCGGATCGAGATACTTGACTCCAATTTACTTCATTGAAGAAGGTTACCGAACTAAGCTTCGTGTATCCCTTATATCTCTCTCTTGAACCAGAAAAACGTCCCCAGCTATCATATAATCAAGGAGCACCTAACTTTCATTGACAAATGCTGGTGTGCGAAAACATTGTCACCGGCATACCGATCACGGTTTTGCACTCGTCGGAAGCTCTTGAATCTGGAAGAACGGCAACCTGTTGTAAACATGGTAACCTTATAGCAAGATTGACAACTCCAGGAGTCCTTGTACCATCTCTAGCCAGTATCCTGTAGCTCAGGTACCTGACTGAACCCTCAGGCAGAAACCCAATATCAGTAACAGGAACCTGGCACCAACCCAGTTGGACTTGGCCCGTGATGAGCCTTTTTGTGTAGAGATGGAGATAAATACAAGAATACCGATTCTGAAAGAAGGCCATGTCTATAGGGACATGAAACTTATCACCCCATGTCGGATTTACTCCTCCTTGATCATCGACTCTTGTTCTGTACATTTGACACTTCTCATTACTGTTGTGTGGGTTTGGCGGGTATGCGGTGATGGTGATGAAGGGTCTTAGACGGTGAGAGAAAGGGCCTGATGATGTTTTCTTGAGTCCTTGGGCGGATATGACTGTTATCTCCATCGTGTTTTGGTGTGAAGAGAGAAATGCGATATGGAAAGGGAACAAGCATGTGTGTGTGTTGCGAGGGCGATGCGAGACTAATAAAAAGAGGGAGTTCTTGGGAGCTTCAAGTGTTACTTACAGTGCAGTTTCGTTGTGGACTAAATTAATGGTGCGATGGAAATTTAAACGGGGGGTGCTTCTTTGTAAGTACGGAGAGGAATTTTAAAAATACAAACAAAAAAGCACAGGTTTTCGCGTCAGTCGAGCCAACGGGTCCTCTTTCTTGCTCGAATAAATTAAAAAATAATAATAAAAGAATCTATCTCAGTTATTTGAAACAGTGAAATAACAAATTTATTCTTACGATAAATTTTTCTGAAACCAGCTATAGAGTATAATACAGATTTTTAAAATAATATATTTTTAAATTTTAATTCACCTAAATTTTCACCATAATATAATTATTATTTTCTAAAATTTCAGCTCACAATTACAAATCCTCAAAAAAATATAATAAAAATTCAGATAACTACGCGGAAATAATTGAGGGGTACATGTAGATTAATTTATATATATAAAAATAAAAAAACAATATGAGCGTTACTTTTTTTCGGATGTTCCCAAAGGGATACAACAAGTAATACCTCTTGATAAATCATAATACGTGCTCGAGGACTCGGAGTCAATGTCATCATGGAGATGATGTTTCTTGTCCTCAAATTGAAACATATCCTCTTCCCTTGCCCGACATAATTCGTTTTGGAACGGCGAGGCATTGCTGGATCAGCCTCGTCAGGGCTCGGAATTTTCTCGTCCCTTATCCAGAAAAGAATTGTTTTATTTTATTTTATTTTTCTTTCTAGCCGTGTACTCTTGTCCTTCAAGTCTTAAACACTAATATCTTGGGTTAATTTAGAGAGGGAACGAAAAATGTAGATAAAATCATATGAATAGCTCTTTTAACTTGGTTTTTTTTTTGGAGGGGTTGCGGTGGAAACGCGATGAGCCTCCCCGGCGTTCCTCCCCATTGAATGATTACAAAAAATGTCAGTGTCGAGCCTCTCTCTCTTCCTCTTCGTCTTCATAAAGTATAATCCTTTCCTTTTCGGCTTCACTGTATGTGACTTCAATTAGAGGTTGTACTGCAGTTGGTTCCAGCGCATCATTCGGCGCCTGTTAAAGACTTGTTTTCTTCTTCCTAACTTCGGAGGCCGCTCCATTTGCCTCCTCGCCGACATCATAATCGAAATAAATTCCCTTTTAATCACGGATGGGCAGCCCAATGATTTTTGTATACATTCTTCCTCGTAAATTATAAACCATTAATGTTTTTTACTTCATTCTATAATAGATTTATTAGCAATTACTTTATTCCGCAATTAAGAATCTATTATTAAATAACATGAAAATATTTATATTTTCATAATTATGAATTGCTGTTAAACATGAAAAGATTCACATGATTTGATAAATTTAATTAGTTGTGACTTGTTAGTTTATTTGTTACAATTACATTGATTAATTTTTTTAATATAATAAAATATATAACTTTATATTGTTATTAAACTCATTCCACAAGGTTAATTTTAAAACTTATTAGTTTGATTTTTTACCTAATTTTAATTTAAAATTATATCATTTTTAAATTATTTCAACTTGACCCAGTCAACCTAGTTATTCTAAAAACAACCCACTTAGTAGATTATAAAGTATAAGGATAAAATTTAGAAAGTAATGATAAAATTAAAAATAAAAAGATTTTAATATGATTTCTTATCTAACTCGTATTTTTAAATTAAACTATGTAAAAATTGTTTTAATGCAATTCAGTTGACCAGATTGGTCTAAAGACAACTTGATAATTATTAAAAAAATTAAGAAATTAAGAAAAAAATAATAAATTGAAACAAAATAAAAGGAGAAAGGAAAAATATATGAGGTTGAATTGAAAAAAAAAAAGAAATGAAATGAAAAGGCTAATTTCATTAAATTAGATTGCAAAAGGGTCTAATTGAAAGAAGAAATTTAGAAATTAAAATAAAATTGAGGTGTTTCACTGATCATACGACGTGAAGCGGCATGATAGTTTCCAAATGTTTCGGGTAATTCTAGTTTTTCTAATTAATGAATGGAGTGATTTCAAATCCCTTTCAAACAATATAAACATATATTGATTTATCATAGATATCACCAAAATCTTTAGCTCTCACACGCGTACGGTGTTCTCCTAGTTGAATACAATCCACTTGCAAGGAGGTAGAATTTGCTAGAGGCCCACCGGCAGGAAACATCGAATGGCAGGGATATTACACCGCTTGCCTGGTTGCCTCTGACAGGGAAGGTTAAAATTAATACAATAAGATATATTATTAAAAATATTATTTATTCAAAATAAAAATATTATTTTATTTTATATTTAAATACTAAATAAAAAAATAAAATATTTTGCAGGGACCCAGGCTCCTCTTGCCGCCCCTAGTTTCAGCCCTGCCGCTGGGGCTAATTAGATTGTAATTGCCAGTGTATATGCTTTAAGCTCTTGATCAAAATCTCAGTCCTTTTACATATTTATTCAGATTTATGTCAAACTAGATTCAATAACAACTGACCCAGTTTGAATCCGATATCGCTTGATCATAAAATATAAAAGAATTTAACTTGATTACTGAGATTTTTTATGCATTGAAAACCAACGCGACGCTGCATAGTTTACCTTGTACATGTATTTACTCGTCTTAATTTCATGCGTTTTGAGGAAAGTCAGATCATTAGTCGCAACTTGCTAGAGCCCCACCCCACTTGAATCGAAGGGGCTCGGTGATTACTTGAACGGCCAGCAAGATTTTTCATTCGATCCATCATGTGACCTGGCTAGTGGGACGAGAGCAGGAAAGCGCAGCAAGAAAAAAGCAAAAAGAATTATAATTTAGTCCCTTTAGTTCCTAAGTTTGTTCATATTTAGTCTCTTTGTCAATTCTATTCTTTTTAAATTTATTTATTTTACCTTTTCTAATAAATATAAAAAGAAAAGAGAATTAAGTAACATGAAGAAATTTGAAGATGATCAACCTGTTCAATGGAATACTGTTTTGTGTAGTATTCTATGAGGACTAATTAATCAGTTTAATGAAGTGGATAACTTGAGTTACAATTAACTCAAAAAATAAAAAATAAAAGAAGAAGGCTTGTTAGTTCAGTTTGATCTGGCCTGGAAAACCTTTGATACCCAACGATTACCCCAGGATTTATTGAGCTTCTTATAGACCGGGCCTTGTTCGTACTCAAAGAAAAATCCTCAAGGCCTACTATAAAACGAAATTTATGCAGAACCACACTGAATCGGCTTGCGAATTGTAAGATGAACATGCGTTGCTAAAGTCAAGCCCATTATTTGGAGCTTATTAACACTACAATCTAAAAATGAAATTGGCGTTTACTGTCGTGTTACTATTCATACACTCAAATTAGATTGTTCACACAGCTGTTAAAATAAAAATTTATAAAATAAGGATCAAAATTAACAATAATAAAAACTAAGTTGTTTTCACACACAACCAAAAAAATGGAGAAATCCAAATTCATATACTTGTTTGGTTATTATTAGTTTCTTGCTGTTGAAAAAAATAAAGAAGGTCCAAGGAACTGTTTGGAAGTATAGTTGTTATTATTTTTCAAAATGTTTTTTATGCTGAAATATATCAAAATAATTTTTTTTATTTTTTAAAAATTATTTCTGAGATCAGCGTATTAAAACAATCCAAAACATATAAAAAAATAATTTTTAATAAAAAAAATAAAAATTTTAAAAACACGGTTTGCACAACATTCCCAAATGTTCTCTAAAAGAATGTGAAGATAGACAAAGTTATCGATTAACTACATTTAAGCCATTAAAATAGAAAAACTCGGTGTCAATGATTTCATCTTAAAGAAGGAGATTTAATCGAGGTCATTTTAACCTTTAAACATGTTGAAAAACATAAATGAAGACTCTTTAGTTTATTTTTATTCATTTTAGTTTTGAGTTTTTAAATATTTAAAAGGTATTTTAGGCTTTAAAGTATGTTTATAAAGATTTCTAGAATGTTTTTAAGGTAATTTTAGGTAAAAACAAGTTGAAAATGAGTTTTTGGGATCTAGATATTTGCACAGATAATCAAAACATGCAAAAAAGCATGACATGTTTTCCAAGCAAAATTTTCTGTTTTTTCATAGGTCTTTTAGTTTTAGAATTTTATTTTTTGACCCAAAATCTTTTATACATATTTGAGTTCCCGAGTTTAAGAAAGTATATCATTGTAAAATGATGAAAGAAAGAGAATGTAATCAAGAAACAATGAAGAAGAGAGAAAGTGGTCACATTTTAGTCCCTAAGTTTGGTGTTAATGGATTCTATTTTATGTAAGGATTTTTATTAAGGTGTTTTTGTTCCTGCATCTTGCAAAAAAAAAAAAAAGATCAAGTCTTAGGATTTTTTTTTGAAATTAAAGTTATTTTTTAGTTTTTAGACCAATTAAAAGTTAAGTTGAGGTTAGGTATAGGTTTATCGAGATTTATGGGAGACTTTCTCCAAATTTTTTTAGGTTAAAAAAAGATATTTTTGATTGAAAAATATGGAGCTTAACTTTTTGGCCATTTAAGGTGATTGAAGATCATACTATTGAATGATACACTATTTGCTTTATTTCTTTTAAAGATTATCTGCTCTTTTTATGGTCAGGCCCACAAGATTGGCCTTACAAGCCCTATACATGTTTGGCCTTCTTTGTTATAAGTCAAGAATTTTCGCCCACCCTGACACATATGACTCATTTTTTTTTTTGTTAAAGTCTGTATGAATATTTTTCCTTTTATTTTAATTAAATTTCATAAAAATTAATTAATAAAAAATATATTAAGGATGTTGTTTTATTAAATATTATTTAATTTTTGCTTAATTTTTAAAATAAGATTATGACATTTTTTTATAACATTAGCAAATGTTTATATATATATATATAACTCTTTATGATTTTTTTTCTTAAATCTTATTTAATGACTTTCCTATTCTAGTCTATTTTTATAATTGTAAAATTAAATAAAATAGATTCTATAAAACAAAGTTAGGAAACCCAATAGGATCTTGCACCTAGATAAGGGATTTAACAAGTTCACTTGGGTCAAACCAAAACATCATCTCAATTTTTTAAATAAAATTAAAAAAACAAAACAATATTGAAAATACTTTTAAAGTCAAACTTGATTTTGATTAAGTTAACTTTGGGTATTCTTTGTCGATCAGGTAACATCGAGTAAATCCCACTTGATTTGATATTAAACATGTGTCAGATAAGGGGTTGCAGAGTCAGAGGGTCTTCTTGTTGACCTGCAAGATTAAATTTAATAACATTGCTAAAATGTTCACCATAATTACTCGCTTACAATATATTATTTTTATATTTTTAATATATTCATATAAAAATTATCTAATTTTTTTTATTAAAACTTGCTTTTAAAATTATGATAAAATGTTGTTTGAAAAGCAATTGTTTTGGTGAAAACGATTCCCAAAAAGAAATTAAGTTAATAAAATCAAAGGGTTTTAGTTAGATATACCTTTCTGTATTCATATTTGAAATATTCCAAATTGTTTTCATATTTTTCTAACAACTTAAAAAAAAAATGTTATATTTTTTTGTAGAAAAAAAACATTAATAAGAAAAGGAGGAATCATATTAGTAGGTTATTTTGTTTCAATGGAATTTAAATTATTGCTATTCTTAAAAAAATTATTACTTTATAATTAAATAAAATTTTTTTGAAGGACTCCTTGTAAATGAGATTAGATATATTAATTTAAATCTATCTTTTAATTTCTTGATTTAGTCTTTAATCAATGTTAACAACTCTTTTTAAATATTTATTGACACATGTGATTTTTTTTAATTAAACACATATCAAATTTATAATTAAAAATTAAAAATTTTCTTGGTGTTAAAAAATATTGACAATATCTTTGTATTTTTTTTTAAAAAATTCTATTTAACTTGCAAGGAAGAGTGGAACAACTAGATTGTAAAATAACTAAAAAGTTTGACAATTTCATAATTGTTGTTCCGTTAGGTGACTCTTCTACCTTAAGTAATTTTATAATTAAGTTCACTATTCATGCAATTTCCTTGAAGAAAATACAAATCTGATAGTTGCTTAGCCACGATATGTAAGCAATATCCAATCCCTTTCTTTATGGATTATAAAACGGAAAGGAAGGCCTGAAATTAAGAATTATATCTTGAGAATGTTCAAAGTCATTTCTCACATTTTCCTTTCTTGATAAATCTCCACCCCCAAAGTCCCAAATCAAAGGACAATGCTTTGAGCTAAAAGAAAATGTTCATACAAGCAAAGATGCTGTGATTATCTTAGAGCTATTCGTCCTTGTAGGACAGTTGTTGATAGCAAGATTTACATGAGAGAAGTTGCTTGAGATTACCCTTAAAGACCAGGGAACAAAACATGTTTTCGACCATTTTATTTTAACCTACAAAATTCCATATTCAGTGTTCATGTTTCGCAAACTCGCAGGAATGATAAAAATACCACACCAAGTACTCATGCTTCTACCCAGAAATCGCTTGGTGGTCCGATTTTAGCAACATTTTGAACCCTGTCGAACCACAGGATTAAACCCTACCGGATAAGGATGTTCCTACGCCAATGAATATGATCAAACAAAAGTTTGGTGGGAATAAATGGCTGCAGAAGTTTTGCTCCAAAACCTACGTCTATGATGAATCCGACTCACCCACACAAGAACAACCTTTAAGATTTCTCTTCGATTAAATTGCCTTTCTCTAGCACTAGCAGTTATTCAAGTATATATGCTACGAAGGAAGTAGAAGCAGAGAAGTGTACAGATTTTGTTTGAACAACAAATTAGCTTGCCAGTCATTACATGTATAATGTCTACCTCCCATTCACACCGCATATGATAAACTCTTTAACTAATCACTAGTCTCCGAGTTGTTAATTCAGGCATTGAATTTGGATGAACCGAGAAGAGTTATCAGATCACAAAAATATTTTACATTTGTTGATCATTTATTTACACACATATCATCTTTCAATTACATATTTCAAACGGCACATTTAGCATCAAACAAAAATGAGAACCTGCAGAAGAAAAAAAAATGTCAATGCATTTTTAGATCAAATTTTTCAAGAAGAGCTTGCATCTTAGCAATGATAGCCAAGCTAATACTCAAGAACTCCTTAGACCTCTCTAACTTGGCCTTGATCTCATCAAGAAACTTCGATCCCGTCTCCTCCAAACCGTCCATGCAAGTATCTTGATCTGTCATGGCAGCACTGATCCATGTCTGGATGTCGTTGACCTTTTCCAAAGTCAACATCTTCTCTCCAGGTCCAACATCCATGGCCGACAAAGAATCGTTGAGTTTACTCAGGGAATCATCAAACTGACTCGCACAATCTTTCAAAGCAGCCTGAGAGTTAACGTCATTGAAACTACTCAACAAAGAAGAGAGGTTCTTGAGTTCTGTAATGGAGACTTGGAGAGAGAGCTTGAAGATGACTTCTGGGTCAGGTTTAGTTGAGATGTTAAGAGAGGATATGCTTGTGAAGCAGGAGGATGGATACAGAGTCACGTCACAGACCGTTTTGATCGACTCAGCCGGGTTTGATGAGGAGAGGTACGGGGATTCATCTGGCTTGCTATGTGACTCATGGATCAATGTTGCAAGCGCTATACCGATGATTAGAGTAAAAAGGAGGATGGATGAAACGCTGAAGATGAGGATTCGGCGTTTTGAAACACTGTGTTGTTGGTGAGCGCTTTGATCTTCAAGGTGCGGATTCACTTTGCCATAGCCTCTGAACAATTTAATGGATTCCATGAAAACTTAGGATTTTGGTTTTGGAAATTGACAAGGGGTTTGAGATTGTTGATGTTTTTGTTCTGACTGTGTAGGGGTTTGAGATCTCATGAAATGGTTAAATAGTTGTCCAATACGATACCAGTCTACGCCGACCAAGTCTAAGCCATCTCCTTTACTCCTATCTCTCTAAAACCTCTATAGCATAACTATAGTTAGATATTATGTCTAATTTATATAAATTAATTATCATTACAAATAGGAATGATAATAGTAACCAAAACGGGTGGCTAACCAAGTGACCCGAAATGAATGGTTAAGCTTTTTTTATTAAAAATAATTATTGTGGTTTGGTTATGATTATTGTTAAAATTAAGTGACTGGTTATGGTTATAATTATGATTATAATTTCCATGACTACTGAAAAGATAACCAATTGAAATAATAAATAATATTTTTCTTATTATTAATGACATGATGTTATTAACAATGTGATTATTTGAATTTATTAAATTTATTTGTTATCTTAGATTTATTTAAAAGTAAAATGGACGGTTAATGGGTAATCGAAAGTTGATGGTTAATGTTAAGGTTGTGGTTATATTTAAAGCTGTAATCATAGTTAACCATAGTCATCCCTAATTAAAAGTGCCAAAATAAACTTTAATATATCAGAATGAATAATCTTAACATACAATTTAGTGAAGTAGAGAAAACAAGAACAAATTCACTATGACTGGATATTAAAATTATCTCTTAAAATAAATCGAGGTTTATAAAACATTTAATGAACAGTAGGATGAATATGTAATTATTAATAGATTGAGAGGTTATATATTGTCTATCCCATACACTTGAAAAAAAGAAAAAATTAAAAAAATATTAGGATAATGCATTAGGAGTAAATGCGAGATTCCTTTCTTCTTCTTTTTTGACTCCCCTTTTCTTTACAGGACCAGGCATGACGGCTCCGTAGCCCACGGGTCCTGGATCGAAACCAGGATTTAATACTAGCAGCGCGGGGATCACCTGCAATTTATTATTATTATTATTATTATTGTTTGTTTAACGTTGAAATTCAACTCTTTTTATATAACAAAAAAAAATATTTTTTAAAAAATATTATAATGTTAAAAATAAATAAATAAAAAAGGTTATGGCGTCCCTGCTTTGCAAGATATTTTACATTGCATCCACTGGGTAGGCGGCATCACGGCAGACCTTCATTGCAGTTTATTTAGACGTCAAATTTATATTCCCTGGCACCGCCCACATCTTTAATAAATACATTAATCTTTTCTGCACCTCTCATTTGGCTGCCACGGCAGTTCAAGGGTAACGGCATGCGACAATCACAAGCAAGCTCTTCTCCTTTAATTCTTCTAAATAGTTCGTAATTATATTATCAGACAACGCTAAATTACGAGTAAGATTGATTTTTTATATAAATATTGTTAACATATTTTCCAATAAAAAATAATCATTATTAACTCAAAATACAATATATTTTAGATGATTTTTCAAAAAAAATATTAATATATTATCATATTACATGATTTTTTTAAATATTAAGATTATAATATATTAGATTGGTCAGAGCTAACTTGTTAATCTTGGATTATAATACTATAATAACTCTATAAAAAAACAAATCAAAATAAATTATAAATGTTAAAATCTAACTAACTCAAAAAAAAAAAATATTGAATAATAAAATTAAAAAAAAACTAAAAAAAACTACTCATATCAATCCCGGGTTAACATGCCAAGCTCATAATCCGACTCATTAGATTAGGATAATCCCATAAAAGATAAATTAAGAACCTCAATCTCCAACCATATTAATCAATATCTTTTTTAAATATTGATACACTAACATATTAAATTGTATTTTATTTTTCAAATACTGAGACAATAACATATTAAATTAACTCGATTAACCTGCTAAATACTTAACCCAAGTCTAAATGTTGCATCAAAATTTATGATTTTTTTTATTATACTATAATTTAGACAATTTCAAAACTCCTAAAATCTAGAGTATATTACCAATTAAGGAAGTAATACAACAAAAATAATTATACCAAGAATAATGAAGAAAGTTCCCTTACCATACCTTTATAGAACTTAGTGACAAAAATTTGTGATTCTAACGGCTATGTATATTAACTTTAAGAAGTGTAATTTAATTAGTCAAGTGAGTTTGCTTTTTAGAGATCACCAATTCGAGTGCTGCAAACCTCAGAGCCAGTAGACACTTACCTGATTGTTAACCTTAAGGTCTTAGGGGATTGATCAAGGTACGCGTAAGCTAACCCAGACACTCACGATTACCAAAAACAAAAGGTCCATGTATATTTACAAAATTTTATTGAAGAAAATATTTACTTTGCTTGATTTTCATATCCTTTAATCCTATATACACAATTGATTTTACTTATGAACAAAAAAACTAAAATATCATATATATTTCCTATTCATTTCATATCCACTTATACTCAATTCATTATTCATTTACTATTTTTTTGGGTTTAGTTTTAATCTTTTAATTTCATCCTTTTATATTATATTTTATTTTTTTAAAAAAAATATTTATTTCAAATTGTATTGTCTCATATGTTTTCGATTTTAGACACCACTTTTATGATTGAATGAATATTTTTACGAAATCAAAATATTGTTATGGTTAAAAATATCAATTACATGAATGAGGATTACTTTAACATAAAAAAGTAAAGTCTTAAAGGGAAGAAAAGAAGAAATAAGACATGAAAACCAAGAAGAAGAGAGAGAGAGAAAAAATAGAAAAGAAAAGAAAAAAAAAGAAGAATGAGTCATCGGAGCCACAACAGAGCTACATTGTCCTCATACGCCATTAGAAAAAAGCCCATGTCAGACTTTTTTTCACTCTTATTTTAATTTAATTTTGATTCTTTGATAACTCTTGAATTAGTCTCATATTACATTCCAACCGAGCCTAATTAAAAACTGACCATGGAGAGAAAAAAGAAAAGAGAGAGAAAATAGCCTGTTTGGCTCGAGGTGTAGCCCAACTAAATCAAATAGATGAGAGGGAAAAAAAATACTTTCATGTCTAAAAAAATAATTTTCATGCCCATTTTTTATATTGCCCTAACTACTTATTGTTTTATGCAGCGCATGTTTTTTTACTTTACACTATGTCAGTAAATGCAAACAATTATTAACTCAGACACTTATCTTTCTCATTGATAGCTAGTATGACACCTACATTATTTAGATCACTATTTATTTACTATTTTTAAAAATATTTGCATTTACATCTATCTTTTGCTTTTACTAGAAGGATTAACTTCTACTTTGTTATTTAGTTAGCCTTAACACCTCTTGTTGAGTTAATCATTCCATTTATTATATTAAGTATAAACAACATCTTTTTTCTTATTAATTAAAAAAAATTATAATACTTGAAAATACATCTATAACACAAACAAGTTTTTTTATAATAGCCAATAATTGACATTTTCATGAAAGAACTATGTTCTCTCTAGAATTAAAAAAGATATTAACGAATAAGAAAAATGAAGCTTTAATTAAAGAAATGTTTTTTTCTCACTTACTTTAATTCTTTTTATTTTTTATAGATATTTATTTAAATTATTAAAATTGTATTGATTTTTCATTGAGCTACTACTTTCTATAAACCAAAGAATTAGCAGCAAGCTTACTTCCTCAATTTGTTTATTTCCTTCTCTTTTACCAACATTCATACTCTAGAATATCAACATCTAATAATAAAAAAATTCCTTCAAATAATCATAAACATGAATGTGCATTCTGAGGCATTAAGAAAAAAAAACTAGGTCATTGTTTTTTCATCTCATATTGATCAAGACTAGCCAAATTTTTTGAAGAAATGATAGAGGTTTTGATAATAATACACAATATTTTTTAAGCCATTTAGGCCGATTTGCAAGGGCTGTAATTTTGAGCCCAACAGTACCACCAATCCATTCTATCTAATCTGTATCGACACACCATTCTATATATTTTTTGAGGTTTTAAAAAGCGCCACACATAATTTTTTTTACAAGCATGCTTTATATATATATATATATATATATGCATAACATGCATCTTTTTTTTTCTTTTTTTTTATTCTATTGACATGAATTCCATTAATATTTTCACCAATCACATAAATATCACAATAATTATGATATGACATAATATTCAATCCAAAAATCATAATAATTATGACATGAAGTCATCATGGCTAGTCAATCATAGCACACTAATTTCTTTACCAATAATATCTCCTTTTTTATAAAGAAAGTTAATTTATAAATACACTATGGTACTAGACAAAATATAAACTTAATTCTTAGTTAGAGCTTCACTTATAACCATGCCATAAAAACTTAGAATCATGCCATAAAAACTAGTCATGTCATTCAAGATCATAAAAACCAAGTTATTCTACACCATGAAGCTACCATGCAATTATAGGTGGAGGCTATGTACTCTTTTTCTTTATAATTTTTTTATACTTGTTAATTTAAACATTGAAGGGTCACTTATTATAACATAAGATTTGGTTTTTCATGTGACCATTAACTAGATGCTAACTTGGTTATTATGCTAGCCTAGCCAAGACATAACCATGAAAAGTTAATTTTTTTTTCTGGAAATTTTTTGTGACTTCATCGAGTTTAATCATTTTAGTGAAAAATTCTTTATTTATTTATCATCAGTTAGTGATAGATTGAGAAATTACGTATGTCATGTCTCTCTTGTATATTGTTCATTTCATGATAATGCTAGAAAAGATCTTTCAGAGCATATCAAGGTTAAATAGCACGCCTTGAAACACAATCCTTGGATTTTGATTGGGAATTATTTCAACATCATTACAGACCTTAAGGAATCTACTTCTACTTCTAATTATGTTAAATTAGACGTTGAAGACTTTACTAGTTGTTTAAATATAACTAATTTGTTTGATCACCCTTTTAAACCCTTTTAATGACTCTTTATTTACTTGATCTAATAGATAAGTAAATAATATGGTCACTAAAAAACTTGACAAGAGTATTGGTGAATGATGGGTGGCAAGTTAGTCAATTGGTTAATTATATATATATATGTAAAATATATTTATTATCAATAAATAGTTTTTTAATATTCATTTGTATTTGCTTATTAAATTTAATATTTAATTAATAAATTTAGAGTAAATATAAAATTTATGGAATAAAAAATATTTTGTAAATAAAATTATAGAGTTATAATTATGAGATTTTTATTGTATCAAAACATTGTTTAGAATGTTCTACATTTATTAAAGTTATTGAGACCGATACATGTTACGTTATTTTCTTTATGTGATGAAAATAATTTTTTTTATAAATTGATGTACGAGAGATACCTAGAATGAATATATGGATACTTGTCAGATGATATATGTATTAAAATGATCTATATAAAAAGTTTATATGGAGAGATTACCTATGTTTATAAAAAAACTCACATGAGAGTTATGTAAATAATCCTTAAACTTAGATCATTAAGTGATTTTATATGAAGAGTGTTATGTTTTAATCTTGACTATATGTTTTCTTGATCAATGGTAACAAATGAGCATATATTAGGTATAATATAAATTATATGAAGATATTTGATTAATTAAGAAATGACTCATCACCTATAATAAATTAGAAAAAAATATTCTATTTGTTTTCAAATAGTATTGATTATTAAATTCTTTGTTGAGGTGGAATAAGATTTGAAAAGAATTTCATATTTTATTTAAAGAATTAATGACAATAATATTGAAAACTAAATTGTTTTTACAAAACAGATTTACTTCATGTTAAAATATCTAAATTAAAATATTTTTAATAAAAAAATAATAATTATACTAAGAAACTAGTCACTAAATGGTTAAGTCAAATCACTTTATAAATCTTTTAATAGTTGTGGGATTATGATAGGTTATTAAATATTATATTTGATCTTCAAATATAAATAAATTAATTGTTGAATTGATAGTATATTAAATTATTTTATTTATTCAATCTTATTTTATTTAGGATTATAATTTATATTTTGATGAACTTATTAAAGAACCTAATTAGACATATACATAAGAATTATTGGTTAACAATTAAAATGGAATTATTAATCAAGTGTGACTTGATTGTAAATAAATTTTAAAAATTAAGAACTAGAATGTAATTAATATAGAGGATTATAATTCTAGACTTAGAAAAATTAAATACAAACTTAATTGAATAAATTTATAAAATTATTCTAAAATAATATATGTGATATGATTTAAGGGGCAAATTGATATTTTATTATTTATATGATTTTTAGGTTTTTTTATATATAGAATGTTATACCGTTTTATTTTATGTACATGATAGTATAATACAAAAAAAAACTAGCACTGAAAAGTATAATAATTTTTTTTATAAAAGGATTTAAAATTTTTTTTACAATTATTTCGTATGAATTATCATTAAAAATAAAACAATTATATAACTTATGATTTATGACAACTTAATCTTTAAATAATTATTTAAAATTATAAATAATATTTAATCCAAAATCTTTGTATAAACTTTACATAACTCTAAATTTATCTAATAAAATTTTTAAAACTCATGAAAAATTTAAATTTATTGTTTTCTACTTTTCCGCTACAAGTGGAGTTCTCCCCCGATGCCTTCTCCCGAGAATGATATTGGAGAGGGAAGGCCCTGCGTCGGAGTTTCGTGCACCGGTGTTTTCTGATCACTTCTCCCAGCTTACTACAAACTAGCATTGAACTGCATTCAATGCCTAAACCATTTAAATATTTCAATTTCTGGAATAGTCATGCAGACTTTGGTGATATGGTCTCTTCTGTTTGAAGGGAAAATGTTGTTGGGTGGTCTATGTTTAAGGTTTGGCAAAATCTTAAAGCTTTGTAAGGCCCTCTTAAGCAGTTACATTCAATATATTATGGTGACATAACAGAAAGAGTAGAGAAAGCAAGGGCTGACTTAGTCGCTGTGCAGACTGCTTTGCTAAGCAATCATTCAGATCATTTTACGAATGAATTGCCGAGGAGAATTTCTTAAAGCAAAAAAAATAGGATCACTTGGATTAGGAAGGTGACAAGAAAATAGGGCACTTTCATCGAATTTTCAGAGCTAGAAAAGCCAGAAATTCAATCTCTTTATAAGGATGATGGGACTTAGCCGACTAATGCTGCAGCTATTAAAAGGGAGATTGTGGGGTTCTATCAAAATCTATTGTGAAAAGTGGACGTGAATGTCACCGGAGGAAATGTTAATTACTGATCAGTTATCTTCTGATCAGCAAAGTGCTTCGATTGCTTCAATGACCTCTTCTGAAATTAAAGAAGCAATGGTTTCTCTGAAAAGACATAAGGCCCCAGGACCAGATGGGTATCCAGCTGATTTTTTCAAGAAGACATGAGATATGTAGTTGGGCAAGATGTTATTGCTACAATTCTTAATTTTTTTCACTCCGGCAAACTTCTCAAATCTGTGAAAGTCACTGCCATTATTTTGATTCCTAAAATTGCCAATGCTAACAAGGTCATTGATTTCAGACCCATTTCTTGCTTCTCCACTTTAAACAAATGCATCTCGAAGATTTTAGCTAATAAAAGGTGTGCTCGCCTTCTCTAATTAGCCTTAACCAGACAGCTTTTGTTCAAGAGTGGAGAATAGCTGGTAAGATAATGCTGGCCCAGGAGATTATCAAGGGATGTCATAGAAATAATATGGTTGCTGCTTGTACTCTGAAGATTGAATTGAAGAACGCCTTTGACTTCGTGAATTGGAAATTTCTATTCAATGTACTTCTCGCTATGAGTTTTCCAAGGTATTTTCCTAGCTGGTTACAGGCATGCATTAAACATCTCCTAGTTTAGGAGTTGTTATTAATGAGGGGCTGTCTGTCTATTGTGAAGGGAAAGGAGGATTATGACAACATTTATTTGAATTTAGCAGTGTTAAGCGAGGCTTTCATGATACCACAGTTAAAACAATCAACCCAGCTCGGTGGCCCTGAGTTCTCCTAAATTAGGTTTTTTCCCAGATAGTTTGGAAGACAATAAACCCTACTTTAGTTCCTTTTGTTTAGTTAGATGCTTTCATTCATTAAAAAAGAAAGAAAAAAGAAGCTTCCACAGAGCTAGCAAAGTAACACGTGATCCGAGATCTTCACGCTAACAGCGATCGCAAGTGGCAACAGAAGTCATCTTCTAGAAGCATATCTATACTCTGGAGTCCATTACAGTTTAACAGCTGACCAATAGCTTCCCTACCAGAAGCGACCTTCAGATCCTAAATTCAATAATTCAGAAGCAAAGTAGTAGTAATAATAATACACAATTGAGTACAGATGGCCGGTAGAATATTACAAGAAGACATGCGAATCAACCAACCATTGAAGTCGGAAGTCAGAAGCACATCTACCATGTATAACTTGCATCAGCAGCAAGTACAAAATCATCCAACACAACACAGAAGAAACAAAACAAACTAAAGACTGGCTTCTAAAACCTGCTCTAATTACAAATCTAAATCTGGAGCCACTAAATGGAGAACTTACTCTAAGCTTTGTAATCATTGTTTACCACGGGACAGATCCTCTCCAGCAGCAACCAGTCACCGTGCTCTGGAGAATCTATCCATCTTGTTTCCATGAGGCGCCGTTTTGGCGCTCCAACCACTTCTTTTGATGCTCCCAGCACCCTCATCGCATCCTAAAAAAACCGACTCTTCAGTTCCCAACAAACCAAAAGATGGTGACTTTTCCCTTTCCGTAAAGACAGATGCACCTTCCAGAAGCGACCCATCTTTTAAGACACGTGTCCTCTACCCATCTCCTGATCCAATTCCTGCGGTGCACATCGTGCTCCACTCTGATCAGACCATCAGCTCTCAACCATCATTATTATCATTTCCCAAGATCTAACCACCGTTGATCTTGGTGATCTGAATTCCCTGTACTACCATCCAGCGGCTCCGCTTTAACGTCAGATCCGTGCTCTTTCCCTTCCGTTTGTTGCCGGTTACCCTCCTCCTCATCCTCCTCGTCTATCCTCACGCGCTTGAATCCAATAGAAACCCCAAACAGTCTTGGGCTCACCTCCGACTCCGTAGCCGCCGCTCCGGCCCCGGGTCTACCACTAACCGCCACTTCATCCGCCACCGGCAACAATTCCAAAGCGGCCTTGACTTCCGCCAAATTATTATTGCTATTATTCCCGCTATTACCCTCTAACTGAGGGGACGCGTAATTATTCATCAATACCATTATATTATTACACAGACCTCTCAACTGAGTCAACTCGTGGCTCAGCGCCGAGTTCTCCTTCCTCAACCTCTCGTTCTCCTCCAGAATCTCCGGCGTCGTCGTGCAGCTCGTCGTCCGGAGAAACGAGCTTGCTCCTCCCGCCGTCCCTGCCCCGCCAGGAGACGACGTGGACGATATTCCCTGGTCATCACCAGAGTTTGCAGGAGAAACCGCTCTCGCCAACGTGGGGACAGCGGCGACCGTAACGGAGGCTGGCGTTACAGCTGATGACGCCATCGGAGATATTTTCCTGCGCTGAATATCGCGGAGAAGTGCTTTCTCGCCTCGCCGGAAACAGTCATTCGCGAATTCCCATCGATCGGGTACCACCTTTCTAAATCCCTATGAAAAATAGCATAAAAATAATAACTGAAACTTTTAAGCAGAATTAAACAAACAAGACAGGACGACATAATGATTTAATTCAAGTAAAATTAAATGCTTACGTATGTGTTGAGTTGGCGAACGAAGCTAGAGAAGTTGTTGTGCTTGAAATATTTAGGCAACAAGTCTCTAGCGAACTCCGCAGGACGCCACACTATGAAGGTTGATCCATCGTCGTTCCATGAAATCAAGTCGTCAACCGACGGGTCATCAACCAGCTGATAGGTTTTGGTTAAAAATGGAGTTGGTAGAGATCTTTGTGAATCACCCGATCCTGATGTTGGTCCGCCAGCTGCTGCTCCGCCGCCACATGAGGCGGGTGATTCGCCGGTTTGCTCCACAGGCAATGGCGGCATAGAAGGTTCGATATTAGATCCCGAACCCTAATACAAAACTGGAAGCAAAGGAAATATATTTCAGAAAAAGGAAGAAAGATACATACAGAAAAAAGAATAACAGTATCAATCTTCTGTTTGGTTTTTCTAGAAAGTGTAGGATAGTAAAACCAATAAAGAAAAGTGAGGACATCAATTGTTATAAAATTTGACGAAGCTAAATTTAACTGCTAAAAACTATAATAACATGAGTTACTCCTCATCCTTAACAATGAAAACTGAAACAACAACATAAGAGGTTTAAATTTTAAAGATATCAAAATATCCTGCAGTTTCTCCTTGTTTTTCCGGTAACGATATAGAAGTGCTAGAACAAGGAACTCAATCAGTAAGAATCTTGTCATTCATACCCGAAGAAAGTAAAAAAAATGTCAGATTCATCTTTCCTTATATATCCCAGAGCTGGTGAAATTCTCTCACCAAACAAACAGAAAATACACGAAGCGACGTTTATCAAACTCGACGGTAGCCTAGCTAGGGCTTTAATTAAACGGCGTGGAAGGAAGAACCGCCGACCGATAAGAGGTAGCGAAGATTGACGTTAGAATTTGAGATTGCGAGAGAGAGAGAGAGGATGGGGTTAGGTTTTTGTTGTTTCTAGAAGTTTCTGGGTGGAGTAAATGATAAGGAGAGGAAAGGGAAATCGTGGGTTCGAGAAGGAAAGGGAATTAAAAGGGCAAAAGAGGGTAAGGGTCCCCACGTACACACATAGATTAGATAATTACATGGATTGGAGCGGATAGGAAGGCGCCAGAAGGTTGTGCGTGGTGGCTTCTTTTTAGGTCATTTCCAGAAGTTTCTCTTAGTAGCAACACGTCATCGTTTTTAACCCACAAATTTTATTTACTGGTTGGGTTTGGAAACAACCGTGGTAGGATATTATTAATAATGGACAAACCCAATACCAGCCCATGTTTCTCCATCACAAAGGCTCGGTTATCAAGGAAGTGGTGTCCTGTCATGTCCACAAAGCCTGCTTTAGGATGTGTTTTGCTGGGAAGTTTGATTGGTTTTTTAAAAACTTTGATTTTTTTAAATTACACAATATACCACATAAAAATAAAAAATATAAATTTTATAAAAAAATCATCACATTTCTAAGTCAACATTTCCTTAATAACTATGATTTTTTTTTATTTTACAATCTTGATAATTAATTATTAAGTATTATAATTAATTATTAAATATGGATTAAAATAGTAATTCATATTTTTTTCATTTGATTTTTTTAATTTTTAAGAATTTAGAGTTGATAATTTATTTTAATTTGTGTTTTGTATGATTATCACAGTATTAAAAAATATCTCAACATCGAATTAGTATCGGAAAAATATCATAACATTATAATATTGTTTATATTTTAAAAACTTTATTTAAATAAAAAATTATTAGAAAAACAAGGTTATTAACTTTGTGGAGTCAATAACCCTATTCGTTAGTTTAGCAAGATAACCTGACTATTTCGATTCATGGGTTTATTGGTGGTTTTTCTTTTTATTATTTGAACTAGATTATGTGTTTATTTATTTTTCTCTTTGTCATATAATTAAAAAATAGTTTAAAAATATGTTATTAAATTTTAAAAAATTCATAGGCCTGTTGATGGGTTTAGCAAGTTTAATTTTTTTTTTAATTTTATCATTTAATAATGAGCTGATTGACAATTGAGTTTCATAATTTGTTTCATTTTGCTTTCTATAAGGTTATCATATTCTTAAAAAAAAGCCTTTGTATTGATTTGACGCTTAATGTTACAATTATTTATTTTTGTTATCATATAGTTAAATAGAAAATAATTTAGTAAAATAAATTACTAATTTCAATGGAATCCATCACATAGTTTGTGGGTTTGATGTATTGATTTGGGTTACTCAATTCATAAGCTTAGTTAGTATACACACTAAACCTGATATGTTTATTTTTTAGTTTTTTGGTCTTTTTTTCTAATTGTTTTTTATTTCATTCTTTTTTAGTATTGGATAGGCTAGGAAATTGAATTTATGGTTTATTTTTTTCTACTTTATATGGTATTATCATGATCTCAAATAAATATTTTTTTAGGGTTGATGCTCAATTTTGCAAACATCTAATTTTATTATAAAATAAAATAAAAATAATTTAAAAAACAATAAAGTTATTAAACCTATTGAAGTCTATGACCCAAGTCACTAGATGATCAACATTGATTTAACTTGACATTGTCTCAACATTAAAAAAATATTTTTTTTTAAGTTATGTTATGTTTTTAATGGTTATCTAAGTTATTTTTTAATTTATTAAATTAAATGATTCACTCTAAATCAATTTTTATGCAGTTTAATTTGAAATTTGAGCTAGATGAGAAATCAAGTTGACAAATTTTAAAATTGAACTATTTAATTGGATTTGATGATATTGTTAAATTAAAAAATTCTTTATACTATTTATATTTTTTATTTTAAAAATAATAATTCAAATCACAGTGTTCCGCGGGCAAATATACTCATGTTTGCTTTTGAAAGCTCTCAATCATACAAGAAAGGATATTAGTAGAGTAATTTTATTAAAAAAAAAACTACAAATGTAAGGAAAGTTACTCTGCCCTAATAGACATATATATTACATCTTTACAATATTGATATTTGATCCTTAAAACTTCAACATATTGAAAGTAATATAGTTTTTTTATTATGATATATTTTTTTTATTTTTGCTAACTGTGTATGATCAGTTTGGTAATTTTATTTCTTAATATACAGTAAAATTACTCATTTAACTTTGAAATTAAATAATCTAAAACTGTTGAGATGCTTGGTAAATGTTGGTGCTGCTGCTGTGATGTTTGTTTTATACAAAAGGTTGATATCCAGGCCAAATTTGAAGAAGAAAAGAAGGCGAATCTGGGAAAGCTATAGAAAGGATGAGTTTGATTGCTGGATGTTTTATTTATTTATTTGGGTTTTGAATATGGACCCGTAATGAGTTCTGTGCTTTTTTCATGGCAAACGAAAATAAATGGGAGAATTTTCGCAAAACTAATCTTATACGGGGACTGATAATGATGGAGGTTGTGATATGTGTCAGGCAGCCCAGCTACTCAAAGTGTGGTGGCTGGAGGTTGCCATGTGTCAAACAAATTGTGGCTGCTTAATGTCTGTACGAGAATCCTATGCCATGAATCTAAACTATGTGGTGTTCTTTAGTGCTTGATTTCAACAGCAACATGAGGTGTTAAAAAATTATTTCTGTAGTGCCTGAACCTCTAACTATTTGACCCTTCGGCTCCTATGTTTGCTTGTCAAGCTCACCCTGCAGCCTACGTTGTCTAATTAAATAGGATATTTTCCAATCAACGAAATTACCGCAAGCAAGATCAGTGCTATGAATTAACACACCTTTAGAGTTCTTTAGGTGGATTCCATCTGTGTTTTGGACTGTCTTCGGGAGAGGAGGAGCATTGTGGGCTGTTTTGAATTGTTATGCCTGTGATTGTCGCATTGAAACTTCCATAAAATCTGAGCATCCGCAAAAAGAAAGCATGTCAATCATGTTATAAAGTGCATGCTTATGAACTGAGATAGAAATCTTTATAGTTTTCTTGAATTACTTAGTGTGGGTTTGATGCTTGGCATTTTCCCGCTCAGCTCCCTTCTTATCTACAACACGATTTAGAAAGGAGACGTTATCAGATTTAGATAGGTACTGCAGATAATAATTGTAGTGGAAGGTACAAATTGAAGTTAATTATCGATATCGGTGGTTGTTGTTGTACTCTGTTGTTTAGTGGAATAATTAATTGCGATTCATTGTCTATAGGATCTTCAAACGGGTGGTCTTGCCACCACTCTGAGCCGCTTCCATCTATGGTGTGATTCCTACAAGCTTGGTGAATTCAAGCCACTACAAGAGATCTCTAACCTGAGCATAGAAGTTTGTTGGGGCAATAATTGTGCCATACAACTGGGAAAAAGATTCATTGCATCATCATTCACCAGTATGGAATGCATGAATTGCTGTCATTTTCTCTGATAACAAATTCTATATTTGATGCTTACTTGAAATACAATGCTTGCTAACACATTCATGAATAGTTTTTTTAATTGCTAAGCTTTTTGTTTTTCTACCGTCATATCCTCTCTTGGCTGTGCTTTATGGTTTGTGCCAGCTCTTGCACCTTCGCGACTCCTTTTAGGTTGTGGTTGATGAGGTTTGTTCTTCTTTACCTCGGTTTCAGTTGCACTTCCTATTTTGCAGATTACTTTCCCTTTTGTTTTCTGCGGCATCAAGCTGACTTTGCTCGCGGCTTTTGGTTTGTATGTTTTGCTGCTTCGTTGTTCATGCCTTTAGGCTCTTACCTTTTAGTTTTCTTTTTGATGATGTTCGCCCTCAGGTATGCTTACTGTTTTAGGAAATCTCTCGCAACTTTGCATGCCCTTTTTTCTAATAGCTGATGAGGTTCCCTCTTCTGTACGTCGCTTTCGTTTGATCGCTCTCTTTTCCCTTTGTTTTTCGATCCCAAATTAAGCTATCTTCGCTCTATGCTTGCTCTGTCCAAGTTTTCATGTCTTTCCTTTTTAACTTTGTATGGCTTTCTACGTTGTTGCCTTTCGTGATGTTTGTTTAGCCATTTTATATGCTAGCTCTCCTGGTTGCGCTTCCTGGTTTAGGACCGCTCATGCATCTTTTCTCCAACGGTTGACAAGGTTTGGTATTCTCTGCCTCCATTTCAGCTCCGCCATCTGTTTTGGAGGTTGCTTCTTCTTTTCTTCACTTTTATAACATCAACATGACTTGACCTTGGCTTTCACTCTACCATTTTGGATGCTTTACCTCCTTTGTTTTGTATAGTTTCATGCTTTGTGATATATATTTTCGTTCCTAATTTTTTCCTTTTCCCTTTTATCATATCCTCTGTGCGGTAACAATTTCACTCAAGTAAGTTCCAGGACTTGCAATGGACATACTGTCCATGTCATTCCTTAGTATGATTTTACGACATGCATTCCCTTTCAGCATTTGTATGCCTGTTGATATTTATCTTTTGCCCTTCATGCATAATATACAAAAAAACTAACAAAAAAAAAATATTTGAGCCTATTTGGATTATCAAACAATCCAATACAAATCTAATAGAAAGAAAACCGCAAGAAAATAAAACAAATAAAAATTAAAAAAAATAAAACACTTCAACTTAAAAAAAATGAGAGCAAGGAAGAAAACTCAAGTGAATATCCTACATTTAGTCTAATTTTAAAAACTTGCAACTCGTTAGATTCTTGACTCGAGTTCAATAAAAAAATTTAATTATTAGTCAATTTAATTTTGAAAGATGAGATTATTAAAAAAAAATATTAATAAAAAAATTGTAAAAGCAAAAAAAAAAATAAAAAAATGATGATAAAATTTGAGAGAAAGCACCAAAGGAGGAACAAATTTTAAAAAAAATTAAAATAATTTCATATAAGATAAATAGAAATTAAAAAAAATAAAACACTTCAACTTAAAAAAAATGAGAGAAAGGAAGAAAACTCAAGTGAATATCCTACATTTAGTCTAATTTTAAAAACTTGCAACTCGTTAGATTCTTGACTCGAGTTCAATAAAAAATCTTAATTATTAGCTAATTTAATTTTGAAAGATGAGATTATTAAAAAAAATATTAATAAAAAAATTGCAAAAGCAAAAAAAAAAAAACAAAAAATGATGATAAAATTTGAGAGAAAGCACCAAAGAAGGAACAAATTTAAAAAAAAATTAAAATAATTTCATATAAAATAAATAGCAATTAAAAAAATTACTACCAAATTTGAAATATTAAAAAGTTATAGGGTGTGAAATCACAACTAGTAAAATCACTGACTTAAATTCATTTAAGAAACTTAATTTTCAATTACTTTAATTTCAAAGAATAAGATAAGTAAAAAACATGTTTAAAAAATTGTAAAAGTAATTAAAATAATAAGGATAAGATTTGATAGAAAAATAAGGAGTATGCAATTTTTTTAAAAAATAATTTTTAATAAAATAAAATACAATTAAATGAATGAAAACCAAATTTTAAAAATAAAAAAAATGATAGATTAAAACAATCATATAGGTGAAATTAAAAAATATTTTTGATTTAATAAATTATTTATATATTTAAAATTGTTAGGGGAGTGAAATTAAAAAATATTTATAATTTAATAAATTATTCATATATTAAAAAATAGTAAGGTGAATTGAAAAAATCTAAAATTTTATAATTTATTTTAAAATTAAAAAATATAATGATAAAATATTAAGAGAGAAGAAATTAAAGAGGTTGCTTTAAAATTTTGTAGGGAGTGGTGCAAAACTTGGGGAGGAGAAAGAGTGAATGAAAAAGAAAATTGTTGGCTACACACACCGTAAATCTCGAAAAACACGTGATAACCCCACGCAAAGGGCATTGAGATTTTCCAACGACCACCTTGGAAGGCAGCCTTCAGTATCTAGAAGGTCTTTTACGCATTGCCTGAACGTCATAAGGCCGTTTATATAGCACACATCAGCTGTTTTTTAAATAATTATATATAATATATGTAATTCACAACAATACCCCTGAGTATCCTTAAAAATTACTACAAAAACAAAGTAAAATAATAGAAAAACCTTTAGGTGAGTTTAATTATTTTTATCTTTAAAAACATCAAAATAATTATACTATTGTAAAAAAGTGAAAATAGAAAAATGTCTTGTCCTATACTGTCTGAAGTTGGAACTCTGAAGAGTAGATCTTCGAGTGGCGATAAAGAAGCTCGGAAAAAAACAGAGATCGAGGCAGTGATTGTGGCTTCGTCTAAACAGCTAAGTATGCGAATAGTGAGAGAGATTGAGAGAGATCTTACGAAAGCACCTACCAGCCATTGATTGTTGTGCCTACACCCGGCAGGATTGCAAAGATTAGTGCAGCTGGCAAACTTCATACCCATGGTTGTCGTTATTTGGTTAGATGAAATTGATGAGCTTCTTTCGTTTCACTTGCAGGAGGACACGCACTGGATATTGCAACATGTAGGGAGTAGATCAGGTGCAGACCCTCGAGGACAAAAAGTCCGCTTGCGAGACGGGTTGATCGTCAGACTATCATGGTACCAGCAACAGTGCCATTTTCCGTGGTCAGGCCTGCTAGGAACTGAGCATGTGACCCCCTTCCTGTCCAGGCAAAGAGTGTCTTTCCACTTGAGTCTCTTGCTCATGGAACTGATTATCTGTCCAGGCGTACTTATAATTCAAGCTCAGACTCAAATTTGCAGCCTCAGGCAACGGTACAGAGCCATCCTCCAGCATTGAAACACCACATGGTTGCAGCATAAGGTTGATGCTTTGAGAAGATGTGTTCATGCACTGGAGGCGCAGTCTGTGGTAGCCTTCATGAACCATACAAGGCAACTAAAAGATGCTGTCTTCAAACTAGAGGCTCGTGGGATAATTCTGCAGGGCTCCACGGGGATCTTGGCAAGCTAATTGGTAGGTCAACAGTACTAAAGAAATTTAAAAGTGGGCAGGTGAGAGTCCTTGTAACGAATGAACTTGCAGCAAGGGGTTTGGATGTTCCAGAGTGTGATCTTGTTGTCAATCTTGACTTGTCTACGGATTCATTATGCACATCGAGCTGGCAGGACTGTCCGATGAGCCAGAAGTGTTTGTTGTGAAGAAACTGCAGAAGCTGCTTAGCGTCTCTATTCCTGATGCGAGTTTACAGAGGGCAAGCTTGATGTCACTGAAAAGCGGAGAAACATGCGGAGACCTTAAGGTGATGGATAGGTTACTCATTATATCTTCTGGTTTTACTTGTTTCCATCAAGATAACGGCTATATTTTAGGGCATTGTCAATCCCTACTGTTTTCTTAAGCAGCTTGTTGCAGCTAGATTATGTTGAATTTGAAGCTCAATATGAGATATTCTGTTTCTAGGGCTTAAAGCAATAGTTACCACATATGAAGCCTATGATTATGACCTTCAAATAAAACAGCTCAAAAGCAACTCATTTACCGGGCATTAAACTAGTAGTAACAACCTACACAACCTAACACCCAATCATGTTTAACCTGGGAAAAAAAAAAGGGAAGGAAAATGATCGTATTTCATACGATTGAAGAAGCAGCAGAGATGATATTACACCAGGCATGCCGGTAAAGGGAATTCCTTTTCTACATGCAAATCGGAGATCATTTGTTGTGATTAAGAAAGGATGCTAGGATTTTAAGCAGGCACGAGCTGCGTCACCAGATGATTCTCTTACATTGCTTGGAGCTGATAACAGAGTGCATATCACAATGCCAAGGAAAGTCACAATCGACACGGTCGTGGAAATGATGACTGCCTTCCAGATAGATGCAGTTTTATCAATCTGTTGGATGGCCAATAGTGCTACCCAACTAGAAGAAATCAGAAGATAGCCTGCCACCTTTAAATGCTTACAAAAATATAAGCCATCGAGGAAATATATTTTCCGGATAGAGAGAAGGAAAAAAACATTGAGAGAGGAACTACAATTGTTGTTTTAAGCTTCTCCGAAACTGCACTATATCAAGGATGAAGCTCATGTAGTCCGAGTACATGCCTGGGACGAGGATGCCTCTGTGTCTTTGCTGTCACAAACAACTTTGAAGAGTTGGAAAGCAGAATAAATTAACACGAAAACAGATGCAATGAAGCAGTACCTGCATGCAAAGTAGAGTAATCAGGTTATTAATTGTTGACAAGTATACCATATTGATGTATCAATATATCATTGCTTAAAAGTTTACGATTAGAAGGGTTCAAAATAAGCAATAATCCAATGTATTTAGGGTTAACTACATATCTTGCTTTTAGATTCAATATCTTTAGATTTAGCTATATGTTAGGTCCAAATACATGTAAATCTAACTCCTTTATTTTTAGGTTTTAAAATAAGATAATAACCCAATATATTTAGATTTAGCTAGATACCAAGCCTAGGTGACATGAGTTTGATATTGCTTTCAGTTCCAACATCTTTAAATTTAGTTATATGTTGGATCTAAATACATGTGTGTCTAGCATCTTCATCTTTAGGTTTAGTTATACGATAAGTCCAATTACATATAGGTCTTGCTTGATATTGCTTTCAGTCCCAATATCTTTAGGTTTAACTATGTGTTGGGTTTAAATACATGTGGATCTAACATCTTCATCTTTGGATTCAATTATACGATAAGTCCAAGTATATAAAGTCTAACAAGGCACCGAACTCAAACATCCTTGGGTCAATGACATGCTGAGCTCAAGTATATGTAGATCTGTCAAGGTGCCAAATTCAAATATCATAGATTTAGCTTTATATTGAACCCAAAGACATATAAATTTAGCAAGACATCAGACTCAACTACATTTAGTTCAATTATGTATTAAACCCAGAAATATATAGGTCTAGTAAGATGCATGACTCATCTACCTTTGATTTAGCTATACACTGACCCTATTTGCATATAGATATGATAAGGTATCAGATCCTTCACTTTTAGGTTTGGAATGATTCCAAACCCAATGCATGTAAAGATGATAATCTTCTTAGGCTCTATGTTAGGTCACATAGATTTTTTTTTATTCACTTATCTTTTAACATAAAATATTAAAAGTTAAAAATGATTGTCTTCTTAAATCTCTAGGTGCTTAAAAGTCTCTAAAGGACCTACAGTATTCTTATCAATAGATGTTTTAGTTTAAATGGTAGTGTTCTGAGTTGGAAGAGTTCCAAATAAAAGAGCATAATTAATTCTATAACCACGTAAAAATACACTTTTACATTTAATAAAACAAAAAGGTTGTTTGGCTCAATAAATTCATCAATGAACTAGGTTGGTTTTAAGTATTCTTGATCTAATTGCCTTGTTTTGTGATAACAATACAACCATTGCATAAATATAGGAATAAAGTTCTCATCAATGATCCATATAAATACTTTACCATTTCTATTTGGTTTTATAAATTAAAGAAATGAAAGATATGTAAAGATAGAGTGAGTATCCACCAAAGAGAATTTAGAATATCCTCTTACTAAGTCACTATCCATATAGAAGCATTAACGCTACATAAAGAACTATGGTATTAAATATGTCATATAGTCAATCGGTTGGTTAAACATGATATTATTATATTCCAATCATGTAGTTCATGCATTGGAATATATTAAAAAAATCATAACAATAACATAATAATAAAATCACTTAATAACACCAATTTTTTTTCAATAACATAATAATAAAATCACAACAATCAACATTCCAATCATATAGTTCATTGAAAAGCAATAACATATGAAAAAATTGCATTAATATCAGTTTCATTACATATTGATAATTTACATATTAAATCAGTGCAAAATCTTTTTAATCAGAATTGTATTTTTCTTCTTTAATTTCCTCATTGCCATGTCAATCGAAATCTTTTTCATTGAATTGAAGCTTGTTGATCTCACAATCTTCATTAAGTTCTGTATGTCTATTTGTTTTCAAGATATCATTTAACTCATTAGTATCAACATCAACATCAACAAAAATATTCTTAACACCATAAAAATTAATTTAAATTTTCTTCTAACTATGTAGACTCAAAATGGATCAACCAACTCATTAAGTTGAAAGACATCGTCTCCCGTAGTTAATTCATTGTTACCATTCTAAACAACTTAGACACAACCTTTAAATTTAGTTTTCATAATGAATAACCATTTAAATCTAGAACAGTCCTTTCTAAATGAAAGATTATATATGTGATAAACTTGATGACATTGTTTGATAAAACAAAGATATCATTGATGTTGCAAAGTCTAACAGTTGTATTCATTTTAACCAAATAAAGGTGGGTATCTATTTTGATTCCTTAATTGGTGGCATCATACTAATAATATTTAAATAAAAAGATTTTATTCTACTTGTTATGATATTGCAATTCAATCACATCTTTTAACTTTCTATAATAATCAACTTTAAACTTATTAAAAGTCGATCATCAACATAAACTTTATTATTATAGGTCTTTTGACCTTGACCATACTCTTCATTAGAAAAGACATATCTATTAATGAAATACTCGTAATATCATCTAACCTTTTTTTTCAAAACCTAAACATAGTAAATCTAAATTATCATAACATTGTCTCGTATTTGATAAACCTGGTACATGGTTAAAACCATTAACAATTAAAGAAAAGGTGTAATAAAATTAAGTATTAGAAGAACTAAAAATTATTAAGTACTACTTACATGTGTTCTAAACTATGTGATAAATTATTTATCTTTTAATTGAAAATTTTAAGATTTAATCATATGTAGATTTTAAAATAGTCAAAATTGATGATATTATTTATAAGAAATTATTTAATCTATTAGTTTATATAAGAGTATAAAAATGAAATTGTTTAAAATAATAATGTGTTAGTATTGTACTTAATAAATAAAAAGGTCTTCATTCATTATAATTAAATAACATATTATTATGTGCATATCTGAATTTAATTTTGTCAAATATCTTGCCTTTATTATATTTTTTATTAAAGGCTATCTGTAATGATAAAATATTAACAAATTGTTATTCAAAGACACTTCCCTGCCATCATTATATCTTGGAATGCAATTAATTTTTGTTCTCAAGTGAAGTTTAAAATAGTACGAGATAAGTATTAAGATCTCTTCAACAATATAAGTCTTTCATATCGAAGCCTCAATATCTAGACTAAATAAATGTTATAATTTTTTTCAAAAGACAATAAAAATTTATTTGTGAAGAATATATAATATCTAACCTCTTGAATGAATACATCCATTTATACTGGACAAGACCACTAATTTTTTCCACAAACAATAAATATATATGTGGGTGCTCTATAAAGTCAAAGAAGGATGAAGAGAATATCATCTTGAGTTTACAGATTGTCTAAATGATATTCATTTCAAGATTCTTTATATATTAGCTATACAATTTTTTTGAGTAAATATCTCTAAAAAAGTGATTAATCTTCGTAATGCATCTCATATCCTTATTGGCAATAAATTTTGATAAGCAAATGGAAGGAATGTTTGTATAAATACGTGGTATTTATTCTCTTTATTCCATACAATCTTTCTTCTTTCAAATTCATAAATTTAGATATGTTCAAAGCATATCCATCAGGAAAACTTAGACTTTTAAGATATTGGCAGACAAGTAATTGTGCATTCTTATTAAAGGTGAAGCTAACTTTAAGTTTTACAACATGTGACCAATCATAAAACAACTTCATATTCTTACCTTGAAAAAACAAAGGTATATCTATTATAGCCTTTATGTTGTCAATTTTCTTTCCTTTCACATCCATCTTTGTGTTAAAAAAGTTTTCAAACATGTTTTTTTTATATGTATGACATCTAAATTATAGTGGATGATATTAGTCTTAAAATAAGAAAGCTCCTAAAAAATATTTTGTTTTACCTAATTGTAAGTCACATCAAAATCAAGAAACTTCTGCTTACCGAATTGAAACCAAGCACAAAGACCTTGTACAACTAGACCATGTCATATAATTCTTCACTTGATGGTATCGACGTTGCAACCTTTCTTTTAACTCCACCTATAAAAAAGTCATTTATATTCTTTTTATACTTGTGATTGGTTGACAAGAACCTCCAATGACAATAAAAAATAAGATGATTTACCTTTGTTATTTTTTATATAGTATGAACATACTAGTATTACATACATGCTTTAACAAAAAAAAACCATCTTATATATATAAAAATCATTGATAACTGACCTAAAAAATGTTTTTATCTAAAAATTTTGTTTGTTTTTAGACATCATTCATTAAATTCCTAAATGACTGCAATTGATTCAACTCATCAATTAATTGTTAAAGAAAAATATCTATATTTTTACCCGAACTATGAGGATCGGGTATAACCCTAGATAAAAACATAAACTTTAGTCTCTTACACATCCTCAATGGCAAGTCATAAATCGTGAGTATCATTTGGCAACAAGAATAGGGTACAATAAATGAATTGAATGGATTTAATTCACTTATACATAACCCAAGATATATATTTTATGGTTTCATTAAAAACTAAGAATACACCATATTAAATGACTTTTAGGCTTTACTATTGAAATGGTGCATCATGACTCAATCTATCTTATCATATGAATGATGTTATGTTATGTGTTTAATAGTTTTTAGAGATATAAATAACATTTGTAGTCTGATTGAGAAGTATCTTATTTTTCTATGTGTAACAATACTTCTCTCCCTATCAATTTTGAGTTTATACCAAGCATACTCACATGTTTTATAATCAATAAAATCCATATTTTCATAATAGTACAACATGCAAAAATTTAGACACATGCCAAAATTATGGTATCCTACGTTAAATGGCTTTATCAGCATAGAAGTTACCTCTCAGCATATTCTCTTCACATAAAATGCTTGTCACTTTTTTTATGGTTCTTTCATAATCGACCTCACTCAGCTCATAATTTGACTTGATAGTGAATATTTAAGAAATTACTGATAATTTACTATGACTTGTATACCCATTCTGTAAAGGTTCATTAAGATCTTTTAAAAGTTCAAAAAACCTAATTATATCTACATTTGATTCTTAATCTAAAATAAAACATTTACATGCATAACCCTGATTTATTGTTATTGCATTCATCATCATACTTCTACTAAGATTATTATTATCTTTTATAATTTTATGTATGTTGTTATAACTCGAAGTTTAACTAACTATCCTTTCTAATATGTCCTTGTAAGGACTATTGAGTTGTTTGTGTGCAAACCAATACAAGTATTTCTTCATGAATTGTTTTTGTAGAAGATGCATTGTAACAATATCTGGATTGAGAAACTTTACTAATCTTATATGGACATTTAATATTGCCTTCATTAATATTTTTTAGATCAAATAGTTTGTAATTGATAAAACTCTCAATCTCATTACAATAATTCATTATGTGCAAACATTCAGGCGAAACTCGATATATCTAAGAATGATCATCCATTACTTATATGAGATCTATATAGAATATTGTTGATAACATGTACCAATTAATAATATGAAATAAATAAATTATCGTTACCCAACTAATTAACTATCATTGATTGAATTCAAACTTATTCAATATGTTTTAATAGTACGTTTTAATCATTAATATTTTTCTCTACAAAAATTCAAATTCCTTCAATTTACTAAAATTTTAAATTAAAAAATAAAATTGACAAAATGTGAAACTCACCCATTAAATAACCCGTTATTTATTTCATTATAAAACACCTAAGTTACAAAATTAAACTTTATTTCATTAAATAACAAACAAATATAATTTTTTTTTAAATCTTAAACAAACCTTAACATGTACAAATCATATAACAAATTTCTATAGAAAAAAATTATAAAACAAGTAAATACATAAACAACCTACACAAAAATACCAAAAAAATATACTAACATAAAGAAATGGGTTACAACAAAAAATAGTTACGTTTGCTTACTTGATATGATGAATCTTAAAAAAAAATAAACCATAAAAGAGATACTGACAGACTAAATGTTGAGGTGGTTGTATTAGTGTTGATGAGAGCTTAATTTATGACAAAATAAAAAAGGTAAAAGAGGTGTTATTTTTTGTAGAAAGAAAAAGAAGAAGAAATGAAGGAGGGAGAGAGGGAGGTCAGACAACATGTTATAATTTAAATATTATCGATAGATTCCTTGATAGAAAATAGTGACATTTATTTTTCATTAATAAAGTCATAGGCAATATTGATACGTCAGATTTCTTGACGAAACTATTAAAGAAATACTTGCCCTTTTTTTTATTCTTTGAACTCCGCTGATAATTCCTTATATGAATACCAGCGAAAGCATTGACATTATGTTCCATTGGTAAATAGCACTAAAATTTTATAATAATATTTTTTTATTAATATTTTGTTTATATTTGATAATTTTATGATAATTATAAGCCTGCATGTCTAGGTTAAAATAATTTTTGTACACACTTGGTCTGTAAATACAAACACCTAGGCCTATACACCTAATTTTTTTTTCTTATTTTAATTTAATGGATGCTGCATTGTTCTTCTACAACTTTTACTTTTTTTCATAATTAAAGGTTGATTTGGTGACTAAAAAATTAGGATCTAAGTTTTTAAATTTCCAAAAACCAATATTTCAACCATTTTTCACCTAAAAAGAAGGGAAAAAAATCTTATTGACCTCTAATAACCCATTTATAATAACAAAACATATTTTAATTGCTCTAAAAACTTAGAATGATATCAAGTTATTTTTTGGATCTGATCTAGTTTTTTAGTATAATTAAAAGTAAAAATCATTTTCATTGGGTGGTTTTTTTTTAACAATTGAATTTATAAATATCAAAATTAAAGTTTTGGTGACTAGAATCCAACAATATAAGAACTTTTTATCTTCTTAAAATTTTTAATAAATTTCTCTCTTTTTTTATTACATTAAAAAAAATTAAAATATAATAAAATTAAAATTTAACACCGATAGTATAAAAAAAACAGGAATGAAATAATATCGGTTTTGGTCTTGGATCTCTCAATTTTCTTAACAAAAAGCTAAAACCTGTGCACAATAAATAAACTCCGATATGACTTAGTCTTTTTTATATATCTAATCTTTAATAGCCAACACACCTCATAGGTTGATTATTATTATTGTTATTATTACAAAAGAGAAATAGCACAAGGGGGAGTACTACGTGGAGATTGAAGCATTGACCAAGTGGAAGTCACCGTATCCTCGTGTAGCCAAACTTTTTTTTTTATTTACGTGGGGTGTCCGGGCCAGCTTACGCGCACCACGACTAATCTCCACGGCCCACTGAATACCCTGCAAACCCAGTAGGCATGTAAGGCACCGCGGGGGTGACAGGCGTGCACGCTAGGGCTCGAACCCAGGTGCAGTGGAAGGAGACAAGCCTCTTCCACCGCTAGATCAAGCCCTAAAATGCAAGTTAAGTTCGCATCGTGTAGCCAAACTTGAGAGCACAAGTCCTTAACATTGTACGACAATCACAAGGGGTAGAGGGAACGATGAACAAGAGGAGGAGAGAGATTGAATATATCTTTGATTTGAAGATAAAGATAAGGATTTGAAAAAGAACTCAAGGAGTCTCTCAAATTCTTCCTTCTTTACAATTTTGAATCTTTTCCTTTTGAATTGATTTTCTATTCTTTTGTTTTTATTTTCATAATTTTAAATACTTTCCATCTGAATGTATTTGCTCTCATTTTTGTCCTTTCCTTACCAGCTAAATAATCGGATAGATAATGATGTGGCCAGAATTTTTTTTATCTTTTTTAAAAAGACTAGGAATGCAGTAAGACCATGATTTGCGGGAGAAAACCCAATTTGCCGAGTTTCGAGGGAAAGTTCATGGAAATTTAGGGTGAGTAAAAAATTTGATTAAATTAAAAAAATAATTAAAAATTTGATTTGTAAAAAAAAAAAAACTAATTAGAATTCTTTAAAAATTAAATGATTGGATTTGATAAGCGTAAAACTGAAAAAGCCAAACTTAACTTAAAAAATCCAGCTCAATAAAAATAACCGAGTTAAATTAAAAAATTGAGTCAAATCAAAATCGATCAATTAAAATTAATTTTTGTTTAAAAAACTGAACTGAAATCATTTAGTTTGAACTAGTTTTAATTTAATTTTTTTTTAAAAAATAATTTTGTTAATTTCTTTTATATAAAAACCAAATTGAAAAAAAAATTATGATAAAACATATTTTTCTTGATACCAAAAGAAAGAATCTTCTGGAAGTGCATTCTTGTTGGTGGAGCGTTCCAAAATGGTTACATGTCAAAGGCAAACACTGGGAAAATAAAAGACGACGCAGCCTCATGGACAGAAAGTCGCGTGCTTGTATATTACGCAAGTTAAGGACATGAGTTAGTCCTAAATCCTGATGTGAAATGTGAATTGCTGAAAATATATTTTTATTTATTTATTTATTATATTAATATATTAAAATGATAAAAAAATATTAATTTAAAATAAGAAACCGGTTGGATCACAGTATCAGAGGGTACCTTCCTAAGCATCTGCTCCCATCAAGCTCCAAAACGAAAATGATCAACGCCCAGTTTGGTATTCGTATTTGCATTTGCTGGGCAAAAACGACGATAGAGGTGAAGAGGACTTTCTACATCAATTTGCATCTTCGAGGACGTCCTGGCTATTAAAAAAGTTTGCGAGGGTTTCCGTTTTGTTCTTGCTCGGAAGAGATTTCCTTGAGCCTCATTAATTTTAATGTCTCCAGGTCAATTCTCAGTGCAATTTTTTCTCCCTCCCTCGATTACTTTTGTCCATAAGAACTTCGGAAATTTGTTCAAGTCGTTCCTCTATTGTATGTAATAATCTCATGTTCATTGTCTTCATTAATTGCCATATTCAAGGACGGACTGTCTATTAATAAACTTTGGAAATTTGTTAAAGTCGTTGCCCTAAAACTTCCCTTATACACGTCCACACAAATTCAGGATTCAGACATGTGAAATAGGGTTTTATTAGTATATTTTTATTAAAAAATATTGGATAAAAAGATATATATATATATAGATATAGATATTGTTTTTGAATTCTCAAGTAAATTGGGCTGATATGTCCCAGCACAAGCACATCTTAATAAAGTCTTGTTGCATCTAGTGCCACGTGTATTAAACAAGTTTATATTCTGTCAATATTGTTAGATATATTAAAGTCTTTTATTTTTATTTTTTAATAATTATTTAATTGTAAATTAGATTTTATTTATTTATTTTCTATGATATTTTTTTATTAATTTTTAAAACAAACCAGGTTATTTCAAATGTTTTTATTTATTATTATTTGTTAAATTTAGCTTTTTAAAAAAGAAACTTTATTTTATTTTTAAATTAAATTAAATTACATTATTAAATATAAGTATAAAATATTTTATTTACCTTCCTTTTCGAGTTGTTAATATAATGGTATAATCTCTTTTGATGTCTTATGCAATGTTTTATAATGATATTAAAATCATTTCAGTAAGTTTTTTTAAGTGGTGAGATAGTATTCATTACAGAGCAATAATGAGTCTTCAACAGATTTTTTCTTCTTCTTCCCTGTGGAAGCTCATTTTCTCTAATTTATTGTTGTTATTTTTTTATTCACTTTATTTATTATCAATGTTTTTTTTAAAAAATTATATTATTAAATTCACTGATCTTAATTTTTTTTTTTACTTTTTTGAAAATACAACCATAGCCTAAACATTTTTTTATGCTAGGAAAAGTTTAGGTCGGCACATAACGTAGTCTTGTGCATAGTATATAACTAAAAAGAGATGAAAACTTTGTTCATATGAATAATGAGCCACCGAAACCATTTTATTTTTATTCATTCATGTCCTTAACCTTCTTTTTTATTCGATTGGGTACTTTTGTTTTCCATTTTATGACTAATAGGTGAAATTCATGAAAGAAAAACAAAATTCTAAAAGAGATTATCAAAATTTAAGGAATGGGGAGATCACGAGGCCGATATGAAATTCACGTCGAAAAGTTATTGTGGTGCCAAAGTTGCCTTACCTCTCACAAGACCGATACGGGTTATGGATGCTTAAATTAATTGTAGAGCCGCTGCATTACCTTTCAGGATCAATGGAAACGCCAAAAGGTGATCAGGGGGAATAAGTAATTGTTGATGCCAGAATTATCCTTGCCGATATTTCTGTAGACTTTTCTTCCCAGTCTCTAGTCGTCGAGATTTGGCAGCCCTGACTTAAAATTGCTTTCCTTGTAACACTCATTGATTAGGCACCCTTCTTCACCTCATCGGTGCCGCGTATTATCGTCGCCGCCTTCGAAGAATTTTCTACGCATAAGAAGCCGAGACGGCTCGACCACATTTGCAAGATTTTCCACATAGCTGCGTGTCGAACTATTGACGAAGTAAATGGATTCAATTAATACGAAGAAAAAAGAAAAAAGAGTAGTATGCTCCAATAAAAAGGAGGAGAATTAGTACAAGAACCAAATGAGGTCATATATATATATATATATATATATGAAAAAAGAAGCAAATTAATCATTTTGATTATATATGCACATGTTCATTTTTCAAATAGAGAAAAGAAAATATCTATATCATTTAATTAATATTATCATCACAAAAAAAATTGTCTCTTTAATGTTTGTCTTAATCCTGATATCTATCTCATTTTATTCATTTCTTTTAATTCATTTTGTCCTTACAAAATCTTTTTGGTGATAGTTTATTCTCCCAATTTTGGACTTTTGATGCATACAACAATGCAATAAATCTTCTTCTTCTTTTTTTTGGTTAGGAATTGAAGTTGACACCTTTTTGAAGAATCGAATCCACAACCCATCCTCAAATTGGGATTATTGTTTTTTTTTTATTCAATATTAAAGGTATATTTGGGTTAGATTGTGCATTAACGAAGACTAAATTTCTTCCTGATAAATTGTTATACTTATATATTAATCTTAAGATTTGAACCTAGAAAATATAAAAAGAAAACATATACACCTCCTTAACCGAGAGATCAATCCTTCAAAATTAACTAGGATTATTGTTATTAGTGGAGTTTGAGATGAATTTTATTAAATCAAAGGAGTTCAACAACATGATTAGACTTAACATCAATATTATGAATACCACAATAGTTTCAAACAAGCATGTATTAATTTATTCATGACAATATATATGTAAAGAAATTATCAACATTTTGTATAGTTTTGAACTCGATATGTTATGGTACAATTCCAGCTAGTCCTTAATATTGTAAAATGTAGGACAAAATTAAAAAATATCACCTAATTATATAAGTAAGTAGTATCAATATTATTATTAAATAGAATTTTGTATTAATTTTGCTTTCAAAATTTTAAAAATTCATTACCCTCAAATATCTTGGTTGATGGATTGAGAACACATGCTATGTTTATGCAACCTCGTTGCTTGTCTTGTATTAAAGTCAAGCCAAAGCAGACCCATCAATACCATCCCTTAATTTTTCCAGCAAACTAAAATTGATCACGCAATCACATTGAAGTGTGGAAAGTAGCCATAGCCATAGCCATAGCCAACTCAATCGCTATATAAACCCCCCCTGCATCTGCATCTCCTCAACCACACTACCACAAAAACAAAAAACAAAAAAAACTATAGAACTTGCCTTCACTCGAAGTCCAGAATGAGCTCCCTTAAAACCCTCTCAATCTTTTCCTTCCTTTTTGCTGCCCTTCATTTCCCCTCTGCCCATGCAGCCACATTTGATATAACAAACAAATGTCCCTACACGGTTTGGGCTGCAGCTGTGCCTGGGGGTGGCAGGCAACTTAACAATGGTGAGACATGGACCATTAGTGCTGCCCCTGGCACCACACAAGCACGCATTTGGGCTCGAACCAATTGCCAATTTGATGATGCTGGAAAGGGCAGCTGCCAGACTGGTGACTGCAATGGGCTCCTAGCATGCCAAGGCTATGGTTCACCCCCTAACACCCTAGCCGAATACGCAATAGGCCAATTTGCAAACCAAGATTTCATTGATATCTCTAACATTGATGGATTTAATGTTCCTATGGAATTCAGCTCGGCCTCTGCAGGTTGTACCCGCGTGATCAAATGCACAGCAGATATCGTTGGACAGTGCCCTAATGAATTGAAGGTCCCTGGAGGGTGCAATGGTCCATGTCCTGTGTTCAAAACTGACGAGTATTGCTGCAATTCAGGCAGCTGTGGTCCTACAACTTTCTCAAAGTACTTCAAGGATAGGTGCCCAGATGCTTATAGTTATCCTAAGGATGATCCTACAAGTTTGTTTACTTGCCCCACTGGGACTAACTATAAGGTCATATTCTGCCCATGAACCTAGTAGCTACTAGCTAGTCAGTGATAATATTAAGTGTCACAAACTAAGGTATTGCACCCCTATACATACATATATATATATATATATATAGCGGTGTGGAATAAGAGAGCTAATTAAAGGCCACTGAGCACATAAGCACATGTAGTGATGTGCTCAATATATATGCTCTATCACATGAATTTCAATAAATGCTCTATTCATGGATGCTGAAAATCTTAAAATCCCGTTGCTTTTCGCCCATGATTCCATCTCTCATAAATATTTTTCTCATTTGTCCATTCACTGAACACAAAGAGAAACTTCTCAGATCGAACAATACAGAACCCGGAAAATATTTGTTACAATCAATCTGGAAATTATATATATATTTTTAGCGTAGCATGAAAATGCAAGCACAGAAACCCAAGTTTCCAAAGAAACAAATCTCAGTAAAAGTAACAAGGTGAAGCATCTATAACTTCTCATTTGATTGCCAACTCCACGTTGCACCACCCCTACTCTCCCTTGACTCCCGTGATCACCATTGAAATTTCAAAAAGCTTCACAATTACCACCGATTTGCAGTATTTACTATATTAGTGACATGAAATTCGCACCACCGATTATTCCAATTTAATTAAGAGAGGACTTAACACAAGACATTTCATAAGATGCTATGAAAAAGGGTTTTATTTGATACCAAAAAAATTTCCCAGGCTTTGAGCTCCACCTTTGTGCTCGTTATAGACAGGCTACCTGTATAGTAGTGTTATTAAGTCTAAATTTGTCCTTATTTCAGCTATAATCCTGTTAGGGCCATTCACTTGGCCCGGCATGGCTTCATCAAAAGGCCATGATTTGATTATCAAAGGGGTTTAGTTAACTTGGAAGCACAAATGCAGGAAGACCAGGATTTGCAGAAGAGACCGGGAGTCTATACAAAAGATTTTCAGCAACTGCATTAGATCTTGGTCCAGCAATCCATATCCATATGGTTTCAGAGGTAAATACTAGAAAAATAAATGTGTGCCGCAGCCTGTTGGGGCTAGCAGTACACCAGGCCCAGGCAGTACCTGGGTCTGATGCCATCCAGACCAAGTCATTATCAAGGCCTGACAGGTGCTGTCAAGCACAATAACTTAGCTTGGTGAATGCTAAGCTAATAGAGAAGGTCTAACCTTGTTTCCTGAAAATGTAAAACCCAAATATTTTTATGATCAAAACCCAAATATGGCTAGATTTGTTACATCTACATATTCAAACAAAATACCTCAATATAACATCATCAATTCTATAAATTTTTACATAAAAATATTTATTTTTTAATAAATAAATTTTAATTAAATAAATCTATATTTCACTAGTACCATTTAATATATAAAAGTCTTTCATAATCTCTCATGTCTTTATCTTTTAGCTAGATAAAATAAATAAAATATAGTTTACAATATAACTTATAACATCATAATGATAAAATTACATTTTAATCACTCATTTTCATAATATGATAATAATATAATAAGATACATGAGATTTTCAGAATAAAAGTTTATAATTTTTATTTTTTCTTATATATATGTTTTTAAAGCATCTCTTTATATAATATTATTGTATCTTTTTATCTAAAAAGATAATTATTTAAACATGGGAAATTCTCTATTTTCATAAAAAAAATCTTTTGCAGGTAATAATTTATCAACTATCAAATATAAATTTTCTCGACAAAAGAAATTTGCTTGAACTAATTAATTAAAAACCTTGTTGGTAGGCTACTTGTTTGGGACTCCATCAGGCTCCATAAATAAACACTGCACACAATATGCACTAGGAACATAGAAATACAAGCCAATACAAAGTGCTTGTAAAGGTACTTAAACCCAAAATGAGCCCACATCAATTCCCTTCCAATTCTCTTCCTTGGCCTCTTATTCGCCTGAGCTCAAGCAGCCACCTTTGATGTTGTAAACCAATGCACCTACCCTATCTGGGCTGCAGCTTCACCCGGTGGCGGCCGACATGGAACCTTGATGTCGCACCTGGCACCACCATGGCTCGCATGTGGAGCCGAACTAGTTGCAACTTTGATGCTAATGGCGAGGGCCAATGTGAGACTGGAGATTTGAATAGAAAGCTAGGATGCCAAGGCTTCGGCTCTCCACCAAATACCCGGTCGGATTTGCACCAGCCCAACAACTTAGACTTTCTTGATATCTCACTTGTTGATGGGTTCCACATCCCAATGGACTTTAGCCCAACCTCCTGTGCCTGCCAATATCAACTGTGTGTGCCCTAATGAGTTGCGGGCTACGGAAGGGTGCAACAACCCATGTACAGCTTATAAGACCACTGAATATTGCTGCACCAATGGGCCTGGTAGTTGTGGCCTAACTAATTTCCCCAGGTTCTTTCGAAGACAGGTGTCCTGATGCTAATAGCTATCCACGAGATAACCAAACCAGCGCTTTCACTTGTCCTGGTGACACCATCTACTGGATTACGAGATTATTTAAAAGTATATTGTTTTTAAAATATTTTTTTATGTTAAGATATATATTAATAATTTTTTTTTATTTTTTAAAAATTATTTTTAATATTAGTACATTAAAATAATTTGAAAATACTAAAAATATATTAATTTAAAATTAATAAAAAAATTAATATTTTTTAAAATAAAAAATAAATATATTTATATCTTTTCCATGAAGTAGGGAAGATATAAAGTAATACGAGCTTCTCCTATATTACCAGTCCAAATAATCTGTGCGCATCTAGTACGGTTGTGCCCATGTTAAGTTTCATCGATGAATAAGCCAATATAGAACTCATTGCATAATTTACTGTTCACATCATGCTATTATTACTACTTTTTTGCTTTTTTCCTATTATAATTAGTGTATATTTTGTTATTGTACTATATCGTGTTTATTATTTAATTTTTTAAATATTTTAAAAAAATTTAAAATTTTGATTTTTAAAATAAATACATTACAATTATTGATAAATATTAAAAAAAATTAATATATTTTTTAAAATAAATACATTTTAAAAAAGTATTTAAAAACAAAAATTAAGGCAATCATGATCGGGTCTAAATAACAATACGCTTTAGTTTGGCAAAATTTGTAATTGTTTTATATTGCAGGTAGTTGTGGTAATTTTTTAACATGTTTTTTTTATTAAAAAATATATGAAAAATAATATTTTTTTATTTTTAAAAAATTAATTTTGATATTAATGTATTAAAATGATTTAAAAACACCTAAAAATATTAATTTAAAATAAAAAATTTTAAATTTTTTAATTTTTTAAAAATATTTTTAACACATAAAAACACATGCAACAGCAAAAAAAAGACTGAATCTGAATAAGCATTAGACAAATCCAATTTTACCTAATGTAGGAAAAGAAAGGCAGGATATATCATTGCCGACGGTTTTAATCGATAACATCCTCAAACTCAATTAAGGGATGTATTGCAAGAAATGAGATC
>SRLM01000332.1:1069465-1135266 GCA_015708895.1 Populus ilicifolia | reverse complement strand
TGGGGGTAGGGTGGGGAGGTTCTTTATTAATGGAGTTCACCGATTCACAATTGTGGTTGTAAATAGTCAAGTTGAAAATTTCAAAAGCCCGGATTGAGTGCGTGGCTATTTTTGATTTGCAGTCAAATCATTCCACTTGCTCGTCTTCTTCTTCTTCTTTTTTTAAATGATAGTTGTTGATTCCTCATTTAATTTTTTAAAGTTATTCAATAACTATATAAATTTTTTTAATGTTATTTATAATATTTGAATTAATAATATTTAAAAAATAAATCTAAAACTTAATCAATTAAACTATATTTTTAAAATTTTTTTTTTAATATTATAGATTGTCATAGTTTTAATAATGGCTGTTTTTAAAATATTTTTAAATAAAAATATATATTTTAAATAAAAAAATAAATATATTCTTACAACACAACATGGAAACGGAAATACTACAAACACAGTCTTAGCATTTAGCATATGCCATTTATATCCATCTTGTAGGATCATGATTACCATCCAGCCTTTCAATTTCATGGGTCCGTGAGATTTGAAGCTGGATGAGGATCATGAATGTGTATAAGAAATAATCTCAACAAAAAGAAAATTTCAAAATCGGAGAGGAGAACATTATATCATAGTAATAATTAAAAATTGAACTCGTTACCCATGATCAGGCGTTCAAAAAGAAAAGAGGGAAGAAGGGAGAAACTAGTTTTATTATCTTAATAACTCAAAATCTGAATATCTTGAATTTTGATAGTGGAAAATACGCAGTCAAAGGGAGCAGTTCACAGGTGGAAATTTATATTTTATTTATATAGTCCTTTGGCCACTTCATTTTATAAGAAGATAAGAACTACCGTGTAGGACACACTGAGAGAAGTCTACGTGATGAAACTCAGCACGTTCAAAAAGAGTAAAAGCAGCACACATTGTACTGGTGCTATGTATTCGGGTTAAAAGGTGCAATTTATCGGAAATCTCCATGCGGAACATGATTGGTTCTATAATGCACAAACCACTCTTTAGAAGATAAGATTTTAACTTCATCTACATTAATGATTTCCTAGTGTATATAGACACGTGATGGAATATTATTATAGCCCGTCTAGTTCTTGTAAAGCTAAAAAAAAGTATGGCATGGTTTAGACTTTCACAAAAGAAGAACACAAAATTCCTTTTGAAAGATATTTTTCGAGGCAGGTCATCATCAGTAAAAATTTAAAGGAGTAATTGGATAATAGTGTGTTGTTATGTGTAACCTCTAATAAAAAAATAAAAATGTTTTTTAGAAAGTATCTGTTTCAGATAATATTGCTTTTCCTTTTAATTCATCCAAAGAGAATGAGTTCTGAATTCTTGGTGATAATTTGTTGGGGAATCCGACCGGTGATGTACTGATATTTGCTCATAGGAGGCCAAGCACACTGACACAATATTTAACGTGGTTCGGCAAATCCGCCTACATCCACGGGAGAAGCCATTATATTATGTAGGGAGAGAACAAGATTTACAACAATAGAGGAGGATGAATCATCCCCTCTTGTAGCAATTCTCAACCTCACTCTATTTATCTCTTTGCAGTGCTGCAATGACAGCTTCTGCTTGCTGCTCTTGGCAGCACACTCTCTCCTACATCTTTCACATCTTTGGCTCTACTACTTCACTCATTTTGCTCTCTTACATATGCCTCTATTTATAGGCATTCATGGAAGCTATTCTTGGTTTGTTGTCAACAATGGTGGCTACCAACTCTAACTCATTCAACAATGGTGGCCACCAACTCTAACTCATTCAACAATGGTGGCTATCAATAGTCAATGGTTGGTGCCATCCATTTGTTGCACATGAAATGGCAACCAACCTAACAATCACCCCCTTTGCCATTCATGTAGGGCAACTGTCCTCTTTCTTCTTCAACACAAGCTTGCATCTTGCAGCTCTTCCAAGCTTTTCATTTTGAGAGTGTTTGTGGCCAAGTTAACAGGTACTTACCAAACCTTTCAATCATCAGAGTAACCTAAGCACACCTTTTCTCACACAAAAGGATCACTATAACCAGATGGTCTGCCACATCACATCTGAATAGTGTTAACGCTTGTCTCTGGAACAACATTCCCCTTCGAGCGTGCTCGGTCCGGAATGATTCATCAAGCCTCTCATCAAGGCTTACAACACCCCCTCAAACGGATATTTCAAGTGCGACAGTCATTATTTGAGTATCTCAATATGATCACAAGCTCACCACTCTTCCAAGAGTTTACTCATCCAGGAGTTGCGCCTGCCCTCTGTTTCACCCTAGAAACCACGCCTTACTTCTCCATGAGTCTCCTACTCTTAGTCTCAAGAGTCCAGGTAGCTTTCCACCTTTAACCATGGGGGCAGCCCATAAAAGGTTGATCCATATCTGTCTTCATACTCTGAGTATTACAATGCCATTACCGAGCCCACCACCTTGACAAGAGTCAACTTGTTCCCGGAACCTGCGCATGCCCTTCTGCTCCTTCATAGCAGCCGCGTCTTAATGCTCCACAAGTCATCCACTTATTGTCCAAGGCAAATGTCTTCTAGCTCATTGATCTTTAGCATGAGGGCAATATCCATGAAAGTCAATCCTGCATTTATCTCCATACTCATCATAGCCCTTTCATTGGCTATCCATCTGTCCACTCATACCTAGCCATCATATTGGCTCTAGGGCGTTCTGAATTGGGCTCCTTTCACGGCCCTCACACCTTCTCTTGAGGTGTCTCCGCTCGTCGTCATGTGGCGGTCTAATCATAGGCTCATTTCATAGCCCTCACACCTTCTCTTTAAGGTGTCTTCATCTTTTATAGGCGGTCGCATCCTTCCTCAACTAAGATGCTTCAAAGTGGCTCCATAAATTCTCTACCACCATGTGGACTGTGGGAGAGATCACTGCCACTAATTACATAGAAAGAGAAAGTTGCGGTATACTCCTCGCAATCCTCCACCTCAATTTCTATGTTTGGAGCTTCTACGCCTTTTCTGCTTAACAGCTCCACCCACACCAACTCTCTTTGGTGTCTTCGCCTTTCATCATAGGCGGTCGCCTTTTATCACAGGCGTTTGCACCCCCTCAATTAGGTGCATCTACAACAGCTCACCCTTCCATCTTTACATGCATTGAAAGGTCCTTGTTTGTTGCCTTTATCAAGAGCACAAGAGACTTCTTGTTGTACAACCTTTTCATACAGTCTCTGCTTTGAGCTTCATCTGGGAACTATTCTTTTCCTTGCACTTGTTGTCTCATTACAGTACCTCGTTGGATCCTCCGGGTACTCCTACACAATCTTCATGTGCTCTCGTGCAATTTTGGTTCTCCAGATTTCTCCCTATTCCTTGCTTATGTTTGACAGCAGCTCATCCTGTCACAACATCTATCCAAGTCAAAATAGGGTGTCAATCTTTATCCTTTTGCTGTATTTCTCTTCCATTATCAGGGTCTTCATCAATTCTCCCCTCGAGAAATTACAGTCACCGAATCTAACTTTCTTGGAGAAATCATCACTCCATCAGATCCTTGATCATACGGAACCCAACTGTTCCTTTGTGCCGTCATCCTGCTAGTCTTCAACAGTTTCATAACAAACTGTCACATATACGAAAATAGTACCGTATGGATAATCCTTCCACTAAGCAAGTTCCCAAGAAAGATTGGAGGGGTCACAACGGTCCCGTTTAAAACCCAATCTCCTAGACAGAACTTCTTAGGCCATATCTATCTATCGTATTGTCTTTCCGTATATACAATCATTTGCTAGCCTTGTTGCGGCTTTTCTTTACAAATGATCTGGGGTATCTTGGTTTTATACCTGATTTCTCAACATCTGGTGAGACTACCAGTGCTCAGATTCGTCAAGATTGGTCTTCATCAAATTTCACTCTCCACCTCAAATTGTCCACATGATCGGGTGTTTAGAGTGTCCCAATTTTACCTTCCCTTAAGGCAATTAAAATTCCCCACGTAATAAGTCACCGCATGTAATTGGGCAAACATGTGTGATTTCTTCTTCTTCAGCTCCATCGACTACCATGATGACCATCATATGCCTCCTGATCGGGAATCTCTCTTTAATAATTCATCACTGCCATTTCTGATCTTAATCTCAATGATCGGACCGTACCATTGCATCTGGAACGATTAAATTAGTTGGAAACAAGTCTGAAATCATCCAAATCGCACTTTAGACGGCTAAGATTTGATCAAAACAATTTTGGCCTGTTTAACGGCCCAGATTCAATCTCAGAACCGGTTGCACGTAGACTCCGCCACACAGAATCCTGTCTGACTGGTGCTGACGTGGCATGGTTGACGTGGCCGATGACGTGTCTGATGACATGGCAGTTTGACTTGTCAGAGTGCTGATATGTCAAGTGACGTGCCTACTAACTGTGCAGAACTGCTGACGTGGCTGATGACGTGGACAGCCAACCCCGCCGGCGCGTGCGACGGTTTCCGACGTCCGATTGTTGGGGAAACACAATGGTATGGTCAAAACACAATTTTGACAACTTTTATTTTTGAGCAAAATCAAACATCACGTTAAAACCATGTGCTCTGATACCAATTGTTGGGGAATCCGACCGGTGATGTACTGATATTTGCTTATAGGAGGCCAAACACACTGACACAATATTTAACGTGGTTCGGCAAATCCGCCTACATCCACGGGAGAAGCCATTATATTATGTAGGGAGAGAACAAGATTTACAACAATAGAGGAGGAGGAATCATCCCCTCTTGTAGCAACTCTCAACCTCACTCTATTTATCTCTTTGCAGTGCTGCAATGGCAGCTACTGCTTGCTGCTCTTGGCAGCACACTCTCTCCTACATCTCTCACATCTTTGGCTCTACTACTTCACTCATTTTGCTCTCTTACATATGCCTCTATTTATAGGCATTCATGGAAGCTATTCTTGGTTTGTTGTCAACAATGGTGGCTACCAACTCTAACTCATTCAACAATGGTGGCCACCAACTCTAACTCATTCAACAATGGTAGCTATCAATAGTCAATGGTTGGTGCCATCCATTTGTTGCACATGAAATGGCAACCAACCTAACATAATTGTCAATATTATTCATTTTAGTTGATTGAATTATATTTTCTAAACGAAAATATATGTGATATGAGAAATAATTTGTTATTTTTCTTTTATTTTGTATGTTATAGTTATTATACTGATATTTATCTATGTTGTTTTTAAATGAATCTTACTTTTTAAGAATGTTAAAGATAAAAAACAAAAAAAAGCTTCAAGACACTCATCGTTCTCTAAAGAGGAGAAAAGGGAAGAATGTCAAAAAGAAAAAGCTTAGGAGGAGGAAAAGATTGTATAAGAAACTAAAATAGAGATAATAGATGGAACTTAAAAGGAGAGTGGTGAAAAGAACATTAATATTGACATTAAAATAGTTGGGAATATATATGTGCTTTACACGTGAGAAGTAAGAAAAAACATAGTTTCCAACCCACGTATCCTAGCTCTCTCATGAAATATTCATCCAAGCAAGAGATGAACTTGTTGAGAGCAGCAACTCTTTATACATCATTCATCGTTTAAGTAGGAGTTACATTTTGTTTTGTCTAAATTTTCTAAGAATTAAGCTAGGTATTCCTATACTTCTGACAAAGAATTCTAAAAACTTCTTCTTTACTTCATGACAAAGATATATTTGGAAGAATTCAACTTCATCTATGGTATTGTAAAACAAAGAAGATCTCCTGTACATCCTAGAAATGTTGTTTAAAAATCATACTTTTAACTAATAGATCATTAACACAGGCTTTCATGTTCTTGCTTATTTAATTATTGAAAACTTTATTTATCATCCGTTGATATGTAACTTTAGCATTTTTAAGACCAAGTGGCTTGACTATGTAGCAAGATGTTCCTTAGTCATTGATGAATGATGTCTTCTCCTCGTCATGTGAATTTGATGATGTCCTTAATTTACATCCAATAAACTCAAGCACTCAAAATCAACAGTAGAGTCAATCAGACGATTTATCTTTGGCAAAGGAAATAGAGAGTGAGTCTAGGTTCCCAAACGAGTTTATCCCATCCTCGTCTCTTTATTTTTAATCTTTATAATTATCTTTTTTTTTCTATTTTTATTCGATTATAATTAATATTCTTTATTCAATTTTCATATCAACCGACATTAAATCGTTTTTAAAATGATTTTAAAGATAAAACTGCATGTCAATTTACTATATTCAAATAAATTTATTTTAATATTAGTTTTATAATTTAAATTGAAGAAATCAGAGAAATAAACTTATTTTTTAAAATATGTTATTACATATTTTTTTAATTAATAAAATATATAGCTAGGAAGGCAGGCACGCAGCCGCCTCTATTTCAAAATTTAATACTGTGCACTAGCCATAATGTATAGGAATCCAAAAGCCGCCCCTCCTCTGTATAAAGACCATAAATGACACCATGAATCAAGCACAGATTCACATAAGCTAGTATCAAGCACTCAACTATGAGCCACTTAACCAAATTTCTCACCTCCTCCCTCCTCTTTAGCCTTCTCTTCATCTCCACTAATGCAGCCACCTTTGAAATCCGAAATAGTTGTCCTTACACTGTGTGGGCCGCAGCCTCACCTGGTGGTGGACGCCGTCTAGAACGTGGCCAAACTTGGAATCTTAATGTGCCTGCTGGCACGTCCATGGCTCGTATTTGGGGCAGGACAAATTGTAACTTTGATGGTGGTGGTCAGGGTCGTTGCCAAACTGGGGATTGCACCGGTGGCCTAGAGTGCAAGGGCTGGGGTGTCCCTCCCAACACTCTAGCTGAATATGCATTAAATCAGTTTGGTAACTTGGATTTTTATGATATATCGCTTGTTGATGGATTTAATATCCCTATAGAATTTAGTCCAACATCAGGCGGTGGCTCAGGGAAGTGTCAAGCGCTTCTTTGCACAGCAGATATTAATGGGCAATGTCCTAAGGAATTGAGGGTTCCTGGTGGGTGTAATAACCCATGTACCGTGTTCAAAACTAACGAATATTGTTGCACTAATGGGCAGGGGAGCTGTGGCCCTACCCATTTTTCAAGGTTTTTTAAGGATAGGTGCCCTACTTCTTACAGCTATCCCCAGGATGACCCTTCAAGCACATTTACATGCCCTGGCGGGACCAACTATAGGGTTATCTTTTGCCCTCGGGGGTCTCCTCATTTCCCCTTGGAGATGGTTGAAGAAAAGCGTGCAGAGTGAGTAAGAAGCTAAGAACACAGTTCACGACTTGATGTATAATATTATGTGCTGCCACGAAAATCTGGTGAAATGAGGTCCGTGTATTATTATGTATCGCGGAGTGTTTTTTTGTTTTCCTCCTAAAAGGACAAAACACACGAGTCTGTGTGTTTCGTTCCTGCCTGTTTCTGTAATAAAAATAAGAGTGAAATAAAGAGATGTTTAGTAACATGGCTATGAGTTAACTTTAATTTGATGACCGAGTTGCCGCATGTTTTTCAGTGACCGAATTCGTTCCTATTGACAAGTATAACAAAATTTTCTTATTCCAGTATTAATTCCTTATTTTTTCTCAATTTCCTCACATCATCGTCTATTTTATTGTGATAGTTATTTTAATAATGATGATTTAAAATATTTTTTATTTATAAATTATACATATATTTTTTTATTTTTTTAAAAATATTTTTAATATAAAATATAAAAACATCATTTTCTATTTTAACTAAATAAATTTAAAATTTTTAAAAACATGATGTACACTACATTACTAAATATAACCTAATTATTTAGGATCGGATGGTCTGATCTCTTTACTATTGGATGAATGGAATTGAATAAGTTGTAGATAATTGCCGGCATGATATTCTTTGTTCTAAAAATATTTTTTTAAAAAATTAAAATTTTGAGATTATTAATTTTTTGATGTTGTTATATTATTTTTATGTGTAAATACAAAAAAATAATTTTAAAAAAATAAAAAAATTATTCTAATATATTTTAAAATAAAATTTTAAAAGAATAAACCAAGTGATCACGCTTCAAAAGCAGTAGTCTTGCACCATTTTCTCATGTTGTCACATCAATTCAAGTTTTCTCCAACAAAATTACAAGGCAGATGCGATGGATGTGCGGTGAAGGAAAGGTGAAGGTCAATACCATTCCACGCAGAATTCCTCAATTTCAATCGCTAAAATATCTTCTTGAATATGCTATGGTATCAGAGGTATCATCAAATATCAGGACAGGTTTCTTTAATATTTATCAGTCTAAGGGTCCAAGCTAAAACATATATAAAGCACAGATTATCTTCACGACTTTCTGCGTCTAGAAAAGCTAAAGAAATATCGTGAAAGAATGGGTCCCTCCAAGAACAGTACCCCCAACTTAATTTAGAATAAAACACTAGATTATTCATTTATGCTGTGCCACGCTCTGGGGGTGATGTTAAATCTTTTTATGGACATAATTACGTGCTGGTGTTTCACTATTGAGGAAGAATGGATTCTGTGCTTGATTTTGCTTCTTCCTAGCTGTGACATTGTTAGACTTTTCCCACCATTTTGCTTGCTCAACAACCAGTAACAAATTCATTATCACTGATAGTTTTAATGTTTTTTTTTGTTAATTTTAGAGTTGATAAAATTAATTAAGGTATATGAAAGCTTTCCAAAATACTCATATTTATTATATATAAAAAGAGAGAAAAAAATTAAAATATCCACAAAAAATTCGACCCCTTAAACTTTTCCAAAGAGCACAAGCTTATTGAACTATTATACAATCTCATATTTATTACCAAATCTTCTATGAAAGACTTGGAAGAATTTATCCACCATACTTTTGCCTTGCCATCGAGATAATATGAAGCTAATTATATTCATTGTTGTGCATGAACTAGATTGAAGTTGAAATATTTCATGTATTTTCTTAGCTAGCTCCAAGGATTATCTCTCCATGATATTGGTAAATCAACCATTAGCAGAGTTGGAATGTACCTCATCTTACTTTACTCATGACCTATCGAACTATCACCATGATTCTGACTTCTAAATCTAGATACAATTTCTTCGTGAGATGTATTAATCACTGCATTCTTTTTTATGTTTGGAGTCGCCAAAATACCTTTTGAGTTAGCACCTACTTCTATTCCTACAATTTGACTAGCCAATAAGGTTTGAAATTGACTGGTCACAGCTTCAATTTGCAGATTCATCTGATCAATCTTTCTATCTTTCTCTAACCATTGTTCTGTGTCTTTCACCACAAATTCTTGCCGTTCTTAGTCGTCGTACTGTAGCTTTTTATCTAGCTTCCTGTAGGGTTCCTAACAGCCTTCAACTCGTTATTTCTACCATTACTGTAAGATTTTGAGTGATTGCTGTTAGTTAATGGCCTTGAATTTGGATCTGATGCCAATTGTGAAGGTGAAGCTTAATAAAGTGCCTGGAGGAGAAGAGAAGCAGCAGAATAAGAAGAGAGGAGAAGTTGGGAATGAATACTTCTATTATTGCTTAAGAATCACAGAACCTCAACACTAGTTTAGTGAAAGATGAAAAAGAGACTGAACTTATAATTTGGTTGTAAATAATAATAATAATAAATTGTGTTAATTCGGTTGAAAGCACATTGAATCCGTGCATAAATTCATATAACCTATAGACAAAAGCCCACTCCCAAGTGGCCGGAGATCAGCCCAATAAATATATCATATTTCTTCTGGGTTTCATAAAATGCACCCATCCAGTCAAGAGAAATATATAGTTTACTGGGCCATCCTTCCAGGGTCATGTAGTAGTTGTAATTTTTACACTAGAGAGGGGCAGTTTAGGAACTCAGAGTCTATATAAATGAAGTTTCTCTCTCTGTCTTTTTAGCCGCACTCGTTTTACAAGTGGATTCTATTTTCCAAGAAGTAGCAGCAGGTAGAGGGAGAGAGAAAAGCATCTCGAAACGCCGAGTTTAGCACTGCAAAACGCAAAGGTTCTCTCTCTACCTCCCTCTCCCCTGTATTGCAATCCAAACACGCGCTTACTTCTAAATTCCAAAACTATCATCGATTTCCTGTAAATCTTAAGAAGAATCCATCCCAGTTGATTCAAAATAAAAGGAGTTAGGGTTTGTGTTTGGCTTTTTCTCCAATCGACTGTGTTTAGTCAGATTCGAATATTAAGGAAAGTGCATAAAAGAGATTGTTATTACAAGACTAATTCATTGAAATTCTGATATCGAAGCAATTTTTTAAAAAAAATTTATGTTTAGATGGCGCTGCAAGAACAATTAGATCGATTCAAGAAGCAGCAAGAGAAGTGTCAGTCTACGCTTACAAGTATTGCGAAATCAAGGCCGTCTAAATCCAGTCTGACTCAAAAAACGGTTGCCGTAGCTCCATCGCCATCTACCAGTGCGAGGACTCCTGCTCCTGCTGTGAAATTTTCTAATGATACGGAGAGGCTTCAGCATATTAATAGCATTCGAAAAGCCCCTGCCGGGGCTCAAATCAAGCGTGTCATAGACCTGCTTCTAGAGGTAATCTTGAATTCTTAACGTTGTTTTGATTTCCTTTCAGCGTCCTGCATGACGTTCGTGTGGTCTTATTGAACATTGTTTACATAGCAAAATTTAAGATAAGGATTAGTTGCATGTAAGTTATTGGGTCAATCAAGATAATGAATCGTCTGCCTCATATTAAAAAAAAAGCTGGGGGTGTTTGGTATTTTCGAATTTTTGAGTATGTCATTGCACAACATGGAATGTATGCAAATGTTAGTTGCAAATGAATTCTGTTAATGTGAACTGTGGTGCTTTTGTGGAAGAAATTGGTTAAAAAAATAGTGCAGAGTGTTGGAATAACCTTGCAAAACTTTAAAATAATGTTTTCTGGTATTTACTTTCACGGACCTGGATGATAGATGACTTAAATGAGACATGGGGATTTAATTGGTCGTTTACTTCTACAATGTTTGGTTGTTGGGGGAGATATAGTTGATTCTCTTCACCGCTGAGTGGATTGTGCCTGGGAGTGAAAGGTTAAGGCTCCTGAGAAAGAAAGCTAAGATAAAGAATAGGTGTTAAAGAGTTGCATTACTTGATGAGAGGGGGTGAATGTTTCAGGAGTCTTTTCCTTGTGAGTGTTTTATTTTCCTATTCATGTTGGTGCTTTTTTTGGACCATGTCCTAGGATTGTGCCGCTCTATTTTTTAGGCACTTTTAGAACACCATTTTATTCACACATGACATGCTGTATTTTGCATTTTCTCTTCCCAGCTCTCTTGTGAGATTTTAGATGTCATGAAAAGGCATGTGAAACCTTTTTTGACTGTTTGAGTAGTTCCCCAGCTTTAAGTTTTGGTTAATCTTTTGAAATTACTGATATTTTAGATTTTAGAGGATCATGTCTTCTTAGCTTATCCTGCACCAGGAGTTATATTGTTCTGCCCCCTTCATTTTGGCTCCTTTTCGTGCATTATGCTTCAGGAAAATAAAATTGCTCACCATGCATCATGGTGGCAGGAATTTTCTCACTTCTCTGCTTTCATTTTTCTCTCCCTTCTGATCTTGTTAAATCTCAAATCTCATGATAAGGTATTCTAGTCCTGTTTTGAGAGGAGTTGTGAAGCATCACCTTCCTTATGACTTCTCTATTTTTGCTTGCTTGCAGACAAGGCAAGCCTTTACTCCAGAACAAATAAATGACCACTGTTATGTTGATATGAATTCCAACAAAGCCGTGTTTGACAGTTTGAGGAACAATCCGAAAGTGCACTACGATGGGAAACGCTTCTCTTACAAGGTGACTCTCAGTATTATGCACCTGCAAACCCTGATAGATTGGCACACTTTTTGGATCAGTAATTAAATCATTTTTACTGATTTAATAACCGCCTTCCTTTTACTCTCTAATGGGTTTTGATTGTCTATAGTCCAAGCATGATTTGAAGGACAAGAGTCAACTCCTTGTCTTGATACGGAAATTTCCAGAGGGCATTGCTGTCATTGACCTCAAGGATGCATACCCAAATGTGATGGATGACTTGCAGGTATCTCTATTTGCTGAACAATTTGTTTTTTATTTTGGTGGGTTTATGCATGTATTTACATGGTCCTTTTATTTACATGACCGTTATAGAGAAGGCACATATGCAATGCCTTTTCCATAACTTTTGAAGGTTGTCTGCATAAATAAAAACACAATGAAATCTGTAACGTGTACTGGAAATATTGTTGGGTTATCTAGTATTGCCTTTTGTGGTTCTTGCTTGTTGGTGAAGCTAGTAGGGAACAATTGAGAGCTCTTTTCCTCAATTTGATGGTAGCAAAATCTTCAAAAAGTTCACATGGTTATTTAGTTGGGCTTGTTTGATAGATAAGCCCAGCAGAGAAGAACTTGGTCTGACCTCGAGGATTTTGAGCTGATCCCAAACAAGCTTAAAGGCGTGGCTCAGATTGGCGCAATTTTTCCTCTTGAAAATTAGTAGAGCCTGAATTAGTTTTTTGAGCACTGCATCCTCTCTCGTCTGTCTGTCTGTATGATGAATATTGATGATAACTCAGTGTGCTAAGCAGAATTTTGAACAAAATTGTACTTGTATTCCAGGCTTTGAAAGCTGTAGGCCAGATTTGGCTGCTATCAAACTTTGATTCACAGGAGGATATTGCCTACCCAAATGACCCTAGGATGGTCATTAAGGTGGATGATGACCTTAAACAGCTTTTTCGAGGGATTGAGTTGCCTCGTGATATGCTTGACATTGAGAAGGATCTACAGAAGAATGGAATGAAACCTGCGACCAATACTGCGAAGAGGAGGGCTGCAGCTCAGGTGCAGGGCATTTCCACTAAGCAAAAGGCCAAGAAGAAGAAGCATGAGATCAGCAAGAGAACTAAGCTCACCAATGCACATCTTCCAGAACTTTTTAAAAACCTTGGTTCTTGATACTTTGGGGGCTAGAATGTTCTGTTGTTGAGTCTCTGAGATGATCATTTATAGCTGAGGTGCAATATACTCTTATGCAAAGTTGCCGGATGCCTTTGTGCTCTGGAGTTCATATCAGTGTGTCCTGCCCGTCAGAATTTATGTACGTTCATCATCTAAATACCAGTTGTTTGGCCTGATATTTTGATTCCATTGTGATTTTGCCCATAAAACAGTGTTGCGTTGTTCACGTTGGACACAACACCCATTATTTAGTGGAAGATAATTTGCAAAGTTCCTTATTCTGGTATCTTTCCTTTCTTGTTTGGACAAGTACTCTAAAATCTGAATCCTCAAGATTTTTTATTTTCTTTTGTGAAATATTCGTAAAGAGGTCGACATGGGTATTATGATTAGAGTAACAAATTGGGCCTAAATGGACCATTGACGTGCTGAATATAGGTGATGTGCTTCAGCTCCTGGCTGTTCTTGTGCCAGGGCCTTATAAAAAAGGCTTGTGATAGGCAACCTCTAGATGGTGCTTCATAGTCTATAGTCGCCAACTTGCCTTAGTGCCAGGCCCTTTGTTGGTAACCCACTATGGACCTATGGTGGGTCTGTGTGCCAACGAAATTTCTCTCTTTAAACTTGGACCGTATAATCCGTGTTTAAGCTGAAAAACAAATTCACCAACCAAGCATTTTGCTGATGTTCCCAGCCGTGCTGTTTGGCTATTTAAAACAAGCTTGAATTCTATATGTGAGTTATAGATTATTGCATTTCATTGGAAATGACTTAAATTGTAATCAAGCTTTGTCTGATTTGTCCTTGCCGTTTACAAGCACAAGTACATTATATGTTTTGCCTAAACACCCACAAAAAAAAAACAAAAAAAGTAAAAAAAAGCTCTTTCTTGCTTAAGCAAAAGAATGAATCATATTGTATTTGGCACTCTTCTACAAAATCCTTTCGTAAGAAAGCAGAAGCAATTTTTCTTCATGATTAACGCGATCTCATAAATCTATTCTCGGAGATATATTAATGACCGGGAAAAGTGGTGTACCATACATTAGGATACATCCTTCTCTTATATTCAGGGAACCATGCAAGTGGTTGGATCATTCTGATCTGTCTCCATGGTGGTTTCGCTTCTGCATGCTTTGCTCGCCTACTTGCCAACGCTAACTTTTGGTCTTATGCTACCTATTATCTATTCTTATATAAAGTAGAGAAATAAATTCCACAGATGGTAGTTTGCATATGCGGCAAAATCCTTCATTTTAATAATGGAAGATACATCTCGGAATCCTTATAGTGGAAGGTTGACTTCTTGAGCGTAAAACATTTGGCATGCGCACAGATATGAACCCTAAATATTGCTTTGTTATTCTTTGCTCTCTTTTATTCATGTATGGAAAGATTTCCCCACTCTCGAGGCTGTAATAGCAATAAAGTAATAGTGAATCCAAAATCAGTTGGCCAATTGTTTTTTTATATTAGCTGCCATTTTTGGTTTGACTTCTTCTGTAAACCAGCACAGGATCTTGCAGGTATTCACACATTAGTCGGTGACTACAGCCAACTTACTAGACCGTTTCTTGTACTTTATCTATAGTTTATAGGCATTCACTCCCCATTTCACAATTATTATTTTTTTACCATTCTCATCTCCTAAAATTTTGCTGTAGCTTGATACTGGTAGATGTAGAAGAACACGAAAGAAAGCAGAGAAATAACATGAAACTACCAGAAGATTTCTTCATGTACGAAATACTTCATCATTATTTCTACAATTCAATCAAGTAAAATCACAACCACATAGAAAAACACCTGTGTCAAGATTTTCAATCCTTTTCATCTGTATTCAATTATACATATTTGAAGCAAACAGATTAAAAAAGAAGCAAAGATGAGCAATATAAACTGCGAAAAAGATATCTATACAACTGAATACAAAAATAAGACTAATTAACTAACCACAAGACTCTAATCAGTTGTGAAGTGGGTTTGGCCCACCTGGAACTGTTCTATAGGAAGCTCCATAAACTGGGTCATCGATCTCATCTTTGTTGGATCCTTCAGGAGCTTTTGCAGTGAAATGCCATGAAAACTGAGTAGAGACATCTGTTTCAACTGTTTGGTTTGTTTGATCTCCCATATTTATGTGGAGGTAGCGGCAACTTGAGAGCTGGCTAGTAGCAAGGATGATCATCAAGAAAAGAAATGAGAGTCTTGGATTTGGAATCCTCATGGTTTTGATGAAGAGAATGCAGCAGAAGAGGTGATATATAGCAGAAAATTAGCCGCAACAACTTGAAATATTAGAGCTTATGTACTAAATAGCCAGAGAGGGAGGGAGAGGTGTGAAGTCTTATGGGATCAAGCACCTGTGGTGAAGATACAGCCAAAACCCTCTACTAATCTTCTTTCGATTGGCATGAATGCCCTTTACTAGGTAATGCTTTAAATGTCACATCACTAGAAGAACAACTACTACTAATTAAATTCAATAGAATTTTTATTTTTATATTAGGATCTAATCTACATGCACATATCTATTCCACAACTTGTCTCATTGCTCGGTGTATTGGTGACTATAGTTTTCTTTTTTTTTAAAAAAAAATCTTATAATCTTAAATTAATTTTATTTATCAAAATATCTATATATTATCGATAACGTTATTTATTTTCTCAAGATAAATATAAAGAGAGTAAAGACAGATAAAATATTTTTATACTTTCTATTTTAAAATTATTCAACTTCATTCTAAAACTATTTTAAAAACAAATTTATTTTCCATCTTAACCATAACATCTTCATCCTTCATAAATTTATTTCTTGTTTTTTTGGAACACTGACCGCTTACAAGCACTAATTACAGCATATAAACTGTGCACTCTTTTAAATTAAACCCTTTTTGTAAATAGTCATTGCGAATACCTCTAGAATGGTAAGCTGTTTACTCTTTGAAGTCATTCAAATTGTACATATATAGCAACGTTTTTTCATTACAGTCTCAGGTTACATGAAGTAGGAAATTACAGAGGCTAGTTTGGTCCTTCGAAACCCTTTTTGAGTGCTACTTTGAAACACTGTTCTGGTGAAGAACGTTGACTTTACATGAGTGGGATCTCTCTTATGATTTTCATGTTCTGAGAATTAAGCTAAGCTTTAGCCGTGCCTGCAATTCATTATTGGTGAAGACTTGAGGTAGGTTAGAGACACGTGCGCTTGCCACATGACTACCGTGACAAGTGGCTCACACGTTCTCTGTACTCCGGTGCCTAGCTTCATCACATGTTCTAGCTTCTGAGTTATTGATAATTCGACATTAAAAGATGCCTCCTACATTATTAGGATTTTCCGGCAGGTTTATTGCAACTTGTTAAATATCTGGTAGGCGCACTCAAACACTGGGATCCTGTGGTTTTTCCTTTTCCTTTCTCCCTCCGCCGAGGCATTTGTTGGGCAGTGCCAATATGGGAAGTATATATTCTGGATTTTACCAGAAAGTTTAGTGCACTTCTCTTGCGACAACACCGATTGATTTTGCCTTAAGGGCACCTTTTGTTTTCTCTTAGAGAAACCTCAATGTTTATTATGTTGTTGTTGCTTTAGCACTGCTATCCCATCTCTTAATATTAATTTCAAACATTGAGCTTTTTAAAATTATATCAATTATTGATATAATGAATCGAATTAGCTCTTCCTGCCAAGTGATTTATTTTGAAATATATAACAAAGACTGCTTCAGTGACGATAAGCAAATGACAAGCTCGTGTAGACAAAAAACAATGATGAGATGAGCGGAGCTTTCGGTTATGTCTGGAGGCAGAAAATGATGATATATAGCCAGCTAGTCAACAGTGCCAAGAGGAGCATGACATATTTGGCGTTGATTCATGGGAAACATGGTTTCCGTTGAAAAGAGGTAAAACGATCGCAATTTGGCTTTAATTGGAAATTGAGGGGTTAATTAGTTTGATTCAGAGAAAGGGATCTGATTTGACCAAAAGTATAAAATCAAGGGATCATCACTTGAGAGACAGAGAGAGAGCCTTTTTTACTCGGGGAGTGCAAATATTTAAGACCAAAAGTCAAAGGCCACATCAGCTGACAGGATTTCCTCGTTGTAATTTCAGTTGTTTACGAGGCACGAAGGAGGGACGGATTTTCCTATTAGATGATTTTTTTTTTTAAAAAAAAGGCTTTATGATTTTTGGCCACGAAATAATTAAAAATATGACTGAAGAAAAGGGGGTTTGAAATTGGTGAGGATGACGTGCGGTGGTGAAAAAAAGGATGTCCTTTCCCTGGAATTCGTAGCACCAAGGGCGGTCTCTCGCTGCTGGCAATTTCAGGCCACCGACGAAACAAAATTTCAGGCGAGAATTTTAGGGGGTTTTAGCTACCTGTGAAATTAACAATGAATTTTAAAAACTAATAAATATTTAATTTTTTTGGTAATTTTATTAGTAAAAAACTAAATTAAAAAATAAAAATTCCTAGTTTCAGAATAAAAATCCCTTTTCACTGACTTAGTCTGCTATTTAATGAAATTATGTTAAGAATTTCAATTACTGTTTTTTCCACTCATAATATGAGACAGGGACAGAAAAGTCAACGACCATAAAAAAGAAGAAGAAGAGAAGTGTGTACGTGTTTGTTTATTACTTGAGATGAAATAACATGGTCGGGAACTCTATGATGCTGACGGAGAAAGTTTACTTTGTAATAATTAGAGAGAAATATTGCTGGAGATTAGTTGTTTATGCGAAGTTTGATTATGTGCTATTTTTATTATGAGCTTGCATCCCTGTCTATTCTATGTGGATGCTATCATACACGTGTCTTCTTCTTTTTTTTTTTTAATGGATAGCAATAACGTGGAATAATTGTAAAATATATTAGGATATTATGTTAATTGAATTTTTGAAAATTTTTAAAGTTAAATAGTAGTCATAAATAAAATTAATTGATTTATGAATTTATTTTTTGATATGTATTTGCAAATAATAAAATCTTGAATAGTCTTGCATGTAAGGAAGATGCTACTTAATTTTTTAAAATAAAATATAATGATAATGTTATTACCTTTTTTATTCTTATTCATTTGTTAAATAAAAAATTATTAGAGAGTAACATGTATAAGAGCATTGTCAATTAAATATCGGTTATGACTAGACATTTTAAGTACAAGTATCCTTTTTTAATATAGCCTCGTCAGTGTAAGACTAACTTGTAAAAAATGTGTTTTTTTTTAATATAATGTATATATTAGGAAGTATATTGTTTAATGAAAGTCTAACTACAACATATAAATTTGTTTTTTTCCCTGCACAAGAAAAAATTTAAAAAAATTGGATAATATTTAAATAATTAATTTCATTGGTTTCTCGTAATTGATTTCAAGCTAACAATCTCTAGTTGTTTATGTCAGTGTATAAGAAAAAGTTGAAATTCAAAAGACTTGACTAATTAGTATTGAAGGGACCCAAACTTAGATCCAAGATGATCGACCCGAGGGATGAAGTGAGTGTTCTCAAGTAGTTGTTGTCAATTATTACTGATATATATAGTCAATCTCGTTGTCCTCTTAGTTTCGATGAAGATTTGCCTCCTCCTTCTTCTCTTTTAGCTTTTTAATATAAAAACATATATTGCAAGAATTACCAATAGAATTTATATCTTAATTGAATGACCAGCTAAGTCTCACAGAGAGTTTTAGAGAGTTGGAAAAAAAATACTAAAATACTTTACCATCAACTATTATAGATAAAATTACTGGTAAACTAAATCCATCTAACTATTCTTAAAAATTCAAAAGTTAAGTTAGATTTAATTCTTTTAAGGTTTAATTTCATCAATAATATATATATGATCATTGATGAAATTATCAATAATTTATTTTGTCAGTAATTATTGGTGAATTTACTTTTTTAAACCATCCCTGGAACAAGAAGAATGGGGCAAAAAGATAGACTTCGGCCACACTTATTTAGCCAACCATCCTTATTAAAAGCAAGCCTCTTTATTATAGTGCTAATATTAGAATTTCTTGAAAGAAGATGCTACCTTCGTGTTTTCAGAGTCTAGTGGTCCACATAGTCACATTCTCCTTGTCTTTGATTAATGTAAAAGATGTCAGAGATAGATAAGGGTTTTTTTGTTTTTCTTTTTAATTGGAGTTAATTTGCCATTATTTCCATGCATTATATACTTCGAATTCTGAGAGGAGCGTGAAGACTTCCCTAGAGCCAGAGTCAAATAATTGATGGTGTCACGTTTGTGAAAGGGCTTTTCAATGTCACCATCCCAGAATATAAGCAAGTTGTTCGTTTGTTTGATTACATAAAGCGGTTGGAATTTGGAAACATAATTATTATAGTAAATGTGTAAATAATATATACTTGAGTCCATATAAATAATTAATAAAAAAACAATGGGATCCTTTATTTATTTATTTAGAATTGTAAGTGTTTTTCTGTGGATTACTATCATATAATAAGGTTCCGGGAGGAAAAGATAATAAAATAAAATTATAAAGAAACAGTCCTTTCGTGTCACTGGCTTTACTGCATGTAAGATGGTACATTAAAATTTCTCAGAAATTGTGGGTTTAATATAAAAAATATAATGTGTAGGGATCAAAGTGGAACATTGTTGAATTTGCAAGTGCTAGAATATAGTTCAACCCAGAGAATATGTTGACTTTGACCAAGTTGTATCGTATTTGTTTTATGGTGTCGATCCCATTACTTTACAGGTGATGTTCACAAGTTACCATCATATTATTATTGAAGGTGAAATGAAGTAAACGACATTTAATTTATCGCCTTCTTTTGACTCTCTTATTTCTACGGAAATATAATTACCGAAGAATTGAACCGTCATCTTTGACATTAATAGAAAGGCTCACACATGGTCTTAGTTAGTTTCTTTCTCTTTTGAACACCATGGTCTTAGCTTCTTAGTTTTGAAAGATAACAACCAAGAAGTGAATAGTGCAAGCGAGAAAGCAAGCAATATAATAAGTGATGGCCTTGAGTTTATGCTCACACATGAATTATGCACCAATGTTTGAAATTAAACCCACGAGAGACATGAGCATAAAGTCATGATATGCTACGAAGTCCATCCCAAATAAAGTTTACATTCATTCGAGTTCGGGCATATTATGTGGCCAAATGCTCTCCTAAAACAAGCCTAACAAGTCTAAAATAAATTAAATTATGGTGTCCACATAACTCAACAAAACAATACTCCTGCATATGGGATTTACTGAGATTTTATGAAAACCAAACCCATAATAATGTTGATGTGCTTAAATTTGATTGTCGCATCCGAATATACTTTTCTTAATCAAACTTAGTTCACCTATTGACAAAATATATATGTAATAAATAAATATATGTCTCTTGTCACTTATTTTGTAAAAGTTAATCATATTATTATCATTACTACATAAACCACAAAATTAAATTTTTTTAATAATGATCTATTATCAGTTTATATCCTTATTTTATCTTAAATAATTCAAAACTATAAATGACAAACATATTAATTATATATCTTAACATTGTATAAACACACTCACATGAATTTAAAGTTATATAAATCACCTTAAACTCCAAAACAAGTTATCCTTTGAGAGAATAAAAATATTATCTTCCTCTATTTGTTTAAACTGGAGTATTCTTTGTAATTAAACACCTACTTACATTATTTTAGAAGACTTCAAACTCTTACTTAAATTGAATTTGATATAAAAAAATCATTATCTTTTTTAAATAACTTGTTTTCCAGGTATATATTTATTCAATTTCAACCTTCCTGTACCTTTCATTCCATTATAATCTTAGAAAAATCATAATATTTGATGAGTTTTCAACAATCTCATTACCTATAATCATTAACAAGGATAATAATCCTGTTGCAATGTGATCCGCAAGGTAATTTTTTTAGCTCTCTCAATAAATAAAAGTGTATATATTAAAGAAAAACAAAGTTTTTGTGTTAAAAAAATATAAGTATTAATTTGATTTGGTTATTTTGTAAGGAGATTCTATTACATTTACAAATAAAAATTATTTGTTATATAAAAAACCAAAACTAAATACTTCATAAGTTACTTCATATACAATTTTCCTTGTGTTTTAACTTTTTAAGAGGTCCAATAAGCTTTTAACATTTTATAAACATTTTCTTATATAAAAAAAATCTAAATCAACATCCAAAATGATTGTCTAAACTTAACAATTATAAATTGGTTAAACCATATATTTTTTATGTAAATATTAATTTAATTTAGTTGATTCTTTTTATAATTTAAAAAATTCAACTCATTTAGTTGGTCTAAAAATTTCATAATATCCAGTCGAATAAATCAACTGCATACTTTTATCTAAATTTTAATACATATTATTTCAGCTTAATTTTACATGTCTAATGTCTACATATATGATGTTGGGTTTTGTCTTAAATGATGGGTCCAAATAAAAAAATAAAATAAAAATGCATTTAGTCTTTATAAAAATCTAACATTACAACTCATTCAGCACATCATCTATCAAGGTAATTAAACAATTATTTTTTATTTTCACTTCATTCAACTGTTTATAATACATATATAAACATTATATATTATCATTTTTTTTATTAACAGTATATGTGAAGCTACAAAATTTATATTTTTCTAAATTATGCCATTTTCCAATGTCTCTTTGACTAGTTTTTCAATTTCTTTTTCATTAAACAAAATTTTTTTTGTAGGGTTTATAATTGACAAGTTAAACCCCTTGTTTTAAAGGAATTTTGTAATCAAACTTCCTAGTTGGTGAAAGATGTTTAGGTTCCTCGAACATAGTTATGTAATCTTCTAGAAGCCTTCCAATTTCAAAACTAACCATGACATCCTTGTTGGAGAATCCAAACTGGTGATGTGCTGATATTTGCTCATAGAAAACTAAGCACACTGATACAATATTTAACATGGTTTGACAAATCAGCTATATCCATAGGAGAGTCGATATTATTAGAGATAGAGAAATGATATATAACAAATACATGGAGAAGGGGGATTATACTCACTCAAACTCAATTCTCAACTCTCTTGTTGCACTTGCAGCTACTGTAATGACAGCAAGACTACTGCCATTGTAGCTATTTTTTTTTGGTCTCTCAACTCACTCACCACTCTTTTATTCTTACTCTCTATAATTATACTTCTTTTATAGGCATCAAAGGTAGCTTCTCCAGCACATTTCTTATCAATATAGAGGGAACAAGAAAGCCATAAAACATCCACTAATTGTGGCATTAATGGTGCTTCCACTAAGCTTAGTGGTGGGGTATTGCCACAAAATGGCAAATCCTAACAATCATCCTCTTTGCTATTTGTGTAAGCAATTGTCCTTTTACTTCTTCAGCATAAGTTTGCATTTTGCAGCTCTTTCAAGTTTATCATTTTGAGAGCATCTTTAATATAACGTTCCTCTTCGAGCGTATCAACCATGCTCGATCTGGAATGATATTTCAAGCCTCACACCAAGGTTTACAACACCCCCTCAAATAGAAATTTCTATTCCAAGTGCGACAGTTATTATCTGAGTATCTCAATATGATTACAATCTCACAACTCTTCCAAAAGTCTGCTAATTTAGGAGTTATGTTTGCCCTCTGTTCCACCCCAGAAACAATTTCTTACTTCTTCATAAGTCTCCCGCTCTTAATTTCAAGAGTCTAGGTAACTCTCTATCTTTAACCATTAGGGTAGCCCATTAAAGGTTGATCTATATCTGTCTTCATACTTTACAATGTCATTATCAATCTCACTACCTTGACAAGAGTCAACTTGTTCTTGGAACTTATACATGTCCTCTGCTACTACATAACAGTCGCGTTTTAATACTCTACAAGTCACCCACTTATTGTCCAAGAAAAATGTCTTATAGCTCATTGATCTTTAGCATAGGGCCAACATCCATGAAAGTTAATCTAGCTTTTATTTTCATGCCCATCATTGCCACTTCATTGGCTATCCATCTGTCCACTTATATCCATCCATCATATTAGCTTTGGGGTATTCTAAACTAGGGCTTTTATCATGGCCTTCACATCTTCTTTTGAAGTGTCTCCGCTCATTATCATGTGGCGGTTTGATCTTGGACTCATCTTATGGCCCTCGCATCTTCTTTCTAAGGTGTCTTCGCCTTTCATAGGTGGTTACATCCTCCTTCAGCTGGGACACTTCAAAGTGGCTTCAAAAATTCTCTACCACTATGTGGATTATATAAGAGATTATTGCTGCTGATCACATAAAAAGAAAGAGTTATAATACACTCCTCACAATCCTCCATCTCAATTTCCTTGGAGCTTCTACGACTTTCTACTTGACAGCTTTACTTACACCAACTCCTTTTTGGTGTCTTTACCTTTCATCATAGGCAGTCACACCCCCTCAATTTGGTGCTTCTACAACAGGTTATCTTTTCATATTTGCATACATCAGAAATGTCCTCGCTTATTGCCTTTATTAAGAGCACAAGACATTTCTTGTTGTACAACTTTTCACAGTCTCTGCTCTGAGCTTCATCTGGAAACTCTTCTTCTCCTTGCACATGTTGTCTCATTACAGTACCTAGTTGGATCCTACGGGTACTCTTGCACAATCTCCGTATGCCCTTGTGCAATTTCTGTTCTCTAGATTCTCTTTATTTCTTGCTTATGTTTAACAACAACTCATCATGTCACAACACCTATCCAAGTAAAAAATAGGATGTCAATATTTAATCTATTGTTGTATTTCTTTTTTTTATTTTTAGGGTCTTTATCAATTCTCTCATTGAGAAATTACAGTCACCGAATCTTTCTTTAGAGAAATCACCACTCCATCGGATCCTTGATCATACAGAACCCAACTGTTTCTTTGTGCCATCATCTTACTAGTCTTAAACAATTCTATAACAAACTATCACATATACAAAAATAGTACCATATAGATAATCCTTCCACTAAGCAAGTTCCCGAAAAAAATTAAAGATGTCATACCGGTTCCGTTTAAAACCTAATCTCTTTGCAGAACTTCTTAGGCCATATCTATCCATCATGCTATCTTTTCGTATATAAAACCATTTGCTAGCTTTATCTCAGCTTTTCTTTGCAAGTGATCTAGAATATTTTGGTTTCATACCTAATTTCTTAACATTTAACGAGACTACTAGTGTTTAGATTCATTAAGATTGGTCTTTATCAATTTTCACTCTCTACCTCACATCGTCCACATAATTGAGTGTTCAGAGTGTTCCAATTTTGTCATTCCTCAAGGTAATTAAAATTCCCCACTCAGTAATTCAGCACATGAAATTGGCCAAACATGTGTGATTTTTCTTCTTCATCTCCATCGACCACCACAATGACCATCAGATGCCTCTTGATCGAGCAATCTTTCTTTAATAATTCACCACCACCATTTTTTATCTCAATCTCAATGATCAGATTATACCATTTCATCTGTAACAATCAAATTAGCTAAAAACAAGTCTGAGATCGTACAAATCACACTTTAGATAGCTAAGATTTGATCAAAACAATTTTTTCCTGATCAGCGGCCCAAATTCAATCTTAGATCTAGTTGCACGTGGACTTGGCTACACAGAATCATATCAATCAGCTCGCGACTCCATTGGGCTCTAACTAGGCTTAGCTCCACTCAGCTCCCTCTCGGCTCACTGCTGATGACATGGCAAGTGGGTCCTGCTGTGCTGACATGTTTACTGATTAGTCACTGATATAGTGTGCCACCTATGCATGCTGACAACATGGTGATGTTATAATGACATCATCATCATTCGGGTTAGGCTCGTGGGTCGGATTGTCTGATATTCTAGTCGGGTCAACCTATCTAGGTGAAAAAGACAAGTGATGCGCGTAGCCAGCCATCCTACAAGTGTGTGAAGGCACATGCAGCCATGTCCGACGTCCAATTTCAACACAATTTTCACCAGTGGCTTCGTGTTTTCCTCTTTTACACAGTGGTATGGTCAAAATATAATTTTGTCAACTTTTATTTTTGAGCAAAATCAAACACCACTTTAAACCATATGCTCTGATACCAATTGTTGAGGAATCCAGACCAGTGATGTGCTGATATTTGCTCATAGAAAACTAAGCATACTAACACAATATTTAACATGATTTAGCAATCACCAACATCCACGGGAGAGTCAATATTATTAGAGATAGAAAAAAAATACAAAACAAATACATGAAGGATAAGGATTACACCCACTCAAACTCAACTCTCAACTCTCTTGTTACACTTACAGTTGTTGTAATGGCAACAAAGCTACTGCCATTATAGCCATTCACTTTCTCTTTTGGTCTCTCTACTCACGCTCACTACTCTCTTATTTTTGCTCTCTACAATTATGTTTCTTTTCTATGCATTAAAGATAGCTTCCCCAACACATTTCTTGTCCACATGGAGGGGACAAAAAAACCATAAAACATGCCACTAATTATAGCACTAATGATGCTTTCACTAAACTTAGTGGTGGGATATTGATATTGCCACAAAATAGTAATATCCTAAAAATTCTTTAATTCTTTCATTACTTTTATTAAAAAAACTATATAGTTATGTTATGTTGTTTTTCCTTGCAACAACATTATTTGATTATTACCGCCATTTAGCTTGCTTAAAAACTGTCAGTTCTAGTAGTTTAAGTATCTTCAATATAGGTTTAATATGATTAAACTTCAACATAGGTTTAATATCTTTCTTTAATCAACAAAAATGAAAAATGTAGTAAGATTTAGGAAGTGAAGAGCTCAATTCATGCATAGAGAATTTAATTCCAATTTCTTTTCTGCTGTGCTATTCAAAATTCCTTTAGCGTTGGCTCCAATTTCTCTTCACCATTGATTCTTGAAATTCTTGGTGAAGGCCTTGCAATCTTTCATTCAACCTTCTGCAATGTTATTCAACGGAGGCTTTTACCTTATAAGATATGCTCTGTTGTTAAGCTAATAGCTCATAGCTCAACAAGGAAACAATTGAGATGAAGAACAAAAGAGAACCCGGAAGAAAGAAGAAATGATTGTATTCTTATTACTAGAGAACCATGAAATCCCTTTTCCATCATTTATACACTTCAAGTTAACTCAACTAACCCCCCTGCCTCCCAACTAATTCTCAACAGACTACAAGCAGTGTTTAACTATTTTTGCTCTTTAATCTGTCTAGCAGTTGCTGTTGCTACTGTTCTTCCTTCTTTACCATCACGTGTGGTTTAGTCGTTTAATAATCCAACACTTTTGGCAAATTTTTAAAACATATATATGTCTGCTTAGAATACATTCTTAGGCAATCAATTTGGATTTGAAGCTCCAACGTATCTTTTCCTGAGATCAAATCAAATCACAGGTTCAGTCGGTAATTCTCATCCCCCTCAATGTGCATTCATGTGCAAAAATGAAACCAAAGGTTTCAAAGGACACCCCAGCTGTTATGATTTGGAGTTCTCACTTGGAATCCAATACGCTACAGATAGGGTAGGGATTCAAGGATGGGGGAGGCCTATGGCCATTGCTTATCCTCCCCAAAACCCCGAAAAAAGATGAAGGAAAAAGTACTTGAGAAAAACGCAACCTAAAGATCCTCGACAAATACTAATAACAGCAATAATGATATTACTAAAAAACAATATAAAGAGCAACAGGGGTGCGTGTATCTGAGTGCATTGTCGTTCTCAGCCCACTATCAAACAAATTCCAGATCATGAATACACTGCACTGGATGATGCAATAGAATAACCCATCAAAAGCGCAATTACAAAGATTAGAAGACGTGATAGCATGATGATTGAAGGCAGAGCTAGACCTAGCACATATACCAGTTTTCAGGTGGAATAAAAGCTGAACCTGGTCTTTCAGCACAAGTTCATGATCCTTTTTTAACCTCAGCAATACTAACCAGCAGCATGCATGTATTAATCCTCCCAGCAAGTGCTACCTTCGGATCCGGATACCATGTATGTCTTTCAAACCCATCTTCAAAGCTGTTTTTCTGCAGAGGGAAGGTGGTTTTTGTAAGCCTATTGACTCTGAAAATCGGTTGGCTAGATCAACAAGCGAGGTTTTATCCCTTCCAATTTCTCTGATGGAGTTATAATAGTCTAGCCAAGCATGGTATGCTCCTTCTTTGACACTACTATCAATCTTTGACATGGACTCCTCCATCTGCAAAAAGTTAGACATATAAAACCTGTGAAATTGCATGCCCTGATAACAAATAGATAAGAGGGACTAAAACTCTACAATGCACGCATTTTGATGTTTCAGGGTGGAAAGCATTATATTTGCACTTCAAATCGAAGCTGACTGCAATTTAGTTACTGTCTATATCAGGACCACAACTTTCTGATACAATCAAGGATCATCAAATGATGCTAATTCCACAGTTCACATAAAGAATTCATCATTAAAAATCTTGTTTAACATTAAGAATCCCAGAGCTTCAGAATGTTAATTGCGAATTCCACACATGCCCTTTGCATACTTATACTCTAGGTTCAGTTTCATTTCTTTTAATATCAAACCATAACTACAATCTGTTAGAATGCTGAATAAAAACAAGCACAAAAGAAGCAATTAGATCAGGTAATAAGTTAGGGAAGTGCCTTAAGCTTAGTTTCTGAATCCATTTTTGGTAAAGGAAACTTATCAAGTGGCAGGTCTTTTAACTCATCCAGGAAATATTCTTCCCATGGTGCGAGCAATAAGATCCCTCCTCCATCTTTCCCTTCATGTCCTATTCTTCCAAGCCGATCTATATATTGTTCACGATCACAAGGAATCCCCACCTGATTATTGTGAAAATTGATGCATTATTTTACAGTACTGGGAAAAAATATACATAATACTGGGTGTTGGAGAGATACTGTCTCTTGGGGCATAGATGATTTGATGATCAGCAATTTATACAAGCAGAATATGAATATATAACTTTCTCAAGAGTTGTTGGTACCTGAATTACTAAAGTAACATCAGGATAATTCATTCCACAAGCAGAAACATCAGATGTAACAAGAACCAAACGATTTGATTCCTGGAATTCATCAGAGACATGAGTTTGAAAGAGTTGAGGCTTTCTCGAATGCATCTCCCTTACGTTCATTTTCATTTCCCGGAGAAGTAGATACATGAGTGATGTTACCATCCCAGTTGTACAGAAAACAATAACCTGGAGCAAGTTAAATGTCCAGGACTCAACCACACACTTTCCACTTTGCAAATAGACAAAATCCAAAAACTACAGAATCTTACCTTGTAATCAGGTGCCTTCTGGACATGCTCCTTCAGAAGATAATGCACTACCTGAAAATGCAATTCATGTGGAGAGACAAGAAAAGACTGCTTGATCTGCAGGAGCAGAAACAAGGATTGATGCTTTTTTGCTTCCCAATTTAGAAACAATCACGATATGAAATGCCAAACAGTCAGCGTGATTTTACTTATAGTGATTAGACATCTAAAACATCCAGTTGTTAAGCCAGTGATAGAATGTTCAGCCTAAGACAAACTGTAGGCATTGCTTTATAGGTAATATGATAATTTGTAACTATGGGCATTGTTTTATAGGTACTATGATAATTTGTAACAACATCAGGTAATCATCATCTGGCATTCCCTGATTGGTAATTTACCATAACAGTTTCTTGATTTAAGGTATACCTTAGCAGGAGTTTCCATGCAACTCACACCCACAGTATTAACAAGATCATGTTCCCTTTTCAATACAAGCTGAGAAATTCGATGAACCTGCATAAGCATGATTAAAATCAGAATGAAGTCATGTGACACAATAGTGCTGCTTGTTTGACCCATTAACAAAGAGATTAGGAAAAATCTAACCTCTTTTGGAATTGTTGCAGAGAAAAGCAAGGACTGTCTCTGACGGGGCAAGCAGTCTACAATTTTCTCCACATCCTTCCGAAACCCAAGATCAAGAAGGTGATCAGCCTCATCAAGTATAAGCATCTTCAATCCCTTCAAATGCATGGATAAACCACTTTTATTCTCAATGTGATCCAGCAGCCGACCAGGAGTTGCAACAAGTATCTGGAAAAGGTTAGCACCAGAAAGTGATCTACATGTTTTAATCATGAAATACAGGAATAGCAACTACATATCTATTTCTTTTCCTTTCCCCTTTTCCATGCACATGCCATGAAATTAATCAAAGTTAAACTCGCAAAAAACACAATAGCACACGATCAAACCTGACAAGGATCAGATTCGAGGCATCTCTGATCATCTTTGAAACGTGTTCCTCCAACTAGTGTTTGCATAACTATTCCATCATGGTACTTCAGTATAGCATTTGCTTCTGCTGCTATCTGACTTGCTAGCTCTCTTGTGGGGCAGAGAATAAGAACATATATCGGGGAAACTCGTAGCTTGGCATTGCTACTTCTTGCCTTCAAAACTGCTTCAATTGCAGGAAGCTGTTTGTGTTTTACAATGGCACTGAAGGAAAGAAGCTAAAATAGCATAAATTACTTTACAGGAATGACAAGAGACTTGTAGTTTACCAAAAAAGCTGCACTTTTTCCTTTGCCAGTTTTGGCTTTGACCATAGCATCCTTACCTGCTCCAAATTGAAGTGAAAACCATTATTCAAACTTCACAATGTGTAAGTATATTATTTTTCAACAGAAATTATTCTTAATATGTATAGTAAAGGTATAGTAATAAATGAAGCATGGCTTGACTTGTTTGAGAAAAAATTGTGGATAATCAAAATGGAGCAAAGAGAGCGTTTCTTCAGGATAACAACATGAGATATGCCACAAGCAGCCAAATACACTCATGGCCTCGCACACTCCAAAAATGAAAAAGTTGACAAGCATGCGCACACTAACAGTATTGAACTTTCCTGACTTTTGAGCTTGCAGACTGAATAGTTGCCAAAAGCACTCATAACTGAAGATGAAACATAAAGCACAGTTGGTATACCCTCAAGGCAGACAGAAAGAGTAGCCTCCTGTACCCTGGTCATTTGAACATAACCAGCTGCTGTAAGTGCTTTGACAGTCAATGGAGACAAACCACATTCATCAAATCTGCAAAAATACATACAGCACAAAATCACCGATTAATAAATAAAACAAAGGATCATTACATTACACATTACTCCAAAACCTCTGCCTTTCCTCTACCCTAGACTCTCCAGAACATGCAAAGTTCTTCCCTTTACTTTTCCCATTCTTTTCAAACCAGACAAAAATTATGCACATTTGCCGATGAATGCCGAGATTACCATGGTAGCTACTGCCATAAGACACCATTTAAAACCAAGAGAAACCTTACCGTTTATCGCTAAGAATTGAATGCTTGTCCTCGTTATCCCCGTCATTTCCGGCTAACTTCTTCTTCCTGCCCAGCTCATACCTAATCAACTCCACTTCATTCGCAAAATCATTCTTCTCAAGCTCCTTTGATGGAACCCTTGTTGTCTTCTTCAAATCATACTTCCCCAAAGCATCTCTACTCCCAATATCCTTCGCACTCCTCCCTCTCCTCTCTCGCCCACCCTCCAAATCATCACTCTCATTTCTCCCAAACCTCCTCTGTTTTTGTGTTTCAAAACCCTTATTCTTCATAAATTCACTCACATTCCTCGAATTACTCACGGGCCCTCGCTCATTCCCTGAATCTCTCCCAAAATTCATCACTTTGTCATTAACAAACCCATAATCTTCATCATCATCACTCGAAGAACTCTCGTTTCTCCTAAACTTCCTCTGCTTCCGCACTAAAGGCTTAACAGAAACACCACCGGACCCAAAATCTAAATCTCTACGCGTGGAATAATCTCTATTTTTCACATAATTAAACCCGTTTTCTTCGCGATGCCGCGATACATTGCGCCCTTCTGACATTAATTTTCTCAAATCTAATGGCGAATTGATCGATCCTGGCCGTTGATTAGTCCCAGCAAACCCTGGCCGTTCATCCGATGGGGCTTTCAATGGCCCATCCATTTCGTTCCACAAATCTTCAGCTCCTTCTTTCATGAACCGATCAGCGAGGGCTTTGATGTGCTCTTTGGGGCTCATGGGATTGAACTTACTTGGGTCCGGGTTCGGGTCGGGTTGGCCGGCGAGTTTGGAGCGGATGTGGGAACGCATCCGGGCTTGGTAGAGTTGTTTTTCTTGGTCAAGGAGGCGTTTCTCTTTTTCTTTGGCTTTTTTCTCGTGGAGGCGTTTCCATTGCCATTTGTTTAGACCTCCAGGGAAGGTTCGTGGTCCACCACCCATTAGTCGAATGAAGATTCGGGTCCGGAGCTGTTCCGATAAGGATTTGGAGCGGTGGATGAGTGATGGGTACATGATGGCGAAAGGGAAGCGGAAATGCCAAACTGGAGGATTTGGCGAGCACTTATTTGTAGGGTTTAAGAGAAGAGGGGTTTTGGGTTTTATAGTCATGATTTTTCCCCCACAAAGACATATGCAAATTATAAATTGGTCTCTATAGTTTCCAGAAATCAATTAATTAGTCCCCTTGTTTCAAAAACCTTTTTTTGTTCTATTGACCAATGCTGACCACTCGAAATAAATTTTTTTAATAAATTTAAAATTCATTGTGGATTCGATTTTTAATTTAGATTAACGAACCTTTTCTTTTGTAAAGATTAATCGAGTTTTTGTGTTAAAGAAATGATGAATCTTCTAATAAAAATGAAAAGAAAAAAGAGTTAATATTCAATATATGTTTTAAAATAGGTGAACCCAACTACATATATCATAGGCTTTAATCGATCAATAAGTGTACTCATAACCCCCCCCCCCACCCCACAAAAAAAGAAGAAGAAGAAGAAGTTATCATTCATCAAATTTGATTATATGAAGTCGAAGTAGATTATTCATCTAAGATGCTACACGCATCAATTTCCTGTGTACCCACCTGGACCTCCAAAAAAGAACACGCAATAACGAGGTTCTCCGAGCATTATTAACACCGTATACCTCCACAGTATCTGCAAACTCCTCCGTCACTAGGATGTTGAAAAGCATGGTTTTCATCCATAACCATAACATCTGCACATGATGCAACGAGATTCATGTCTTTAAAAATTGTTTTTTTCGCCGGAGCCCATTGGCGGACTTCGTTTATTGGGAGGTCTACAGACATGTCCTCCCCATTCAATGGAGTTTGCTAAGCCTTACAATCCAGTGAAAATTAATGCAGGTGTTGCATAGTTCTTGCTAAAGTTATTTATTGTAAAATAATTTTTAAAACTAAAAAAAAAAAAATTGGTTATAGACTAAGTTCTTTGATAAGTAAATATCATTTATTGATTTTGTTTAAGTATGCTTTCCATGAATGCTAAGAATTTATGATCAGACTTAGTTTTATTCTCTTATACATAATTCTAGGTATGATTAGTTTAAATCTTTGGATTGTATCTCAATCTTTTATAAAATTTTATATATAATTGCTTAATAAACATGCTAGTCTTTTGTTATGATTATAAATTTATTATTATCTTAATATATTATAGAAAATATTATTTTATTTGACCACCTTGAACTTAAAAAAATTTTCATAAAAAAAAGGTTAAAGTTTTCAAATAATAAATTTAATTCTATTATTATAGTAGCTTTGAACGTGTAGAATCATAGTGATTTTGTATACAATAACCACATCTTGAATATATTTAACAATGCATGATATGGCATGTATAGTTCAATTAAAAGTACAAAGATAATTTGAAAAGTTTAGTACAAAATATTCAAGGTTGAAGTTGCTAGTATAAAAAAGGTCAAAGTCAATAAGTTTTTAAATTTCAAAATGATTAGCTTAAATATAACAATGAGTCAAGTTCAGGGGTTTCAATTAACATTGCATGATATTTATGCTAAATATATAATAATAAATGAACATTTTCAGGTGGTTGTAATTATCAAAACATTATTAGGAACTCAGAAAGAATTCAAGAATTACATTAAACATAAAAGAAAGGAAATAGGCTGAGGATAGAATAGAATAATAAGTTATTTGAAAAAAAGGCTAACTTACGTTATGTGTAATAAAAGATAGAAAAAAGTGAAAGTGTTCGAAAAAGAAATGGAGATGGTGTGTGTTCAATGCTTGGAAATTTACATGGAAGAAATGTTTCTACTCTAAGGGACCATTCAAGTTACCAGACTTAATCTCTCTCTCGTTTTTTTGTCTGCCTTTTTTTTTATTTTTTATTTTTTTTTGCAGAACTTGCTATCCAGGTTCCTGGATATGAAAATAGGCATGCAGAAGAGGAGATAGTGACTTACGTTATGTGTAATCAATGATAGAAATCACAAATCTTTGATATCTGATCTTTTATGGAGGTCCCAAAATGACTCCTTCGATCAAGTAAAAGGATGATTTCGTATAAAATATTTTTATTTTATGAATTTTTATATGTTCATAAGAAATTAACTTGCAAAAAAAAAAGTATATTAACTTACGTTTTCCAGATTCTCCACCATAAGAAATATAAAGTATCTTATTTAGTTGACATTATTTTATATTTTCATTGTCATTTATTATTTTAGATTTCAATGAATCAATATTCTTGTTTTCTATTTTTTAAATCTTTTTCTTCAATAAATAGGATTCCTTTATATATATACTGAGGATGGTAGGGTAACTGTGCAATTATTTTATGAAAGCAAGCGACATGGAATCCTTACAGAAAAGTCCTTCACATAATTTGGCTCTCCACAGCAAATACCATGATTACATTACTTCAGTTGACGGAAATTGACAGAATGGGGCGATCAATCTTCCCGGAAACATTTGGAATTGGATCCAGTGAACAGTGCTTCTAAGGGATTCCTCGGAAAATGCTGGATTGAACATGACCATTCTTATTATAGGATTTTGCCCCTCAGACATTCAGTTTCACTTATCGGGCTTCGATAGGCTTAAGGTTTTTGAAAAATGGATCCATTAATTTACATTTTCATGGGATTGATTTGATTTCATATCTGGGACCAGTAGCTTTTTGGTCGTGGCCCAGGCTTGCTTTTTTCATTGAAAGAATCCATTCACTTGAAATAAAACCATCAGTCTCGTTAAAACTGTGAAAAATGATCACTAATTTGACAAATGCTCAAAGAGCAACTGACAAACGGAGATATACACACGCGGCAAACAAATGATAGAGGGATATATAATAGACATTCCAAAGAAACCGGTTCTGTTTTTTTCTCATCTTTTTTTTTTTCAAGCTTTAGAGTGACTCCTGGCAGCACTTCGTCTGGCACAACACCCGACAAAATAGATCATTGACTGGCATTCACAACAGAGAAGAAGAGCAGTTAGAACATCCGGGAAAGACAAGATTCAAGTGAAGTAGCAACAAGCTTACCAGAACAACAAACAGAATGACATTAAAGATGGCAACCACTCTCCACTCAGTTTTCATATATTGTGCAACTCCTGCCCTGAAAAGTAAGAACCGGTTGCACAAGAATAGTACACCAAAAGAAAAGGGAAAGTATTAACAGAACAGGAAAGGATCGTTGAAAAAGTAATGATGCTTACTTGCAGGAATCACAGTTGTAGCATTTGGTAGCCCGGGAATTTTTGTAAAGTTTGCAGTCCTTATTGGAGCTAATCGGATGAAAGCTCAAGTCGTAGTATGAAGCATTGACAGCAGGATAACCGCACCTACAGAGTATGTTAAAAAGGGTAACCTTGGTGACACTGTTCAAAAATTATGCATAACTGTCATGTGTAGACTGAAAATGCACAACTCAAAAATTTCACCGAGCTAGAATGTATATCTTTGTATAATAGACTTCACATTTCCATGTAGTGAATAGAAAAACTTCACTTGAATGTTTGATCAGAGAGTGAGGTCAGAAAAAGACACCTACATGGATGGTGGTCGGCAGCAACCAGCTTCAATGGCTGTTAGTTTGGCTGACTTGTACTGCTTACTAGTCTAAAATCAACAGGTTTAAAAACATCAAAATCATTCTAGAAATCAATAAACATTCAGAGTTATGAAAAAAATGGATGAGTAATAAGATTTGAGGCACAAAACAGGACCATATATTTTTTTGGTAGGTTATTGCAGTCATCAGTTTTCACAAGACAACTCTTTAATCGGTTCCAGTTCTTGGTGTTGTTCAACTGAAGCAAAGACCAAGATTAGGCATAATTGCACCAAATTTTCCACTTAGTAAAGAATCTGAATCTTAAAGTAGCATCTTTTTTAAACAAATGGCATGGAAGGCAAAGTCTTTACCTGTTTAAGAAACCATGAGCTGTAATCCTGAAGTTGATACTCCTTGTATCTAGCCAGACAAGAAAGTATTAGTAGCTGCACCATAACAACCCCAGCTAACAAAGTATATGAGAATCAATAAAGAAAGTGGCTATTATAGCTCAATTAGCATCTAAAATGTAGTGAAGCCTTTTTTTCACAAAAATAATCATCTGAAGCATTTTGTTGAAAGACTAACATCTGAACCAACTGGAAGAGAGAGAGAGAGGTTGAGGGAGTGGTGGGTCAAGATGAAGAACAACGGATTTGAAGAACAGATACCCAAAAGCAGAACAAAATATATAAGCATAGTTACTTGATTCCTAGATTACAAATTTCTTACCTCAAACCAGGGACACTATGACCAGATCCATTATTAGTTATAATAAACCTACAGGAAAAATCACAAAATCAAGGAGCAATATATGTATGATTTCCATACTCAAAAGAAAAATGCTAAACATGTTGAGAGAAAAAGCTGAAGGTTTTGAAACAATATGGTAACATAAAAGTGGAAAAGATTGATGAAAACTCCTATTTACTTGTTGATAGAATTGGAAGCATCATTCTTGCTATGTTACGAGTTTACAATATGGCCACCGGTTGCCCTTCACGTCTCTTCTACTTCTTCTTCTTCTGTTTTTTTTTTTTTTTTTCTAAAGGTGCATCTATTAGCATTGTAGAGATCATGGTAATTAATTGAAACAACACAGAGGACAAACTGAGATGGATTAGGCTAACTTTTAATAGAGAGAAAATGCCAAATAAGAGAGATATATTTCTTTTAAATTAACATACAACAGCAGCCTGGTTGCACCAAAATCAGAGATGATTCGAAAAGGTTCAAATACAAGAGATTTCCTTTATCTCATTCTCTTTCAATCCACCCTTGTTTGCATCTTTAACTAGCATGGCTAACACTTCTCTAGCTAAATATTCCTAGTTTTTCACTTTCCTACTGATGCCTTGTATGCTAGACTTAATCCCATGTGATAACTGCAAATTTAACTCCACCAAATACCAGCACATTTACCCTCAACATTATCTCCAAGCTCAACTCAAAATCTGGCCATTTCAATAAGTTAGACCATTGCAGCTGAGATGGCATGTAATTAAATCAAGGATCTTGGACCTCATCCTAAAAATTAAGTATCCACGAGAGCCAAAAAAAAAAAATCTCATTTTCCTATCAAATGTGGCTCACCACACTTAATATTGGTTCTTAGCAGAGTATAAAAGCAGCTTAAACATGGTGGGAGCGCATAAGTTCTAGTCAATTTGGCCCAATCAATCAATCAATCAATCTTATCTGTTTGAAATTGATGTATACCTAAACCTCATGGCATAATGCGTAGAAAAAATGACCTTATTTCGAAGACAAACTTTGAAGACAATAGCAACAGAAGTACCAGGATAAATGAGCAAGAGTCATGTTTAATAAGGAAATCAATGGGAAAACTAGAAAAGAAAACAAACTATTGACATACATTGTCAAGTTCAAACCTGAAATGTTGCTACATAGTTTGTTATCTACCTTAAAAAAGGGAAAAAACATAAGCTTGTGCGCTATAATCAAAATTAAGCCAGAAAAACAAAACACTTACGCTAATACTGTGAAAACCAGAATTGCCACCAAAATGATACACAACATAACCAGATACTGAGAGTGAATAATAGTTAAGGGATGTCCAACAAATAAAAGAAAAAAAATGAAGAACGCAGATCAATATTCAAGCAAATTAGTATAAAAGATTGGCCATTTAGTAAGGATACAATCCACAACAGAATGGAGTTGCTCTTCATGGCGCCCAAGAACCCAATTATTGATCTAAACATCAACAAAAGGTTGTATCAGTAGCTGTTAAAGGTAAATGCATAAGAGGTACAAGAAGGCTGACAATAGAAAATTTGAACTTACATTACGAAGATGACAGCACCAAGGCCCAACACTGGGAGAGTAAGAGACCTTCGACAACTGTCATGATGTGTGCTCATCCATACCCCAAAAATTATGACAGCTATAGCTAAAAGCTACGCAATGAGAGGACGAAACACACATAAACTCACAGTATAAACAAAAAAAAATAGTATTCACTTCGATTGCAAGTAGATTAAGCCAAACAGAAAAAACTGCACTAGAGCAAACTCGTTATTCTGGAACAAACTTTAATACGATACCATGTACACTTGTTATAAACCAATTACCATGGACAACCAGTTACCAGCATAACCAAGAACAACAATAATCATCAGTGTGAAAAAGAAAGTAGATAGGAAAGCACCCTAATCTTAAACAAAATAGCAGACATGACTGCAAAAATGAAACAATTACAATGACCCCCCAAAAGAAGCAAACTTCAAATAATTATAACCGTCGTAAAAATGAACAACTTACTATATCCCAGAAACAAAACCACCCTTTGCAAAATAATCAAGAACGCCAGAAGAATAATAAGAAAATAAAAACAGAAGGGCCAGTTAACAATGTAGCATCGAATCTGACTCGAAAGCTTAAATCAAAATAAAGATGAACAAAAAGGGAAAGGGGAAAAGAAACAAAACTTACCATGGTGAGAAAGTTGATCCATCTAATCACAAAGTTGCTGGTGCCTGCACCCATTTCTCCCTCCCTCTTTCTCTTTTGGTTTTCAGTATACAAGTAAGAAAGCAGCAGAAGAAAGAAAGGGAGGGGTTCAATTGAAAAAAAGGAGTAGCAGTTAATCTCGTGAGATAGAGGCACTTGAAGTAGAAGCAAATGAAAACGCAGGGTTGAGGGTTGTCAGGGAATATTGTGAAGAGATGGGGGGTATTTTGGTCCATGAAGGGAGCGATGGACATGATTCATCTTTCAAATGGCCTGTGACCAGACACGACACGACACGACACCCTTAAAACAGAAGGCATGACAATCTATCAATCTACCGAGGATTACTGGTCAATGTACCACGTTGACCATTGTATTCTTTATATATATATAATAATAATTTTTTTATATATTATGTTCTGATTTTTAAAAAATAAAAAAAATATTATTTTAATATATTTTGATATAAAAAATATTTTAAAATGTAATTACATTTCTACCTAGGCTATAATATAATTAGTTTATTTTTAAAAATATATAAGAATTCACATAAAATTACTATTGTACTCTCATATTTATATTTATGCATATTGATATTTAAAATTTTTTACAGATAATTATATAAGTTATTTTAAAAACATGTGAAAAATTATTAAATGAATTCAGCGTAACACTTAATTCATTAATTATATTAATAAGTTAAAAAATTATTTGAAATTCATACATTATTTATTATTTTGTCCATGAATCTTATATCTATTAATTAACCCATTCTTTAAATGAATTGGTAGGCATGGTCTATCTAAAAATTATGAGAAAAAAAATCATTTTTCTCACCTTTTTTCTTTATGAATATTTTGGTTGGAGTGGCGTCCAGGTCAATTGTACAATATCATTAGCAAGAAATACTTGAGCATTTTTTTCATGAACATGGCGATCCTTCTTTTCTTTTCTTTTCCAGGAATATCCCAATCCTCTTTCAAGTGATCTCACTGAAGGTGGATTGTGTTAACTTGCCATTCTTAATATGTCAGACCGTATTGAATCCTCATTCAATCACTTACTCTATTTATTTTAAACTTTTATTTAAATATTCACTATTAACTCATAGTTTTTTCGATACATGAGATCTTGCTGATTATACTAATATGTTTTTAAAGATTAAAATTATAAAACTTTACACAATATATTTTAAGGATCTAAGTCAAAACTTTCATAATTTTTTTCAAAGGTCAAGCTTAAACATTTCACTTAATGACTCACATGACAAAAAATTATTTAAGTGGTTACTTGTCACTTTCTTAATAATTATAAATATCACAAGAGTTAATCCAACTTTATATACGTGAAGTGAAGATTACAAAGAATTAATTTTTTTATAGAATTATTATCTAATTCGTGAACATGAAAGGTGGATTTGATGGAATTTTAAGGTTTAAAGCTACAAGAAAAAATTAAAAAGGATAAAAAAAATCTTTATAGAATTACAAGTGGTGGATATGATTTGCATGTTAAATAATATACAGCGGTGTATATTTCTTGTAAGAGTCTCGAGGCTATGTTTTATTGGCCTTATATGAAAACCTTGCTGAGAAAATTCATGGAAGAATATGACGCGCGTAAGCAAGCAAAAAAAAAGGGTATTATATTCTAGATTGCTTCAACCGCTACCTGTATCAAAAGGTATTTGAAAAAAATATAATCATTGATCTCGTGGAAGGCTTGCTAAAATTAAGGGGAAAGAATACAATATCGGTTATTGTGGATAGATTCACTAAATATAGATATTTCTTGGCTGGAGCTCATCCTTTTACAGCTTAGAAAATTGCTTAGTTGTTTTTAGATTACATCTGTAAGTTCCATGAGTTCCATGGTTTATCTATGAGTATTGTGATAAATAGGGATAAAATCTTCATTAGTATATTTTGGAAAGAATTGTTTAAGTTATCAGGAGTCAACTCATCTTTATATCCTTAAAATGATAGATGAACAGAGAAGGTTAACCAATGTTTTAAAACCTATTTAGGGTGTATGATCATGCATAATCCAAGCAGATGACGTGAGTGGTTGTCTTTAGTTTCAATGATGGTATAATTCTAGCTATCATTTATCATTGCATGGTTATCCTTCACCCAATGTAGAGGTTAATTCTCAAGCAACTATTCCAGTAGCAACATTTAAGAAGGTGATTCAATAAAGGGCTAGATTGGATCGATGGTTGCAATTTTAACTGGAAAAGGCTAGGGACTTGATGAAACAAGTGGCAGGATATATAAAAAAGAGAGTTTTAGGTGGGAGATTTGGTGTACATGAAATCACATGCTTACAATCAATTGAGTGGAGCACCAAGATAAAATATCAAGCTTGATCTGAGATTTTATGGCCCTTGCAAGATTATACAGAGAGGTGGAGCAATGACCTATAGACTGCGGTTTCCAGAGGGGGCTACAATTCATCCAATATTTCATGTATCATTACTTTGAAGAAAAAAAAAGGTTGGCAATAATGCAGTTAAAACTTTTGTAATTCCAATGACAAATGAATATGGAAAAATTAAAGTAAGTCTTGTAGCAAGTGTAAGAGCTAAAGGAAACTCATGTCGTCGACCGTTCTTTGTCAATGTCTAGATTTCTCCCGTGTTAATATGGTTTTGTTTTTCTTCAAGGGCCATTTTTTTGATTGATGAAGAAATTTCAAGACAAAAGAGAAAGAAGTGAAATTTTATTTTCGTTCATCAACTGCACCTGCAAATATAGAAATATTACAGAAGTCTCTATTTAGTTTCCAAATTCCAAGGCGAAACAAAGTTCCAGGTTCCCATTCTCTGTTGATACATGCCTGAGTAGGAACAGGGAAAGCAGCCACTCTTGTAACCTCAATGTCCCCTAGAGAGGCATGTGAAAGGAACAACACAGCATTGAGAACTACTTCTGCACATTCTCATGAATTATGATTTCTCTTGTCAATGACTAAATCAGAGTTAGCATCTGCGTTTTGCTTCTGGTACTGTTTCATTGTTTTCTTCTGCTTCGGATTTTTCTTCTGGCAAATTTACTGCGTTTTTCTTCATTGTGGCAGTTTTGGTAAGATAACTGTAGCTACCCTTCTGCTTAAACAATTGAGCAAAGTGGGCCTTGCAGTATAGGATACCATCAAGAGCTGCATAAGATGAAGGTGTGATATAGCAACCACCATGAGAACACCTGAAGCATGACTTGTGATAGAATTCTCCCTCCACAGTCACCTGTCAAAATTTTGGTTACGGCAATAAGCTTCTTTGTCCTCACTCCATCATATAATATCGATCTCAATCTACTTCCGGAGTTGATCTTGGTGCATGAGATTATATTGGTGCCACGATTAAGGTACAATATACATATCAATGAGAGTTACTCTGTCTTTTGCATTTCCATTCGAGTTGCGCAAATATATATATATGATGGACGAGGAATGAATGTTAATGAATGGGGAAATAAGAATTGTGTGTGTGTGTGTGTGTGTGAGAGAGAGAGAGAGAGAGAGAGAGACATGGATGGATGGATGGATGGATTAGAAACCTTCTCTAATGGGTATGCAGTTTTTTTACAGAAAGCACATTTGTCTTGGGTGCCACTGAACATGGAGGAAAGTTTGCTTGGGGCCTTTTTCTGCATGATTGTGAAAACATGCATCAAAATCCAGCAAACAAACTAGAAATTTCCATTGGAAACAAATTAATGTAATGAAAAAGAACCGATTGTAAAGAATCTTGGTACCAGGCAGTTTTTCTTCTCTTCATCTAAACAGTCAGAATTGCAGAAACACATTGTTAGCCAAAAAAAAAAAAAAGTAAAATAGGGAGGACTACATCCTTCTCCATGGAACTCTAATTCGAAAAATATGTAAAAGAAACTTAAAAGAAAGGAAAACGGAGAAGCGGATCTCACATGTTTGGAATTTCTTGGTAAAATTACCGGTCTCCTTGAAGAGCTGGTCGTAATGAGGTCTGCAGTATAAAACTCCATCAATCGAGGAATAGCTGCTCATCTATAAGACAAATTTCATGGTGGGTCAATTTCAATAATCCTGGTAAAGGACCATATTTTCATTAATTCTTAGGCAATAACCACCAAAGAAAAGGCATGAAAAAGAAAAGAGGATAAATGAATAGAACTCATACTACAAGAAGTCCATTGCAGTGGCTGCATTTGAAGCACTTCTTATGATAAGGAACTCCATCAGCAGACACCAATTCGATGAAATAAACAGTCTTGTCACAGGCCTTGCATTTCTCCAAGGTCCCAGTGAAGCCCATTATGTTTTTCCTGAGGAATCTAAATTGAGCAGTATAGAATCTGATTTCAGAAGGGTTGCTTAGAAAAGCATTAATGGGAAAGTTTGAAGAACAAATTCTGAAAGTTCGGCTCTTAATCTCAGAAGCTAAGATAAACAGAACTTAGAAAATCTGTTCTTACCTTTCACCTTTCCTGTATTATAACTAGCAGATTAAAGGTCAATAAAATGAATGTTCAATTGATGGACAAAAAGACTTGAACCGCTTATTTAACGTGATCCACGGCCTATATCTCTCGGAACTTGCAGGGTACCGTTCTAAGAATAGTGAGCTATTACAGATAGATCTGAAACATTTCCTGACCAAGTCTTTCAAAGATAGTCCTGGCAGGAGGTAACAAATACAACTGCAGTACTCTTTTTATGTGGTAGACAACTCAGGTGTCTCCAAATAGATTTTTTACTATATCTAGCAGCCTATCTGTCAAAAATCGTGTGTGTGCATGACAACAAAATACTATGTTAGCATCAATTTGATTCCAAAATTTGTAGGCCAACAATTCAAGAGTCTCTGCTTATGTTCTATATATATAAAATTCTGCAAGCAATGTGCACAGACGTGGTCTGTACGAGGATTATATTGAGTGCTGAAAGTTATCAAAATAAATGGATAAGTTGTAATTGCACAGATTTTCTTCTGCAGCTGTGGCATCATATAAAGATTTATGGCGTTAGGGACATCATGTATTGCTTGTTGGAATTTTTTTCATTACTTATTCTTATTTAACTTGGAGAGGGAATAAAGAAAATTATTGGCGTAATATGAGGCCTCGTATCTCCTGTTGACATGATATTAGCCTCACATTTAATTGATTATGCTTGAAATATATAACAGTAGAATGGAATTATCTATTATCAGCTCACAAATGTAGCGAATACTGATCATGACAAGTTTATCTGAAAAAATTGAAATTCGAAAAGGTTTCAGTCTTTGACATCTCATTCACAAACAACTCTGCCTCTCCTTCTTTACCAAGTATTCTAGGGTGGTTGAGATGTTAGCTTAAGAAGCAACTAAATTGGGTGATGGGTGGCACATTTGTCATACCAGAAAACCTGAGCTGCAGGTAGTTGGTATGATCCATAGCAAATAATGTGTGAAAAATGCAACCACTGCACAAAATTAAAGACCTTGAATTGTTGTGTTACCAAATTCTTCAGAACTACAGATGCACAAATGACTCATTTCACTTTCTTTTTTCTTTTTCTAACTAGGGATTCAGCTCACACAAAAGAAAATATCAAATTCAAACTCAGGTCTTGTCAGAACTTGGGTAATGTAACGCATGCACTCCCATTTACTGTTTTTTACAAATATCAAAAGACATTTACAGCTGAACCAACTATATCTGAGCACAGCATAAACTAACAAGCCAAAAATCAAGCAAATCCAATTCTTGCAGCCTCTTCTCTCCCGTTTACCCCACTGTTGTTCATTAGAATTTGCCAAAACATCTTAGATACTTAAGAATCCAAGACAATTCCTTGGTGTATACCCAGTTGCTCGGAATTTCGCTGCAGTTTCCTCTACCTTGAGACTGTCCTCACCTTTTTTCGCTTCAATCATTGCTTTCTTCTCCTCGGCTGCCTTGTGGAGTTCGGCTACTTCGTTCTTCATTTTCTCTGCATATTCAGCCTTCTTCTTTTCCACTTTTTCCTACCATATCACAAATTAATCAAGGCAATATTGAAATAGTTTTTTGCAAGAATATATATTACATAATTACTTTGAGCTGTACAGTTTTTATAATTGGAAAGGAAGATTAGTCATGCTATAACTAGCAGCTGATACTTCAATTCATTAAGTTTATTACCTCATACTTCTTTATTTTTGCCTCCACAGATTCTCTCTTGATTGTCTCCCATGATCCAATGGCAGAGAGTTCCTTGTGAGCCCTATTTGAAAATTCAGCGTGTATAACTTGCTCAGAAACAAGTTCTGAAGGTCATCATCGAGTAGGAACTGAAAGCTTTATAAAACCAAGTTTAACATTTTAACATGTAAGATTGATTCAATGCACAAATCCTTGTTTAAAGAGGACATTGCGCGAGTCTTAAGATGGACCTTAGGAGTGTATGGAACAAGTCTTTAAACGTTTGAAAACGGAAACCTAACCAAAACTATCAAGTATCACACACATACATGCAGATATTTAATGAGCATGTTTGTATTTACATATCTGGAGCATGAGCTGACAATAAACTTGACATCTATGGCAATTGTAATGGAGTTTCTTTCCTAGGTAATTTAATAGCTTAACAGTGTATGGTTTGGTTCAGAAAATTTCTTCTGAATGTATTCATTTTTATAGCCTAAAATGGTTGAACGCCTAGCCTCAATCTCAAAGACTTCCAAATACATTATTTTATATTGGATGACCAAAGAGCTGGTCAATTCCTGGCTCGAATTTACTCTACATGCAGTAAAATTCTAATTCAGGAGAATTTCAGACACTAGCAAAGTTGTATAAATTGCAATCTTGTTAAACTAAGAGCTAGTAGCTTGTTCGATAAACAGATTGAAGCTGAATCATTTCAAGCACGCTTTTATGCTAGATTTGAAATCCCGGTGTGAGGAGGCCTACTTTATACCAATACTAAAAGATGGACAATTCAAAGCATTAGAGATCGTCTCGTACTTGTTCTCCGCTTTAGCTTTCTCATTTTCTTCCCATGCTTTAATTAGAGCACATCTTTTCTCCGCTTCAACCCTCGCAAGCACAGCATCTGATGAATGAATGATACAAGTCCTTGTTATCTGTTGATAGGAAAGATATCAATTTTGATTAAGATAGTAGCCTGCGCATACCTCTGTCATTTGACCCCCTTGAGTTTTTCGCAGTAGCAGGTGGATCTGCAACCTCTGACACATCGAAGATTTAATCATACAATTAAGGGCCTTGTTATAACATGTTTAGAGAAATATTCAATTGTTAAGTCGGGCTTGAGATATTCAAAATTGCAAGCCATCAACTTTCTTGAAAAACCAAATTATGAACTTTCCTTACCCTCTCTATGTCAGGAGGAACCAGAAAGCAAACAAGGATAAGAATAAGGAGAGGACATACTTTCAGTAACGAGGACCGAGCTCTTCTCATTAGCAGAATTATTCAAAGGGACTTCTTTCTCTTCTTTAAGAGGTCCATGTTCTTGAGCTTGTGTAGGCAGAGAGGCTCCCTCGGATTCAGCTTTCTTGGGCTCCTTCTCCCCCATAACGAAGTCTTTCACTTTAGCCACCAAGACCCGGAAACCCATGTACGAAGACAATTGTCACCAAATACTTCAGGTAAAATTCTACCAAGAACACCATCTAAATGAGAAAGGACTGTTGTAAATATAGCTGGAGAGTCAGAGTCCTTGATGGTGGTGGGTACATATGGAAGTTGGGTATGGACAAAAAACAAATATATATAAAAGATAAAATTCTCGCATCATAATTATTATTATTATTATTATTACGAATTGAAGTCTTCAAGAATAAGAGATGTAGCGGTCAATTAGACGCTCGTCATGGCTATCGAGTTCTTCATTTAAATGCAAGTCATATAAGGGATGCTAGTGACGGTGCACCAACGATGATGAATTGAACGAAACTTTTTTCAGCTAAAAAATATATTATTAATTTTTTTCATAAAAATTTAATTATAAATTAAAAATAATATTTATTTTTTAAAAAATAAATTAAAAATTATATTTTTAATAAAAAATAAAAAATTTATTCATTCAAATTATAAATTAAGTCGAGAAGTTGAAATAAAGATACATGTTAAGATATTTAATCTTCTCTTAGGAAACTCATTAATTTTTTATTTAATTATATAATAATAAAATTATTTTTTAAAACATAATTTAAACTCAGTTGAAAAATCATTTCTAGTATTTTTTATTCATATATTTTTTTAATAAAAAACATAATTTTTTTTTATCATGGGTTCATCATTTGATAAATTTTTTTGAAAGGAATTAGAATAAATATATATTATTATCATTCAATATTAATAAATAAGTTCTTATCAAAATTATGCATATTGTATTAATACATAATTTTTCATAAATCAATTGATAATATCTTCATCAATACATTTTAATCTTCTTAAAAACAACTTCATTGTTTTTTATTAGATGCACATTTTTCTAATAAAACACAATGATTATTAAAATAAAAAATTATTAAAAATTTAAGTAATTTGAAATAAGTAGGAAACATGTATTTCTGTAATATAAATTTAATTTTATAATTAATGTATTTATGAATTATTTTATTGAAAGCATTTTTTTAACTGGAATCACGTTTAAAAAAATTACATAGTCAAGACAAGTTTAATAAATGTAAATCTAAATAATATGTTGGTCTTCTGTCTATGGTTGAAAGTTAAAAATATAACGAATGTGACAAAATTATGTCAAAAATCCAGTTAAGAATTTTGAAAACAATTTTTTTATTTTAAATGAATATTCATGAGAGATTTGTTATTATTATTATTATTAGATACAAAATAAAAAAACTGTTCCATTCTAATAAAAATCTATAATATTATTAAAAAATAATGTATAAACTAAAAAATAAATAAATTATCATGTTAAATATTTTTTCAAGTTAAAAAAAAAACCAAGCCTACTGTTTTGCCCAAAATAAAAGATGAACATGCGCTTCTAGACCTGGATGCTAGGTCCACACCTCCTAACCCTTTTTTACTTTTTTTTATTTGAAAAAAATAATAAAAATATTTAGAGAGAGAGAATAAAAAAAGATTAAAAGGTCATTTACACAATATAAATTTTTTTTATCTAATATCTCTAAAATCCCAACCTGTCTATATTTCTCTTCAGCATAAATAAAAATATATTTGTTTTCTAAAAATAAAAACTCATTATTTTTTTTAGCTGTTAAAAGAGTGACTTGGTAGATTGAAAGTTGAAATAACACTCATTTTTTTATTTATTGTGTTATTGTTGTTAAAGAATTATTTCAACTTAATAACTTAAACTATTAGATGAGGTCTTAAGATATGATTTATATTATTTTTTAACACATTTCTTCAAGTGAAAGCTCTTTAAACTTAAAACTTGTATAAATTTGCATTACCTTGTATTTAATTTTTATCAAATAAATAGAGATGATAAGATTTGAATTTGTGATCACTTAGTTATCAAGGCTCTGATACCATGTTAAAGAACCATCTCAACCCAATAATTTAAACTATTAAGTAAAATCCTAAAATACAATTTTAGTATTTTCTAATAATTATGATTTTTTTTAAGTTTATTTTTTGAAAATGCGTGTTTAATAGTGCTAGTCCCTTGGATTTTTTGAATTTTATCAATAATAAAAAGGTGATTTTTGAATGATTGAATTTATAAAACTTCTTAATTGCACAAGATAATAGGATGCAAGTCTAAGGTTAGTTTAATGCATTTTCTTTTAGTCTAATTAGATTTATGGGTTTTTCTTGTCTAGTGATTTAGTTAATTAGGTTTTAATTTTTGGGTTTGATAAATTATTAGGATTATTGTTTTATCTAAGAATTAAAATAAAAAGGATACCTATTTTATCTAAGGATAAGGTTAACAGTGAAGCTTCATAAAAAAATGCCAATATTTTTAGTATATAAGGTAATATTCAGTCTATGTTGTAGATTGAATTCCAAGTTAATTTTGAATATAAAAATAGAAGACAACAATATTACAATATCATGGATATCATTAAATTTGTAAATGAAGAATGAAAAGACAATGTATGTGTTTGATATGATGAGTTAAAAAAATATATTATTTAATAAATCAACAAGATTTATGAATGTTAATTAAAAATTAAAATAAAAAGTTAATTCTAAAGTAAGAATTAAAAGATAGATTCAAAATGCACATTAGTTATCCTTTTTATTTTCTTTTACTTGTCTTTAAAAATAATTATGGTTTCTAAGTACACGTAATTTTCATTTTTTTAAATGCATAATGCAAATAAAACTAATCTATTTTAAATCTAACAGGGAAAAAATTAAAGATAAATTATAATAATATCTTAAAAATATTATAAGATTATAAAACCATTCAAAAACCAATTGCTAATAAAAAAAATAACAATTCAAAAAAATAAGAGTGATAGTAATAATTAAAAACAAAAAAAAAATATGAGTTGTGAGACGTAAAATGCAAAGCATATGTGCTTAGCTTAAAAAGTAAAAGGCTAAGCATGTTGGATGTAAAAGGTCATGCTAACATGCCAGGTTCTTTTATTTTAAATAGAGTGATGATGTATTGTGCATCTTGATAGATATAGATAACATGTTATTCTTTGTAATTTTTTTGGTTCACCTTCAACAATTGAAAAGGCATGGTTCGAGTTTTTTGATTAAAAAAATACAATTTTCAACTTGTTTTCACTTGAAAACACTTCAAAAACATCATAAAAACCTTAATCAACCTATCTATAATCTCAAAACATTATTTAATCACGGTAAAAATTCAAAATCCAATTGAATTTTTTTTTTAAAGTCCAATTTACTTATTTTGAAATGTTCAAATGAAAAACCACTTTTGTTAAACTTTCATCTCGAAAACAAACTTTTTAACACAAAGCTCGACCTTTTGTGATGATCAAACTCTTTTTTTCCTCTCTTTTATTTTGGTGACTTTTTTTTTTCATTTAACACCCAAAAGATGAAATGTAAAAAAATAAAGTTTAGGATTGAAATGTAAAATCATAAATAATAGGGACCAAAAATGAAGAAAAAAATAATTAAGGGATTGAAGTGAGGTTTTTTCTTGCATTTCTAACAATGTAAGGAAAAAAAAGTTTTGTTTTTGTTATGTTAATTTTGGTCTTCTTCTCTTAATATTTTTATAATAAACATAATAATATTACAATATATCTTGTAAAATTGATCTTCTATTTAATGATAAAATGTTCTCTACCACCTCGCATTTATAAGAGCATTTATGTCAAAATAAGTTAAAAAACATAATGCCATGACAAGATTACTTCTTATGAACTTTTTTTTTTAAAAAATGTAATGATGAAAGTGAAGATAACGGAAAAAAAACTAAGGAAATAAAGGAGAAAATTAGTAAAATAAATAGTAAAATGAGAGTAAATAACCATGAGATGTATAGTGAAAGATTATTAATTTCTTTGTTAATGTTAATATTCTAGTTAACAAAAACTTTCATCACAACAAGTGAAAAATTCAAATAAATATCTTTTGTTATATTTAAGAAACAAATAAGTACAACTTAGTATCATTCAATTTAATCTTTATAAAATAATATAATTTATTAAGAAGAGGTTGGCTAAAAGATATAATAGTGTATGAAAGATGTATTTATAACCACAAAGGTTTCTCCAATTTGTTGTTATTAGACCCACGAGTTGAATTATTAGAATATCTCGAGTAAGATGATGCTTAAATCACCATTTAAAACTATTTCTTCGATAGTAGATAGCATTGTCTTTTTAACTAATTAATAAATATTTTTTTCTGTAAAATAAAATAAATAAATGTGCCAAAATTATAAAATAATTATAAATTGATTGAATTTCATTGAAAAGATATTTTTATAATTTTAAAAATATGTTAGAAAATAAAGGGTCAAAATAGGTCATAACAACTAGCACCAAAACCACATTTTTAATTTTCAAGTGCCTAATTTCAACATTGTGAAAGCTTTTGTTTATGTATTAAACAAGTTTGCGAACTTTGTGCTCCTCCCTAACCATGATATTGCTCATGACTAAATCTATCACCCCTAGATAAAGTCAGTCCTTTTCTTTTTCTTTTTTTAGTTGAGATAAAATTTTTAGATAAGAAAAGTGAGACTTTTAGTTTTCAAAAGCTTTCACGCACTTAATGGTATACTAAAAATTAAGCATGTTCTTCAATGTTGTCCTAAAAGCTGGAGGTAAAGCTCCCCAAATTGAGATACACTTATTCAAGGTTGCCTCTCGGCTAGCTAGTCTCTAAACTTCTTTTTAAAATTGAACACTTCTTCAATGTTCTAAAAGGAAAGTTTATGTATAATAGTTGTAATCTTTTTAAAATTAAGTTTTATCTTTGTATTACTAATCAGAATTCCTATGAATTCTCTTCATTATATAGTAAAAGTGTATTTTTATAGATTGAGCTTTATCCAATATTCGTAAAGAACATAGAAAACATATTATAAGTTTTGAAGGTGTTACTTAAAGATAAGGTTCTTTAACAATATGTCAACTATACAAGTTTTCATGTTCCTTTCTAAGTGGTTTTTATAGATCTTAGTAATCATTATTTAATATTTGGACATGGTGTTATTCACTAGAAAATTATGATCTTATAGTACATCTTTTTGTTAACAATGAAGTAGGTATTTTGTTCATTATTTTTGGATGCATGAGGATCTATTAATATTCTAAATTAACATTCAAATATTTAGAAATGAATAGCTAGTTGTTTAATCCTCTAATAGATCAATTTAAAAAAGATGAAGTTGTTACTTAAATATGTCTTATTAAGGTATGTGAAATCAATACTCATCCTTTATTTTTTTTATTGGATTTATTAATCATGATAATCTTCTTTAGTTATGTAGAGTACATTACTTTTATAATGAACCCTATTTCCATTAGCTTACACTTTTTCTACTACTATCATATTTATTTTTTTGAATTTTCTTTTCTTATGTCATATTAAAAAGTGGAACAATATCAATATTTAACCTGTATAATGTGATTTTTAGGCTTATCCTAAGCGTATTCAATGGCTTCAAGGCAATGTTATGGCTTTGGATTTCAAGATTGCAAGCGACAACTCCTATTTTGGATTAAGTATGGACCCAATATTTATTATTTCATATTTGTTGGACTCAAGGTTTATTTCTTTTGATTATTTAACAAACTTGGTATGAGATTCTTATTTTTTTTGTAGGGGAGTCGAGCTTGGTTGGTGGGTAAAGCTTTTTTTCCTTTGAAATAAAAAAACAAATGTGCACCCATGAGAGTAGATTAAAAAAATGCAAGCCACTAGATTAGTCAAAACCACCAATGGATCCTATAATTCAGTTTTTAAAGTATTTTTTTGTGTTATATAAAAATATAATGTGTAGCAAAAAATGAGAGTTATGAATATTTTAAGAGTGACTAGATCTAGTATATATTTTTTATATGATGGGATGAGATTTCAATATGTTATTATAATTTTAATTGAGCCTGTTTTGTCCTTATAAAATAACCAAATTTCCAATCCATCATTCTTTTAACTTCTTCACCCAAATATATATAATTAGGCACGCACACGACTTAATATTATATAAAAAATGACATGGGGTCACCAAAGAGACGATAGAAGGAGAACGAGGTTCCAAAGGGGAACAGAGATATTGTCTTGTGTGATTGTTTTTTTTTTAAAAAAAAAAAAACAATCTTCTATTTATCAGACAAAAAACATATGACTGGAAAGGTCATAGAACTCAAAGACCGTTTTCAATATAATATTAAATATTTTGATTGCTGATTTAGTTAATTTATATGAATAAGGTTAGTAGAAGGATAAATTGAAAATTCACTCATGTTATAAGGATAAAATTGATTCAATTAAGGATACGAGGATGAATTAGAAACAATATGGATTCATTTATATTTATATTATACATATAATTAATTAATTAATTAATCATGTTTTTTTTTTAATGGTCAAGTGTATTATCATGTCAATGTATGTGTTAATTGAGGAAAGATATTTTTCGTAGATAATCAATTTTGTTTTGTATATTCAGTAAGAGTTTAGCGGATGTTGATTTTAAAGCTCCAATTTAAAAAGTTTAAGAAGAAAACAAATCTTCTGAAATATCAAATATATCCCAAAAGGTATATATAAATCATCCTTTTTTTTTGCCTTTATAAACGGCCGCGAAAATATTTTTTTTTTTTTGATTTACGTGGGGTGTCCGGGCCAGCTTGCGCGCACCACGACTAATTCCCATGGCCCACTGAATACCCTGCAAACCCATGTAAAGCACCGCGGGGGTGACAGGCGTGCACGCCAGGGCTCGAACCCAGGTGCAGTGGAAAGAGACAAGCTCCTTCCATCGCTAGGCCAAGCCCTGGAATGCGAAAATATTTTCTTCAAGCTACCTTTTACGATGTTTCAAGATAATTAAATACATTATCTTATACAACCGACCATCGAATGCTTTTGACTTATAAGATACCTTTTATAATCTTCTTTCTTTCTCTCTCTCTCTCTTTCACGTCTTTCTTGCACTCATGGGTAGAGCTGTGAGTCGATGAATCGGTGTGCTGCAGGGAACATGTTTATCACTGTCTTAACGCATGATTGATGAATTAATGGAATCAGACAGAGAATCATTTGTCATACACATGGGTTGCTGCTGATGATTGAATTTTCACTACATTATCACCTTTTTTCTGTTCATACTCTTATGACTCTCTTCTGACATATGGCTCCATTTTAGTGGCTCTGCTGTGATTGATATTTTGAGGATGAACAAACTCAGTATTCCCAGACTGATTTTCAAAGGCATATACACCGAACTCCTTTTCCTCTTTGGAGTCTATGAGAAAACATGAATATAATAAGCGATACTCTTAAAGTGAGATTTATGTGAATTGCACCTGAAGGCGATTTATATATATATATATATACTCAAACATAAGAGACTAAATTACAATTGAATTTAAGAATTAGGGACTAGAGAGTGATTTAATCTTGCTCTTTTCACCTGTGGCCGGTTCAAACAAAATGGAATTTCAATGATCAACTGTACAAATCTTGATCTTGATAAATTTTGCACCAACTAGGATCAATGGCAGGATAATGTGAGATTCAAGAAATTTGTTATTGTACGTATCTTTTGATAATTTAATTGGTAACGTGTTGTGGGTGTTTTTAAAAATATATATATTTGAATACTTTTTTAATATAATATGTTAAAATTATTCAAAAACGTTTTAAAAATTCAAATTTATGTTTTCACGGCACAAATATACTTTGAAAGGCACTTTCAAACACAATATAAAAACAGCACCCTAATATTATAGAAACATTAATAGAGTGAACGCTTAGAGAAACAGTAATAAGAAAACAGTCAATAAGAGTCAACTGTCGTGAGACTAATTTATAGATTTTAGAACATGAAAGACTAACATATAATTGCATCCAAAACCTAGGGACTAACAAATAATGTACTTGAGCAACAAATGTTCTCATGGAAGACAAATTAGCCGAAAGAACTCATGAACTGAATATAAAAACAGAACTGGAAACAAGAACAAAAGGATACATCACCTTCAGTTTCACTTACACATGTCTCTAAGACACATTGGAGCCCTTTCACATGCTCTTTTCCCCTTTCTCCCTCGATGCCTTACACGGCATGCAATAAGGTCAGAAAGTTCCCGGAAACCAACATGTATCTTTTCACCTAGGTAACTGTACTTCATAAAATTAACAAGTGTTCGCTTGTTTGAAGAAAAAACAAGGGCGTCAACGCCCATGGTATCCCCACTTCGTTTTCCCTATAAAAACATGATTTTTCTTCCCATTCAGGCAAAGTGTAACACTTTGCATCCTAATTAAGTTTTTTATCATCTTCTGCTACAATCAATGGACGTATTTATTCCTGAAGAGTATGTTATGCGGAGAAGAAAAGAGAAAAGGGGAGCTGCGATTGCTGGAAAAAGGCAGGAGGAATCAAGAAGGAGAAGTGTTGAAGAGAAAAAAACCAATCCATCATCATTTCGATTTGAGAACGAGTCTTTAGTCGCTAATGCCCTAAGTGAAAGTGTAATCTTCAGCTGGTTCTCAGCATAGGCATTGTCATGCTATGTAATGTAGTTTTAATTAAACAGTCTCTATGGTGTTAGTTTTACCAACAAGTATAGTGCCCTGTCTTGATGTGGAACACATATGGAAGCGCGTGTACGAACTGCAGAGGGTAAATTATGTAACCAAATCTCTGTAATAGGTTAGTTATAACCTAATTTCAGCCTTTTACCACTCTGTTTATGAGAAAATAAAAATCATCATTAACCAGACTTCGATGAATTTTATGTTTTTTAATATGTGAAAGAAGCAGTTAATAATTAGCAGCAAGCTAGAGCGTGGGTTCTCAGCTCGCAAATATCCTGATCAAGTCAGATATTAAAATTAATCATATGCATTCCCCAGTGATCATTTATGTTCCTTTTGCTTGACAGAGGCTGTCGTTATAATACTTTGGGCTTGGAATCACAAAAGTGTGCTCGTATTAACAAAAACTAACTTAAAGGTGTAGGTGTTTTACTCTAGAGAAACATTTTCCACCCTTGGGATGTTTTACTCTTTTGGTTTCTTAATTTCCTTTTTTTTTTCTTGTTTGGTCTTTCAACATTATTTTGATTTGTGATTAGTATTGGTGATTTGTTTTAAATGTTTATTTATAAAGATCTTGGGATGTCCAAGAAATATTATATCACTCAGTTGATAGTTGATTCTATAAAATAAAATTTTATTTTATTAATTTGAAAAATTATAATTTAGAAAATCATATTTAAGGCTTAAACTAATTTGTTCGATGAAAGGAAAAGTTTGTCTTTTTTTTTTAATTGTGATTCATTCATATTAATTTTATTTTTATTTAAGATTTAACTTTTTAATTTGTTTTGTTTATTTAGACGTGGGGTTCTCACAATGTCTCAAGAAAATTTTAGCACTTGATTAATAATTACTTTAGCATAATAAAATAAATTTTTTGTTGATGTAAAATAATTAAGTTAATTTTAAAGGACTAACATCGGAATTATTTGAATTCTCAAAATTATATACAAAAAAGGAAGAAAGAAAAGCTTGTTTGAGACTCACAATTGTTTTATTGTAGACATTTCCTTGCATCAAAAATAGCTCACCAAAACAGTTCTAACACAACTACAAAACATTGCATGATAACACCAAAATAGGCCACTCGCACTGTCAAAGCAACAACCCCAAAAACAAATCAAATAAAATATTATAAAGCGAGAATCTCATATTTGTCTTTAATTAATTAATGCAATTAAATTTAAATTTAAAATTTCTTCTTAAAAAACTAAATTTAACAAGAAAAACAAGTAAAAAAACCCTGAAATAACTCAGTTTATTTTTAAAATTAGTGAAGCATCATATATAAAGCAAATAGAAAATAACATATCTCAATCTCCAAACTTGAGTGAATATCTTAAATATATGTTAATCTTTCAAACTTGCAACTCATGGAATCATGGACTTATACTTAATCAAAAAGCTTAATTCCAAACTAATTTTATGTTAAATATTGAAATAAAAAAAATATCAATTTAAAAAATTTACCTAGCAAACCTAGTTGAATCTCCTAAATCTGAGTTAATCTTCTAAACTCGCAACATGTAAAATTATAGCCTCATGTTCAATTAATAAATTCAATTTATAATAAATTTAATGATGAAGAATGAAATGAAACAATCAATTTAAAACATTTGTCAAAAAAAAATTTAAAAAGTAAAGATCAAATCTAATAGAAATAAAATTGAAGGGGGATGAAATCATAAAAAAAATCAATTTTAAAAACTACATCAAACAAAATAAATAACAATAAAAAACATGAGGACAAAAATTAACCGATGAAAAATATTTAAGAATGATGAATTTGAAAAAATAAATAAATTTTATAAATTATTTTATATAAACCAAAAAACAATCAAAAGAAAAGAAAATGGATCGAAAATGAAGGAATAATAAATCAAAGGCGTGGATTAAGAAAACAAATAGAAAAAAAAAATATTGACTCCAAATCAAAAGTTCGCTTCCCACATGAATTTCTTACAAATGGTCGCCACAAGTCTCCACTCTCGTTACCTAAAAATAAAAAAGTTGTTCAAAAGGCGCAAACATGTTCCACTTACACATAACTTTTATTTTTAAATAATATTTTATATTTATCTAAATACTAAATTTTAATATGATCAACTTTATTGCAAACTAAAATATCATAATGAAAATATAAAAAAATTATAGGTGCTAGTTCAATAAAATTTACTTTTAAGAGTAAATGAGTAATTTTATTGTACTTTAAACTAAAAATACAAAAAAAAATAAAACTACAGCCCAGTTAAAAGTTTTTATTTTAAAGAATAGTCCTGTCTTATTTTATTATATTGAAAAATATAGAAAGATCCCTTTTTTTTCATTCAATCTAAACATAATTTATTGGTCATAAAAAAAATCATATCACCTCTTAAGAGCAAGTTTAATATTTGTTTTTTTAATGATATAATAGTTATTTTATTATTCCAAAACAATAACATGTGTGCTGGTATTTAATGAAAAGGAATATTTATAGTTTTATTATTATTATTTTGGATTTCCTTGAGAAACTACCATTAACATTTTTGCAATCGATTTCCAATCCAGAATAGAAAAGTCTTGAAAACAGAACAGACATGAAAATTACGAGGTACCCTTGAAGCTCTAGCATTTGATCAAATCTTTTTCTAAATTGAGCCCTGCTGCTTTCATTTTATGGGGACGATTCATCCAACCCGTTTTCCGATAAATCATTGCTACATCCAAGCATAGCGGTGAATATTGGGACTTCATCATTGGTAAATTGAAACATGGAAGAACAAAGGAGGCTGATGCGACCAAACGATGGTCCAACAAACTTGAATATTATAAATTCATGTCAAGGAGTGTCAGGATGGCCGAGTGGTCTAAGGCGCCAGACTCAAGTTCTGGTCCTCGTGAGAGGGCGTGGGTTCAAATCCCACTTCTGACAGTTTTGCACGTCGTTTTATCCTGGCTGGTCTATTCTCCATTTGGTTAATTAAACATCATTATTATTAATTTTCTGTTCACCTAAAATTTTTTTTTATTCCCATCAACGTGATTTGACTTTTATTGTTCTGGTATGATCAATTTTGATCTAAAACTTATTTGTTTTTTATCTTGGTGAACATGTTCGAATTGAATTAATCTAATGTACTCTTGGTTTTAATGGGAAAAAATAGTTGACTTGTTTGATAACTTTTTTAGTGTTTTTATGAATAAAAATAGAAATAAAATAACATATAATAAAATTTTTGAAAATTCAAAATTTAGTTATTGCAGTTGCCTTTCTTTCTGTAATGTTTACTTTGCAAAATCTTGAAAAATTAGGTTATTATAGCTGCTTTTTCTTTATTTTTTATTTTCTTTCTTTGTAGTAGAGTGTAATGGATTTTATGGTCCAATTTCTGGACCAAAAACCACTTAACTTTGTGTTATCGACTATTATAATGACTGAAATCAAGAAAAAATAAATGATGTATTTATAGACAACTTGCAATAACAATTTTTCTGAAATTAGATTGAAACAAAAGCACTTAGCATTTTACCATCTCTTATTACCCAAAACAAAAGACCAAGATTTTTGTCATAATCAGATTTTACGGGAAAATAATCTCTTCAGATTTATATGTGATAATGGATAAAATTCATTTGTTTATAACATTTTCTATAACTACTGTCCTCTCCTTTACACTTCTCCTATGAGATAGGAGGGAGCCACGAGTAGTCTTGTAGAACTAAAGTGGTGTTTTGGTCGTGACAGTTTTTATGGTGTACCATGAATTTTTACTTGTAAAATAAATAAATAAATAAAATTATTTTAATTTTTACATAATTAATATTCAAAATAAAATTATATGTGAGATCCAATACAAAAAGTAAAAATTATTTAACGAACTAAATGTTTTTTTTTTCTAGATAGTTGGGGGGGGGGGAAGATCCTATAACAATACTAAACGTAAGATATATGTACCTTGATTTTATAGAAAACAAAAGGAATATATAGAAGTATGTGTATATATATGGCATGCATGATTATGCCATCATTTTTATTTTTATTTTGATTTTTTGGGAAAAGAATGTCGTCTTGAAGCCATCATCACCAACTCCAAAGCATTTACTTCCATATATTCGGTCTCCATCATGAGAAGTATTCAGTTGTGACCCAAAGTTTTTCACCAAAAAAAAAAAAAAGAGGAAAAGATTAACAACAGCAACAAAATATTCGTTTAATTTGGACATGATCATGTGTGCTCAAATTAATTTAGACCTTGCAATATAAAATGATTCAAGCACACAGAGATGACTAGGTTACATGCATACCCCCACCATTGTTTGTTCTCTATGTATACATAACGTCTATTAAAATAATTTTACCAGAAAAGTAGTGCATCGACCATGTTACTTAGGGTAGATCAAGTAGAGGAAGTAGTTTTGGAGATCATACAGTTTTAATAGTGGATCATGTCTGTACTTTGAGTCAGAGGGATGGTGGGAGGGGGTGAAGGTCTTATCATTCGCAAGTTGTTTCTATCTCCACAGAATTATCCGTGGAGTGGCTGGAATGAGACACCAAGTTGACAAGAAAGTCAAAGATATCTGTTCCTATAACAGCAGAGGCAACATCCTCCTTGTGAAGCGTCCTCCTCTTGCCTTGCATGGTCATCATCCAAGACCTTTGTGTTAGATCCTCAATGAAGAGTTCACATGCTTTTGAGAACACAATCGGTGCCTCGCCGGATATCATCTTCACATCGTCACCGGATTTCTTCATGATCTTCTTGATTCTTGCCAAGGGCAATGAATGAGGCCCAGTTTTTCCCGATAAACCACCGGAAAGTATTCCTGAGTATGTCCCAGCTTGCCTCATATTGTTTTTATGTGGGGTGCCTCGACTCTAGATTATGTTGAGGTAATGATAATAATGTGAGAGAGGCGTATGAAGTTACAGGGAATATATATTTTCCGAGAAGAGGAAGTTGAAGATCGGTGTGATTGCATGAAGAGAATATTTAAATCTAACTTGTAAGAGAAGGATAAGTAAAGAAATAGGTATCCAGGCCGGCCGGCCAGCTTGCTTAGGCCGGCTACAGTCAATCCAAATATAATTTAATTGTGATATTTAGAATTTTCTTCCATTTTCTTGCATTCTAGACTTATAGCTTGTGGACTTGTTACCCCCAATAACTAATAAAACAATCGCAAAATATCAATATAAAGATTACAAGTAGTACTTTAGTAGTGCTAAATGGGAATGCAAACCGTACTTCTTTTTTGTTGTACGCTCCACTCCAAATTAATTTCGCTATGTACCATGTATATGAAAAACGTGTGAGAGTATTACTGTAGCTTCATATACATAGTTTGTTGTTATGCATTATTATAGTAAAATTATTTCTTTACTTTTAAATGAGAAAAAACTTAAGCCTTGAAACTAGAGGTTTGTTGGTGCTTTTTACTGACTCATTAATAATTGATTAAAAACTTATTTTAGGATGTATGCATCTTTTTTATTTTTTCATATAATAAAATTATTTTTTTATCTTAAAAGTTAATAAAATTTATAATTACTGATCTAGAGCTTTCTTGATGTTTGATAAGATTTTTAATAGTAAAAATGTTTTTTTGCTTCCAAGATAAAAAAAAATTTATTAAGCTATTGGATAGGGGTGTTTATAGTTTTTCAATGATTCATGTAAAATGAAAGCATGTTTTTAACCTTAGAAAAAACAAAAACAAAAAGCTTTTTTGGGATATTTTAATATTTTTATAAGAGTATTTTGTATAATTAACATGTTTATAGGGGTATTTTGATATTTTCATATCATTTTAAAAAAATTATTCAAAAATCTGTTGGCTCATCTTCCAAACATGCCAATTAGTAAGTAATGTCTATGTCATTTAGGTGGTATGTTTGACATCACCCGATAATCAAATCTGGTTATCCATTATTTTACTAGATGCTCGGTTGTCTTCTATTCCATTTAGCATGTCGAGTGTGGTTGAATTGTCGTTAATGGTCATTTATTTTTATTTTTATTTTTTTTCTCTCGCTCTTGACAATTAAAGTACATCATTATTCTCTTCGTTGTTTGATTTTTAATTTCAGTCCTCGTTTTTTTAATTTTTATTTTATTTTATTTTTATTTCTTTTATCATTTTTTCAATTTAGTCTTTCAATTACAATTTCTCATATATTTTTTTTCCATTTATGTCCTCATTCTTTTAATTTGTTATTTTATTATTATTCTTATAAATATTTTTTTCAATTTAGTTCTTCAATTATAATTTGTGTATATGATGTTTTTCAATTCAGTCCTTCGACTTCTGCTTTCTTTATTTTTTCTTTTAGCTCTTTGCCAAAGTTTTAATAATTTTTAATTTTATTCTTCAAATCAAATTTATAATTTTTTTCAATAGCAATAATATTTATTTTAGTTTGGTTTCATTTCTTTTGATTTTTTATTTGTTTTCTTTGCTCTTTTGACAAAGTTTTTATAGTTTTTAATTTTATCTTTAAAATTAAGTCTATGATTTTTGTTATAATAATAATAATAATAATTGTAATGGTGATGGTGGTAGTGATAATAATAACAACAACAATAGTAATGATATATAGTGATCACAATACTAATAATAATGATGATGATGATGATATTACTTATTGATAATAGCAGTAACGATATAAAGTGACAATAATAGTAACAAGGATAATGATATATAATAATCATGATAATAATATAAATAATAATTATAATAATATTACTTATTGATAATAGTACTGATGATGAGAGCTGTAATGATAATGATAATACTAGCAACAATAATAATAACAATGAAAATAATAATAGTGATAATTCATTATTTGATATTAGATTTGTCGGGAATTGAATTTCACTGCTTTCTTATGTGTGGTATTTATGATATAATATCCCGGGTTACCCATTTGAAAAGTTTGCATGGCTTGATGTTATTTTTTATTTTATCATTTAATATTTATAGAAAAAATAGTTATGAAGGTTTCTTTCATATATTTTTTTAAAAACTCGAGTGAAACAAATATCAAAGATAAGAAATTAAATTAAAATTTCATTTATTTGATCAGGTTTATAGCAATGAAAAAAAATATCCCTATAATCTTGAGTTTTTTTATGATTTTAAAATCATGGTTGTGTCCACAGCTAAGCATGCACAAAAAAAATAGTAATTATGGAGATCATGTAGCTTATTAGCTTAACTTAAAGGAAAAGGCTTTGCTTTTATATATCTGTCACTACATGTAAACACACACACATTCCAAAGTTTTAAGATCAATGCATGATATAAATCAAAGGCAAATTTTGAAATCCATCAGCTTATTTTTATTTGAAATCACCTTAAAATAACAAAATAACATTTAATCTTTTTAAGAAATAAAAATTAACTGAATAACAAAACTTTAAGATTTTTTTGTTGTTGTTGGTTTAGTTAAAGGACAATATCACCTCCATTGAACTTCCCGAAAATGTCAAATCCATTAAAATCAATAGCAAACTTGATATTTTGCTATTGCCAGAATATTAACATTCAAGTGCAGTCTCTCTTTTTAATATTTTTTTATGATTTTCTTTTTATTGACTAAGGACTAAAATGTCAAAAAAATAATGTTTGAAATTGAAATGTAAAGTTTCAAAATAACAAGGACCAAATGATAGATAAATTGAAACTTTATGGATCAAATATAAGTTTTATGTGACAAAATCTAAATGAGGTCTTTTGTTGTTAAATTGGTTTCTTCTTTTAATTTTGATGGTTTTCTTTCTATTCTCTCAGTATTTAGAAACTAAAATGTAAAAAAAAATAAAGTTTGGAATTGAAATTTAAAATTATAAAATAACAAGGACCAAAGGATAGATAAATTGAAACATTATAGAGCAAATTGAAGTTCTTTTGTGACAATATCCAAATGAGATCTTTTTCTTTTTTAATTTGATTCTTTTTTTAATTTTATTTTTTAACTACCAATAAAGTCTTATTTTGCAAAACCAATTTTTAATTCATCATTAGAATATTTCTTCACACTTTGTGAGAATGTAAATTGACCTTATAATAGGTAAGTTGGAACATTATAGAGAAAATTAAATTTTTTTATGAAAATATTCAAATAATATTTTTTTGTTAAATTTGATTTTTATTTATTTAATATATTTTTTAACTATTAATAAAGTTTTATTTTTTAAAATTAATCTTTAATTCATCATTGATGACATTGTGTAGATGTGTGAGAATGTGAGTTGAAAGAAATAGCACTATGTAATGTCATGTTAATGTTATTAAAAACTAATATAAATTATATCTTGTGATTTTATTTAGCATTTTAAAATATTAGGTTGAGATGGTTATTGATATAGTAGTAGAGTTTTGATTACCCAGTATTCATGAATTTGAATCTTGTTATTTTTATTTATTAGATAAAAATTAAATAAAAAAATTTAATAAATGAAATGAAAAGGAAAATTGCATTAGTCATGTAAATAGTAAAACAAGGTTGAGAATGACAATTTTACCTGAATTCAATATATACCCGCTTTATCAAACTCGAATGAACAGGAAATGTTTTATCCTGGTCGAGTTTGGAATAAAAAATCAGATTTCAGGTTGGATATACATATTGGTTTACCCATTCCGATCGGATAATTGCATGACACAAGTCCATTTTTTTCACCAAATGCCTTACATTCCCTTGCCTCTTCACCAAATGCCATTTTCGCCAGCTGTATCATAGAACAAACAACGTTCTTTTGTATCATAGATAAACAAGCCACCATCATTTAGAGATAAAATTCTTATGAATACACCAACGTCTCTTGTTAGTGCTTTTGAGTGCGTCAATTGGGATTTGAATTGGTGAAAAACAAAAGAGATTTCATGACATTGGACAGTGAATCCATTCTTCGGCATAAATGTAGATACTAGAAGTGGAGGAACTACTAGTTGAGGTAGTGCAGGTAGTCCTACAATACTAGGAGATAGTATTTTTATTGTTATTGTTATTATTATTGTTATTATTTAAAAATTAGCATGAAGTGAGTGTTTTATATTTATAATTAATTAATTAATTTAAAAATATTTAAAAAAAACTAAATTTAATAAAAAATAATAAATAAAAAGATCCAAGATAACCCGAGTTATTTTAAAAATTAATAAAAAAACTTTTAAAAGATGATAAAAAAAATGAAGTCCAATCTCTAATTAAATAAATGCTAAATGATTAACAATTTTTTTTTAAAAAAAAAGAAGAAGGAAAGAAAAAGCAAGCCCATGCAAATTTTTTAAACTTGAGTTATTTATACAAACACACAAGCTGTGAAATTTAAGACTCAATTTCTAATCAATTTAATATTGAAGGATAAAATTAAAAAAAATGTTAATTAAAAAATTTATCATAACAAAAAAAATAATGATTAAATTTGATAGAAAAATAAACTAAACAAGGATAAAATCATAGAAAAAATCAATTTTATAAATTATCTCAAATCAAAATAATACAAACCAAATTTAACAAATAAAAAAAATTAAAGAAGGACAATTTTAAAAAATAAATTATATAAATTATATCAAATAAAATAAATAATAATTAAAAGAACATAAATCAAATGCGAAAAAAAAACTAAATGAATAATTATTTAGAAAATATAGAAAATTATGTATAAAAAATTTAAAAAAAATAAAGAAAAAATCATTAACATCAAACTAGAGATTTGCTGGCAAATTTAGAAAGATTAAATTAATAATAGTAAGGAAATGTTATAGAGAAAATCATAGTAATTTCGTAATATAAAACCTTAAATATTAACATCACACATCTAATGATTTGTAAATTCTTATTTCTCGAATTGCTTGCAAGGTTTTTCTACTGTGGATATTTACTAAATATATGAAAACAACTCAGACTTTAAGAGTTATATTAAGTTATTTATTATCATATTTATATTTAAATATGTAATTATACTTATTATATATAAGAAATCCCAACATATCATATTTATATTTTGATACGAAGAACATATTTATCATTAACAATAAAAATCTTAATTTAATTAATGCTTAAATTTTTAATTTTTAGACCAAACCATTTGGATAATAATTCACACCCCTGGTTTTCTATGCAATTCGTGGGGCTGTTAACGCAATTTGCATGAATTCGATGGCTTTCAGAGGCCCTCAGGTCTCATGTGTGAAAAATAATAGCCTCCAAGCCTAATTTACTCGTCAAATTCCCTCGCCACATCTTGGGCCGGTCATTGCCTCGTAAGACTCTGCTTGAACTCAGGCCTCGTACAAATTTCTTTAGCCCTTTTTCCTTGTTTCTTTACAATAGAGGTTTCTCATTTTCTATCGTGCAATTCGGGGTTGCAGTATTTCCACTTTCTTTTTCTTTCTTAGGCGCCTGGCTATACTGGCCTCGACTCCCTCTGTTTCATCACAAGGCTTATTGAACGTTGGATTATAGGATGAAGCAATCCTACCACGTTTTGGATTTTTTTTTAAAAAGGGAGATTGGATTTAAAACCACACTATATCTCCATTTCAATCTTAAAAAAAAAAAATTATGTTTCACAGTCTCAAAATAAAAAATATTAAAAATACTCTAAAAAATATAAACAAATATTATTCTTATGACACTATTTAGTTAGATACGTATTACTATGGATTCCAATAGTAATATAGTGTTTTTTTAGTCTATCTCTCTTGTTATCTAAATACACATGTATAAATTGATGGCCAATTAAAGAAAAGGATGAAAAATGAGGTGGTTTTTTTTTTTAATTTTAGGCTAAATATTCATGGTACTTCAACTTTTTAAATTATAAATTTTTATTCTTTAAAAATTTATAAAATTTAATTTTAACCTTAAACTTTATTTTTTTTTTAATTTTTTTAGTTCTTGATTTGAGAGAGCAGAGAGAACATGGATGGTTTCTAATGATAAAAAAAAAAATCTCAGTTAAGATCAATATCCACCATGAAAAATAATGATTTCAACGATAATAAATTTTTCTTGATGAAAAGAGTTTATCCTAAATGTTGTTTTTTCTTAAACTTGCCTCAAATAATAAATCTGTGTCTAAAAGTTTTTTTTGTTTTGAATTGATTATAAGTTTTGAAGTTAATTTTTGAATTGTTAAAGGTTATAATTATGTTTTACAAGGTATTTAGGTTTTCACTTTCTCTTTTTTATGTCGAAATATAATTGAAAATAGATTTTTTTAGTTTGAAACAACCTAACTAGTTTTCCACCAATTAGAGGTCATTCAAATCTGAGTAGGGCAAACAATGCATTATTCTCCTCATCAAGACAAAAAATACATTACCTGTTGTTTTTCAAAAAATTAAAAGATAAATGACTTGCTGTTTACCCTTGAAAGAAAAAAAAAACCTAGGCCTGCGAGATGCTTTAAGCCAGTATGTCTGTGCTTTTTTTAAGCTAAAACCTCTAGTTATTCAGGAATGAGAGACTAGGTCTTTTTTCTTTTTCTTTTTTTTATCTATTATAATTTATTTTTTTATTATTTATTTTTTTAATTTCATTACTTAATATTGAATTGATTATTAATTGAATAACATAATTTATTTTAGTGTGATTTTTTTCAATCTTCTTGATATTTGATTTGTTCTTAATTTTATAATCATCTATTTTAGATAAGAAAAAAAAATTATTGAACCAATTAAGTCCATTACTCGAGTTAGGAATTTAACTTATTAACTTTGGCTTGATAGGGATCATGTTTAATGAGTTTTTTTTTGCATAAATAAATTTAATTTATTTAATTATATATATATAT
>SRLM01000332.1:1024724-1069238 GCA_015708895.1 Populus ilicifolia | reverse complement strand
AAAAAATATTTTTGAAACTTAAAATAAACCATATCAAAAGCTGAATGAATTTTTCCTGGTCAAGTAAACACTAGAGAAATTTCTCTCGTGGAATAAGGCTTCAGCGTTCTTTCTTTCGAAAACTTCATGTATAGAGTATTAGCCCCCCTTCATGCACCAAGAACATTTATTGTCAAAATTGACAAGTGGCAGGAACTGGCAAATTTGAATGTTGAATCACAATCGAGGCGGCGGCTGACGGAGGGCTAGTATTTAATTCAAGAATTTTTATTTATATATTTATATTTATATATATATATTATAGTAGTACATGAAACGTCCTTGGTTAATATTATACTTTTAAAAAATATTAAAAACATATATATATATATATAAAAAGTAAGCTATTTTAATTGGATCTGGTAATGATGTAAAAACTTTTTGGCTGTCATGGGCACCAGTGCCTTGGCTATCAATATAGTTTTTTTTATAATATATATTTTCAATTTGGACAAAAATTATTCTTGGTGCGTGAGGACTGAAGCCGCTTGAATATTTGACTGGAATTAGCACGCAGATCTGAACGAACGTTTCCACGGGTACTTTACGACTTCTTCTAAATTTTAAAGGCCACACATGATAGAGGGGGAGAGAGAGAGAGAGAAAAGAGCGAGGCAAAGCAATGCCGCTAAACATCTTTGCCTAATTTCTTATTGTTTTACTTTGCTTTCATAACCCTATTTGTTCATAGGCGCTAAGTCGTAATAGCATCTCTGCGTCTAAATATCAATCCTTCCGGTGAATTATAGAGAAATTAAGATAGTGAAAAAAATGGAAGGTGAGATAAAAAACTTCATCATGGTATGGGCATCAGCTTTGTTGTTACTCTCGTACTGTCATATGGTAGGTAAGATTATCTCCAAAGGAGTAATCAGATTCTTTGCAATCCTCCCTGTCATACTCTTCCTTTTCTTCCTCCCTCTCAATCTCTTCACCATCTGGCTTGGAGGTCCAACATGTTTCTTCCTCGCTTGGCTTGCAAACTTCAAGCTACTTCTCTTTGCCTTTGGTCAAGGCCCTCTATCAACCTACCCTGTACCCCTCTCTTTCCCTTATTTCATCTCCTTGGCTTGTCTTCCCATCAAATTTCAACAACAACCGCAAAAATCAGTCGATGACAAAGTAAGCAAAGGAAGCGGCCACAAATCACCTCTAAATCGTGGCCTGAAAATTGTAGTACTGGCCATAACCGCACCCATATATCTTCAAAAGGACCATATGCATCCAAAAATGGTATTGCTTCTCTATTGTGTATACCTTTACATTGGTCTAGAACTTGTCTTAGCAGTGGTTGCAGCCTTTGCTCGAGTCTATCTCCGTTTAGAGCTTGAGCCACAGTTCCACGAGCCATACCTAGCCACCTCATTGCAGGATTTCTGGGGTAGAAGGTGGAATCTTATGGTCACCAGTATCCTACACCCAGCCGTATACAATCCAGTGATGTCCATTTCTAGCCGCTTGATTGGAAGAAAGTGGGCTGCGCTCCCAGGAGTTCTGGCATCATTCTTGGTATCTGGAATAATGCATGAAATCATTTTCTACTATATCGGAAGAAAGAAGCCCACATGGGAGCTCACCTGCTTCTTTTTCCTACACGGGATCTCTTTGGCTATTGAGATTGTCATAAAGAAAGTGTTTAATGGTAAATGGCAACCTGCTACGGTGGTGTCAAGGTTGTTGACGTTGGCATTTGTGGTGGTTACTACCATGTGGCTGTTCATGCCACAGGTTTTATATGCTGAATTTGATGTGAAGGCACGTAGAGAATGCATTGCTTTCATAAATTTTGTAAAAGATGTTATCACTATTGATTCGAGGTTTAAATCATTCATCACCGTAACAGAAGGTTAAGATATGTACTTTTGATTTCGTTATAAACTTTATGTTTTATTTAAGATTGAAGCAAATAAGTAAATTAGCAGATGCAATGCAATCTTCTTGTGGACAGTTAATCCTCTCCTTGAAGAATTTGAACTCTAACTAAAATTATTTTTTTTTCCTTAATCATGATGATGTTTTCCGATCCTATGGTCACTGGGTTGTATACACAAAATGTCTTTAAATTGAAAGTAATATTTTCCTACCTCTTCACAACAGGTAACACAGATGATATCAGCTGGCCCGTGGAGAGAAGATATAGCAAAACACATCTTTTGGTATGCTTGTCATGTTATAAATTTGTTTTAAAAACACTATTAGTAGACATATTTGATATCAAACTAAAACTGAAGTGCATTCATTTAAGACTTTGTTAGCAATTATTTTCTATCAATAATACTCTAATTATTCATTTAGATCATAGATTTTTTTTAAAAGTACATCTTTAAAGCTTAAGTTGTTAGAATCCTAGAAATCATTTGCAAGATGATCATTTGAATCAAGTGATGAACATTTTAGCTACGAGGATAAATGGTTGAAACCTAGACAATAACATTATCCTTTTTTTATTCAAATATCTTTAACAAGTAAATACATTATATTTTTATTGGTTTTAATTTAATACTTTATCCTTAAGTATAATTCTTTATTTTGTATGTGTTAATATCCATGCTAGGATATTGTTTGATTTAAGTATGACTTTGATTATTTTACTATATATTTAATATGCATGCTAAGAAATTATTTTAATTCATTTGAAAGTATAAGTACTTTATTTTAATTTAGTTACATGCTATTTTATTGGTGCCATATATATATATAAACTATCCTACTATCTTAAAACTAAAATTGTGTGTTCTTTCGGTACTTGATTGTCAAATCTAAAATATATTAGAGGCTTGGCCCCTTTGGGATAACTTCATTGTGGACACGCCAGAAAGGAAAATCCTCCAATTTAACCCCTGTTTTTTTCATTATATTTTGTTAAGTCAGCGCAACGCAACTGAATTGTAAACAAAAGTCTCTGTTTATAGTAAATTTGCCATATTTTGCTTACAATCTATTGCAATTACGTTGAATCAATAAAATGCAATGAATATAAGGTAAATTAATATTATTGTAAACAACAGTCTCTATTTTGATGAATACTTGCAGTCCTCCAAGAATAAATACTTTTCTTTTGTAAATTAGAAAAGAAATGTGCTTTCACATGTATTTTTAAGTCAAGACTCTTTTCTACTATCGGAAACTTTTATTCGAGTGTTCTTATTTTCTCATCCATGTCACCATCGAAACTAACTCTAGCAGTGTGTATGGAAAGAAAGTCAAGGAGAAGAAGATAGGAAGAGATTCTCCATCCTGACCCTCGATTCTGAAGGAAAATCAACAGAAAATTACTATAGTATGTCTGAAAATATCATCTTTATTTTAGATATGGGTGTAGAATGGTCATTTTGTTCTTCCAATTTTTTATTTTAGTCAACTTTCAAATATGGAGGTCTGGTTACGTTATATTTGATCAGATATATCGATTTCATTGTAAAAAAAGAAAAACAAGTATGATGGGATTGATGTGATACATGCAATATTAATTTTTAATTTTTAACTGTATACCTATATTTTAAAATATATTTTTTTTCAGGGTCTTCCATTTAATTTTTCTTAGCTGGGGTTTTCATGATGACACGCACTATCCTTCCAGAAATTGTTCTTCTAGATTTCAATACTGTTAATAAACTCATTGCTAATTAATTTCCACTGCCGGCTACCCATTTGGGTTAGGACATTCAATGGTGTGCCTTCCATAAGATGCTTTTGTAATCAAAGTGGATTCTGAATTATTCACAAGAGCAACGACAACCAATCTTGAATCTTGAATATGCAAGGCTGAATCTTTGCATCTAAAAATATATACAAACTGATTTTGCATCACATTCATCAAAATGGGCTTTGAATAACGATAGAAAACTGTATATGGATTCATCAAAAATAGAATATATTTTTATGAAGTCAAAACAGTTTCAAGAGATGGTTTGATCTTGTCAAATCATTATAATAAGAATAAAAAATCATAATTTTTAATCCAAATATTAAATTAAGCTTAATTTTTTTCAAGTGAATCAACAAATTTATTTTTATAGCAGACTCAACTTAAATAATTCAACTTAGATAACTAGTCAAAATATAAAAGATCCCCAAATCAGACTTTAAAGATTCTATTTTGAGCGAGTTTTTTTCTATGATTTTTATGGATTTTATATGTTTTTTTTTATATTAGACTTTATTTTCATAAATAAAATTACATTTTAGGATTTTGTTGTGGTAACCCTATTTCGTTCATTACTATGTTTTTTTTCTTTTTGCAGTTGCTGCTATGTTTATTGTGAATCCGACCGCATTAATTGTATTGACCCGACAACTAACTATACATTTATGTCGGAATTTTTTTTTTATCTACACCGAAGGATGCAGAACCAAGTTCGTAGGAGAAAAAAAGATATAGGCGAAATGGATACATTATACTTTGCTCTTAATCAAGACCTCACGCTCATTTTCCACCTCATTTAAAGATTTGTTTGGAGAGTGGTGTGGTGTTGTTAAAATATATGTTTTATTTCAATTATAATTTTCAAAATATTTAATTAATTAATATATTTTATAATTTCACATGGGTTTTATTAAAAATTCTCTTCAAATCTGGATAACTTTTCTTAAATTTATTTTTTCATATCACAATCTTAAAAGTTAATAAAATTCTAAATATATATTAAAAAAATATTTGAAAATATATTAATAGTTGCTTTTCCAAGTAATTTGAACTCATAAATACATTAAAATAATAATAATTTATTTATTTATTAAAATGTGTTTAATATTAACACATTAAAATAATTTTAAAATATATAAAATAAATTTTAATTTATTTCCGTTTAGACCAAAAATTCTAAACAAAATAAAGAAAAAAAAGTATTGATTCCTTTCATCACGTGAGATCTGCTTTTAGTAGGTTGTCTTCGCACGCGATGTTTTCTTTCATGGCACTCGCACACGCAACATATCGTTGCATCTATTCTTGCCCTGCCTTTTTCAAACTGCCTCCAGGGGAGAAAGAAGGGGGCAAAAAAATTCACGAGGGGTGATGGCCATCCTCCAGAAAGTGTTTGCCTCTGTAGGACCCCTGGAATTGTATTTAGTGAGGTCTCTCTAATGGGGTCGACCACCTTCACGTGATCTCCATCTCTTCTGGTTTTATATATACATCTTAGTTTTAATTTTTCATTCTTGATCTTCATATCTAGAAAATTACGGGTTAATTACATTTAACCTCGTATAGTTTATTTATCATTTTGCTTTACGACTGCTATTTTTTTAAAAAAAATATCAGATTATTTATTCCATTATTATTATATCTTATTTAATGACTAAATAATCCTTACAATATTAGTATTATAACTTTACTATTGAACTAAAAACACCTTAATTATCATGGCCAACTTCTTCTTCTTCTTCTTCTTCTTCTTCTTCTTCTTCTTCTTTCTTTTCAATCTCCAGCAAGGTCATAGGAAATAATTGAAGCTATAATTTTTTCTTGAATCGACCGAGCATAAAGCAAATCCTTCTGAAAGTTTTGTCCAATTTGGATTTTTATGAATAGATGCTAGGAATGCTTATAGTGGAAAAGTTTCCATCTTCTGGACATGCCTTGAAACTTGAAAATTAAGCACAGAGGTGCACAACCAAAACCTACAAAAATCCACCAGCTTAATTAATCGAAATCAGCATCCACCTGGAAATTAATGCTTCGAAATCATCCCGGATTCTTCGAAATCAGCATCCACCTTGCTTAATTAATTGAAATCAATGATTGAATCAGTACCTACCAAAAACTCCATCACTGAAAGCACGAGAGATGCCTTGTAAATGTATTTATCATTTTGATTGGATACTTCCTTGTTACCCAACAATTATAAATCAACACTTGTTAACAATTTGTTTTGTTATTTGTTACTGCGTTTTTAAGTTGTGGCTGTTGTGTTTGAGCTTTGTATTTGTGAGTTTATTATATGTTGTGAGATAGATATGTTATTTAGTTTAATTTCATATGTAATATATCCATACGAGAATATATAGTTTAGATATTTCATTTGATTTGCAAAAAATATAGAAAACCATAGAAATCTCGGGTGTAATTAATACTTTTCCTTTTCTTTTTAGATTACAGAGACCGACTTTATGTGTGATTCTATCAAGTTAAAGAAAAGCAAAAGTGAAAAATCTGAAGAAACTTAATTTTGATATCATCGTCGGTGAATAATACAATAAATATCCCTTATATTTAGTAATAATGCCAATTAATTCAACTACAAATCTTAAATGTTATATTTAATAATGAATGCCAATTCAACTACAAGTCTTCAATGTTATATTTAATAATGAATGCCAATTCAACTGCAAATCTATTGAACAATGAATGTCAATTCAACTACAAGTCTTAAATGTTATATTTAATATAATGAATGCCAATTAATTCAACTACAAATCTCAAATGTTCCATTTCCATGGCTAAGTGGTGGTGAGATCAGGTTCTCTAAAATTACCAAAAATTAACTTAAATCAGTGCTCAACTGGCCAGCAGCACTTAATCTGCACCTTGATTATACATCTAGATAGGTTGCATCTGGCTCCCAATTCGCCGTTCCTATTATTTAGGCATTAGGTCGGTCCTGTTCTGTCCGTCTAAGAAATAATTTGGAAAGAAGATTTGAACTCCATTGACATGTCTCTTAGATCTTCTCAAGGAACAAACAGTAGTTCGGGCTTCATAATTATACTAGGACAGAACTTTTTCACTTGCAAAGTTACTTGGACGAAGATTCTAGTACCGTGTCATTTCCTGAATGAACAAATATCGGTCTGCAAATGTAGCCAAAATTTGACTCTCGAAGCCTACGTACCTTTTGTGAACATTAATCTTGTTGTCTCAGAATATGGGGCGGATACAAGAAAGAATGACAGTTCTGCTTGTTCTTACTCATTTTTCGAAACTAACGAAGCACAAATTAAAGAAATAATAGCTTCCCCGAAAGCATAGAAAAAAAGAGAAGGAAGAATTTTTTTTGAGCTCCTAATAACACAAAAGCGTTGCAAATGGGGTAGGGGGCTATTCGATCACAAACTTGATTGTGTCCATTGTTCGATAGTTAAGAGGACTATACTTATGCTTGATTTGATAGATAACCTTACGTCCGTTCTTGATTCTTAATGGCACAAATTAATTTCCACATGAGATTCTGTTTGCGAAAACTTGTTTAATTATAAGCCTATAAAGGTCTTTAATTAGTTGCTCTGCAACATGATGATTATAATTACACGTTCTAAGGATTTGGACAATAACTTGCAAGACTACGTAATTTAGGGAAAACATGAAAGTGGGAAGTGATGATGAGGAAGAGGATTAATGAACCTTCTCAACACTATGGTGGAAAGGTTGAAGGGGACCATCTAGTGATTTATCACCATCTTTCCTACACGTACAGTCCAATTATCACAAGCACCAACATCTTTACAGTTCCCACTGAAACTTCTCTCAAGATTGAAGCCTGTCTCCAACCTTTTTTTCCCCTCTTCCAGGCAAAGATCATTTTTACTATTTATTAAAAAAAAAAACTTTTTACTTGAATTGTTTGATTAGGGCTTTTGAACTTCCACAAAGACCAGAAATCTCGTGGAGACGACAAGCAAGCATGATATCAGTGATGGTGAAGATATGATTAGATTTCCTGGACAAAAATCAGCAGTGAAAAAGAAGGGTGTTACCGTTTTAAATAATTCATGATCATAGCCATTCCCAGGTGATCACAGAGAGGACAGATGGTGGAAAATCTTAATTTCAGGTGGGATATATATTGCAAGTAACATTATTGCAACAAAAAGAATCGAAGTAAATATGTTAAATTCTGCAGTTACAGAATATATATTCGAACAGTAGCATAGTAAATTTGCTATCTTCTGATTTAATCAGCCAATATCTTGGAACGATGGAACTGATACTAAAGTATTTCATCGGACAACGTAGGCAGATCTTAATGCACATCAAATGAATTTACTTTCACTTCGAAGTGAAGAAATTAACTGAGTAGTAAGAATCATGGATGCCATGAATTATTTCAAAAAGAGAAGAAGAAAAAAGTAGATGCCATGAGATGTAGGAAGAACAATGCCATGGGATATGTGACGTGAGTGCAGAACAGCTAAATGCACATAAATGTTGATAAATATTAAATAATGCTGGTATATGAGTTACCCAGTAAAACAATAATGGGAGAGAATGATGCCCACAAATATAGTGGTACAACAGTGGCCCTCTGCATTGAAAGCAATTGGCCATGGAACTCCACCTCTTTATGGGTTTGCGAAATTGAAATAGGCACTCAAACACATGGCTATGTCAAAACACAAGTGCATTTACAATCACATATCTTGCCTTCTTTTTTCCTAAGGGCGTGAATTTCATTTTTTTAATATATAGATATAGGTAGGTCATGAGGCAAGACAAATGAGTGCATATTAATAATCATTCGGTGCGTCGGAAAAAAAGCAGCTTAGATGATCATAGTCCACAAGCTAGCTAGCTGGCTCTCTGAATACAACGGCGGTGTAGATTTGAGTTCACCAATCAGAAAATGAATAAATATAATGATAATAAGATTAAAGGTTCACTGCGCAGATGATAGATTTAGACAAATTTATAATGGGATGAGACAGAACATACAAATATGATATGACATTATTGAACAAGCAACTTTATTGTTTAGCTCTAAAAAGATATTTGGTATCAAAGTTGCGTATGTGTTTCAAATAAAAGGCAAATACAACTTGTTCGGTAAAGAAAAAAATAATTTATTATTTATAGATTTTATATTTTTATGTTTAAAATGCAAGAGAAAAAAACAAATAAATACTACTTTTTATATATTTCATGCTAATTAATTAACATAAATAATGGAGCATGCTGTTGAATTCTCTTATTTGTTCAGAAAATAAAAAATGAAAGACTATGTTTGTAACATTTTTTATTATAGTTAAAAGAAACAATGTAGCATGATATATTATTCATGTGAACAGTATAGCCAACTACGAACTGATCTCAAGTTCAAAATGCATTGAATTAAGCCTGACCCGGTAAAATAAAAAAATAAAAATTATTTTTTATTTTTTATTTTTTAATTATGTTTTATTCAAAAAACTAGTATTTAGTATTATTCAATAATACTATATAAATTAGAAAAAAAATCACCTGATGACGTAACATTTGCAGAATTTAATCGCAATCCCAATTTTTTTCCTAATTATATTATACATGATGTTGTTGCATGTTTAAGAAACAAAAAAAATGTAATTTTTATCGGATGTATTTCATACATGATGGAATTATAAAAAAAAATAATTTATATAAAGTATTATTTATTTCATAATGTAATATTAGAAGTTAAATCTATAATATTTAAATTAAAAACCATCAATATTAATAATAATTTTTTAAAATTATTTTATAACTTCAATTTCAAAAATACTATTAACCAAAGAAATTAAATTACTTTTTGCTCAACTTCAATTTCAACCACAGTTTTAACCAAACATGTATTTTTTCAAACTAACCTCAACTAAAAATATTTTTTATAAAATATTTTTTTCAAATCACAACAACAACTGCAATACCAAATACGCCCTAAATATGAATATGAACATGAATGACTGCAGTTAGCATTGACAAGTTTTTCTGATATATGTTTAATCGTGGCTAAGATTTTTTTATATAGTCTTAAAAAAACATATAGAAATAAGAAGAAGTAAAATAATTTTTAGATGATGATAAATTAAATGATTTTTTAAAAAAAAACAATATTAAAATAGTAACATGTTTGATGGACCAATAACAATAATATTTAACTTGCAAAGCCTATAATTTAAAGCATAATTTCTTAATAACACTATGAATTTAAAAGTTGATATCATGAATTTTTTTTAAAGCTAAATCATATTTTTCCTAATTATTCAAGTTTTTTTAACTTAGCAAATTAATTGAGTTTTGATTTAATTTAAAACTCGAATTAGATAAAAAAATTAGATCAAAAGGTTTCAAAATTAATTTATTGGGCCAGACATTATATTATTGTTATGTTTTTTAATACACCCACATTAAAATTATCATTATTTTATTTTATTTTTTGAATGAGATCTTATTTTTAGAACAATCACGTAATATTGTCTTAAAAACAAATATTTTAGTAAGAAATTTCCAAAAAAAATTAGCACGTTAACAAAACAAAAGGTTTTAGTTAGTGAGATTTATTTATCATTATTTTAAATAATCAAAATCTCTTTATAGCATTTAACATATATATATATATATAATTCTCAATTTATCTTATTAAATATATGTTTTGCATTTCAAGTTTGTAATTAAATTTGTTTTTTAACTAAAAATACATTGACAATATCTTTTTTGTTTCACATTAGAAAACAATTGTTTTGACCCGTAGCATGGGACAAATCTATTATCTAGTTTATTAGTATATTATAAATATAATTAAAAGGTATGAGGAAAATATATTTTTTTAATATTTATTTATATTGTGAATTATGATAGTAATTTATAGTAATGGTTTTTTTTTTTTGCATTTTGACTTTTTTATCTTTGTTTCTTGATTTTTTTTAATGTAGTCCTCAAATGATGTGTTTATAAGGATCTAGAGTAAATAATTTGTTTTAATTTGTCTTTATATAGTTATAGTAGTATAAAAAAAATATTTCAGTATCAGGTTGGTATAAAAAAATATACAACATGGTAGTACGGTCTATTTTAAAAAAATAATTAAATAAAAAATAAATTTTTAAACAAATTAAATTATTAAACTTTATCAAGCAATAATCCAATTTACAGGTGAGGTGAAATAACCTTGATTGTTCTTGTTTGCGAGTTTAGTAGGGTACCTTTTTTTTCTAATTAAACTTGATTATGTGATTATCTATCTATACACAAGAAATTTCATGGGTCTATTGACATGTATAACAAGTTTAACTTTTCTTTATATATATATATATATATATATATTTAATTTCATCACTTGTTATTAAACTGATTGAGAAATGAGTTTCATAACTTGTTTATTTTTGTTTTTTATGTTATCATAGTTTTGTTTTTAAAATTTCAGTATTGATTTGACATTTAAATTTACAATAGTTTATATTTGTTATTATATAGTTAACTAAATAATATTTTAGAAAAAAATTAATTTATTAATCCCAATAAAATCTGTTACCTAATTTACGAGTTTGACGTGTTGACTCAAATTATCCAATTATAGGTTTCATGGGTTTACCCATCAAACCAGATATATATTTTTTCTTTAATGTTTTTAATTTTTTTTGTTTCACTTTTATTTGATATCGGATTGGTTGAGAAATGAATTTTATTTTATTTTATATAGAGTTATTATGATGTCAAATAAATATATTTTTTAGGGTTGATACTTGATTTTGAAAGAATTTAATGTTATCATAAAATTAAATAAAAATAATTTATCAAAATAACTAACTTATTAAACTTATTAAAATATGTGATGCAGCTCGCAAAATGATCAAGTCAATTCAATTTGACATCATCTCAATATAGAAAAATTATTATTTTAATTTTTTTAAAAAGTTACATGATATTTGTACAAAGATAACTTTAAATACATTAAATTGAATAATTTATTTTAAATTAGTTTTTTTATAGTTTAATTTAAAACTCGAGTTAAATAAAAAAATTAGATTAGTAGATTCCAATAACAAACTACTTTACTATTAAAAAATTATTTATACTTATTTTTTTTAATTATTCAAAACAAATATACTAATAAACAATGAAAAAATAATCACAGAATAATAGTGCCCAGCGTCTCGTGGCCATTATCATGAAAAACAAAAAACACTCCTCTCTGCCAAAAAGTTTTTTTTAGTTAATCAGTCATTTTCTTCGGATTAAGATTGTTAGAAAGATTAATCGTTAATCAGAAGTTTATTAGTCAGATGTGACCGTTGACGTTGCTTCCTATTTTGCTCTTTTCTACCCCCCGTCATTCAGCACCTCCTCTACTTGTTCAAAAGGTGGGCTCTCTTTACCGAAAAGAAAAAACATTATTAAAAAAGATAAAAAGACATGAACATGACACCATGATGCAATGTCAATAATGGTTGAGGGTCGCCATCAGCTTTGTGCTTTAGCCGTCCTAATAGAAAATTTTTTACCTTGATATTATTAGTTTAAATTTTTTAATGGATGTCTATTATTCTTGATATTTTATTTATTTATTAAGTTTATAAAGTATTTATTAGGTTTGAAAATTAAAATGATTAAGGTATAATTAATTAAAGAAATGTAACTAGCTCAAATATTTGTAAAAATAGATAAGGTGGAGTTTGTTTAAATCCATATAGTTTTTTTTTTAAAAAATATTTTTTATAATTTAAAATTATTTTGATGTATTAATATCAAAAATATAATTTAAATATATGTATATATATAAATATTTTTCAAATGAAAACCAATTTAAAAAATTATTATTATCATAATATCAAAAACCACCTAAAAGAATCTTAGTAATCTTGATTCAATGTCATTGTAAATACAAACAAAAATTAAGTTATTTGTTACATTATATTATATTACTAGTATTGTATCTATTAGGGTTAGCTAGGATTGATTATCCCCAGCATTATCTTTATACGTGTGTGTGGATATTTATTATCGAAGAGAATACACAATAACCAAAGGCTTGAATGTAATGAGACGTTGGTCTTGGTCCTCGACATTAGGGATTAAAAAAATAAAATGCCAAGCTACTGTGGTCCTTGATGGAGGTGTTCATGTCATTCCATTCCAAAACACGACTAATGTTTTTTTAGCGGAAAATCACAATTTTGGGAAGAAAATAATCAGCAGATTGGTCCAAAGTGGCCAATCCTTGAGGTCAGAAATCTTTACTTTTTTGGGCAGATAAAAAAAAATAGCAATAAATCTGAATATAAATCTTGAGTCATGCAAGATTTAAAACCTTATTGTAATCTCATGCAAGACATTGTTAACTATTACCTTAAAAATGTCCAATGACATGAATGTTATTAATTACAAGTTGAAAAACCTGAAGCTACTTTGACTGTATTTACTGTTCCTTACCCCAAAACATACCTTCACCAACCACGATAATTAATACTGTTTTTATGTTACTCAACTAATTAATTACAGAGAAGCTTCTCTTTCAAATTATAATTGAATTCATTTATACATCTTTGGTACTTCAAGGATTTTCTTTTCTAAAAACAAAAACAAGTGTTAACGACTTATTGAAAACCTATTTGATACTCTTTTTCTTACAAAGAAAAATAGAAAGGTATCCTAGAAAGCACTTAAAAGTATAATAATATTGAAGGTTGGTTGGATGGGTTGATTTGTGATTTGATTGAATTAAAATTAAATTAAATTAAATTAAAAAAAAAACTAAGTATAACCCGGTGAGTTAACCTAACAAAATCATGTTGCAATTCTTTAACTTTTATTTTTTTTATTAAAATAATATTATTCTAATTTAAAAAAAAATTAACATTGCCAATCAATCAAAAATTAGAACATGCGGTTTGGATTGGGCTGGCCATCAGACTGGGCGTAAGAATCATGCTTAAAAGTATTTTTAAAATATATATTTTTTAATTTTTTTATATCATTTTAATATATTAATATAAAAAATAAATTAAAAAAAATATAAAAAAGCATTATTTTATACCATGGATTTAGCAATTTATAAAATCAGCGACGGGCACGAAGAAAAGGAGAGAAACATCACATTTCCACCTTTTCATCGATCTGCAACTTCTTCTTTTCTCTTTTTATTTGTCTCCTCTGTTTTCCAGCCTCTCCCTCTCTGTTCTTGCTTCTCAACTCGCTCTCTTCGACTCAGTTTCCAGCTCGCATTGGACTCACAAACCCGCACCATTACCTGTACATTTCTGTTGAGTCACTGTGACTCTGTATATTATACTATATATTTTGTTTGCATTGGATGGACTGATCGCTGGAATGGTGATTTTCCGGCTAGGTTGGCCGGAATTCCGGTGAGTTACTGGATATTTCGGTGGAGAAAATGTTCAGGTCGGCGAGATGGAAAATGTAAAGATTACGGACACCACATATCTCCAATAGAGCTGATCCATGGATTACATCGTGATTTAATTAGGGCCCACCACCTTTTGTTCGGCATTCCAAGAATTCATCCATTATGGCTAACTCCGGGGTATGGCTCTGATACCACTTGTAAAGATTACGGACATCACATATCTCTATATTAGTATAATATTGTCCACTTTGGACCTAAACCCTCATGGATTTGCTCTTGGACTATACCTAAAAGGTCTCATACCAATAGAGATATTTGTCCATCCTTATATACCCTTGATCCTCCCCATTTTTAACCAATGTGGGACTTTGGTCGCATACCCAGCAGAGAAGCGAGAAGAACAAGATCAAAACTGTCATCAAATTGCAGTTTCATGCAACTCAGGTACTAAACATACTGCTTTTATTTAATACTGTACTTGTAACTGTCTCCTTCTTCAATCTCTAAAATTTAATACATTGAACTAAATTTCTCTTCTTTTCTAATTGTTCAAGTTCTAACTTTATATAGATAATTGTATTTCTGTTATTGTGAAAGATTTGGACTTTTTTTTAAATTAACTTTTGGTGGCGGGTTCAGTTTGTTCTGTTCGGATACTAAGAAAATGCCAGAATTTTCTTATAAGTTGAGCCTTACATATATATATATATGTAAGGCTCAACTTATAAGAAAATTCAGTTAAGAATTCGAATCCTGCTTTCATTGTTGGCAAATGTGATCGAGAAATTGGAAAAAGTAAGGAACTTTTGTGGTGATCTGTAAATGTAGCTGCCGCAACTGAATGTGAATGCATTGGCTATATCAGTGGTTCCGAGAAGAAAGTTGTAGATGTGAGTATCCGGTCTCTGAAACAGTGAAATACATTTGTGATGTGAAAACAGGGAATATCAATGAGAGAATATACCATTTTGTTGTCTCCACTGTAAGAAATTTTACCAAATTATTGATTTGTATTGCTCAACTTCTTTTCGAGTGTCTGTTGTGTGATTGGATTTTTTGGGTTTGTGCATGGATCATCGAAAAATAGTTTAGTTGGAGAAGTTTCTATAGATTTTGCTGATTATGCTGAGGCAACTATAGCTTCCACAGTTTCTCTTACCCTCAAGAATTCAAAATCTGATGGGTTTTGCATGTGAGGTTCTTTCTTCTCACTTATATCAGTCACGGATATAGTTCTTAGTTCCCACGAGACTTTCCTTGCCTTCAGGATTATTGAGAGTGAGAGTTTCACTTTGTAATTCAAGTTCAGAATTTAACTTCAGTTGTTGGTTTTCAATAGGTTGAAATTCAGAAGCTGCAAGAAAATATTGAGCGAAGGTAGCGATGAAATATCATTTGTTGTTATCAAATTTTTTAAAACCTATTGAAAAATCTATAGTTAAATTCTACTATTGAAGGGTTTGGAGATTATTATTTTTTTTTGTGTGTGTCATCTCAACAATCTTTTGCAGTGAGTGGAAGCTGAAGATATAAACATAAAATCCCAGAGCAGAACCATCAACACCCTAATAAGCAATAGTAACAGAGATGAGGGTATTAATAGTCATTCAAGTGAAGTAAGTTTCAAGTCTTGTGCCAGAAATCATTTTTGTAATTCTCTTCTTGCATGATTCTTAAAATTAGAATTCTAATTTTTCAGCCTTTTCAGTTTTCTTCTCTAATTTTGTAGATAGTTCGATGAAAATATGATGGGTATTTTTGCTGTTCTGCAGGATGGACCACTTATCAATGCATCTCACAATTCTGAATTAAATGGCAATGACAGGACTTCTAGTGGATCCGACATTACAATGTCAAGTTCTGAAAGTAGCTCTGGACTCAAAACCCCACGAGAACTTGGATTGAGAAACAACGTGCTACAGGACCCTACTACCTTTCTATCATCTCGAACCCGCACATCAGCATCTCTCCTGTCAAAAGTAAATGCTTCCGCAGCAAGCTATGTGGAGCATCAGCAACCACAATGGGAGTTATCCGCACGCTCTGCTCATGATATAAGTAATTATGACTCGACGAATAGTTTTCAAGGCTTCTTTGCAAGAGAGAGATCTCGTAAGGCTTCAGATATTGAGATGGAAAAACTCAAGTCTGAACTCGTTGTGTTGTCAAGACAGCAAGATGTGTCAGAGTTGGAAATACAAACCCTGCGGAAACAAATTGTAAAAGAGAGCAAAAGGGGGCGGGACCTCTCCAGAGAAATCTTGGGATTAAAAGGGGAGAGAGATATGCTCAAGTCAGAATGCGAGAAACTCCAGGCATTTCAGAAAAGCATGGAGGAGGCAAAAAGCAAAAACAAGTTACTTTTCAAATGTGGGGATCTATTGCTTGAAGAAGTTCGACAAGAGCTGAATTATGAGAAGGACCTGAATTCCAACCTCCGGTTACAACTTCAGAAAACTCAGGAATCAAATGCTGAGTTGATACTTGCTGTGAAAGACCTCAATATAATGTTGGAGCAGAAAAGTAGGGAAACGTCTGACCTTTTCAACAAAGCAAGATCCCATCAGAATGCAATCTCAAGAAGTAAGACTGGTGATGATGAAGAGCAAGAGGCATTGGAAGAACTTGTTAAGGAGCATAAGGATGCTAAAGAAACGTATCTCCTGGAGCAAAAGATTATGGACCTCTGCAGTGAAATAGAGATCTATAGGGGAGAGAGAGATGAGCTGGAGATGCAAATGGAGCAGCTGGCACTCGACTATGAGATATTGAAGCAGGAGAACCATGACATGTCATATAAATTAGAACAAAATCAGCTGCAAGAACAGCTGAAGATACAGTATGAATGCTCCTCTTCGTTTCCCAACATAAATGAACTAGAAGCTCAGGTTGAGAGCTTAGAAAATGAACTAAAGAAGCAGTCAAAGGAATACTCTGATTCTCTGACCACCATAAAGGAACTACAAACCCATATAAAGAGCTTGGAGAAAGAATTGGAACAGCAGGCTCAAGAGTTTGTTGCTGATCTGGAGGTTGTAACAAGTGCAAGAGTTGAGCAGGAGCAGAGAGCCATTCAGGCAGAGGAAGCCTTGCGAAAGACAAAATTGAAAAACGCTAATACAGCTGAGAAACTGCAGGAAGAATTTAGGAGGTTGTCCATTCATATGGCCTCAACTCTCGATGCAAATGAGAAGGTAGCTATGAGAGCGCTTGCAGAAGCTAATGAACTACATATGCAGAAAGGAAAACTGGAAGAAATGCTTCGGAAAGCTAACAAGGAGCTCCAATCAGTTAAGGATGGTTATGAGTCAAAACTGCATGTTCTTTCCACCCAACTGAATTTGGAAATGCGTCAGACAGAACAAATGTTGATGGAAATTGAGGATAAATCCAGACAGCTTGAACAGCAAGAGAAGCATGATGAAGAATGTGTTGGAGCCTTCTCCCATGAAATCCAAGGCCTAAAAGCTGAGCTTGAAATGCTCTCAATAGAAAACAATCACCTTTCTGAGCAAGCAGAACAGAAAGAAAATATGAGTTTAGAGGTGGAAAAATTGAAGACATCAATCAAGCACACTGACGCGCTGGTACAAAAAGGATATGTGGAACGGAATGAACTGGTGAGTACAATTTCTTTGTTGAAGAAGGAAGCAGAGGAATCGCAGGAGGAGTTAAATAGAATGAGGTGTCTCAAGGATGAGAAGGAGTCTGCAATGAGTCTCTTGCAATCAGAGGTCAGAATGCTTAAAGCTCAATGTGATGACTTGAAACATTCTCTGTTTGAGGATGAGTTGGCAAAAGAAAAACTTAGAAGGCAGGTACTCCAATTAAAGAGTGAGCTGAAGAAGAAGGAAGATGCTTTGACCAGCATGGAGAAGAAACTCAAGGAAAGCAACAAATGCGTAGCAGTTTCTGAAGGAACAAGTACCATGAGAAACAATAATTTTGCTCCAGTTCCTTGTGGCTTTAAAGAGATAGCAAATCTGAGGGACAGAATAAAATTGCTTGAGGTAAATGATTATTTTCAAGTTTTTTTAATTAAAAATTTCAACTAGGATATGCAATGGCAAAATAACTGGTGTTGGCGGTAACGACAGTCACTAGAGTCAAGATGGACAAACCCCTTTATGATCTTCCCATCATATTCTTTGGTTTACCTATTCTGAGTGCACTCTGATTTATCAAAATTTTGTTCTTGATTTGGCACAATTGCAGTTGACTTGACAATACTCCCTTTCTTGTGATTTTGTGAGGCAGGTACAAATAAAGTTAAAGGAAACTTCTCTAGAAGCCTCTGCAAATTCGTTTTCAGAGAAGGAAAGGGATCTTCAAAACAAAATTGAAGAGTTGGAGGGCAGGGTGAAAGAACACAACCAGAACCGCGCAAGTTTCTGCTGCAACCAACCCCGAGAGGTTAGCAATGATGATCATTATGTATCATGTACATTAGAAACGATGTGTTTGTGTTGCTCAAATATCTGGACATAGATGAGTTTCGAGCCATGGAAGAAATAGATGAGGTTCCTTTTTTAATCTATGAGCAACCTTTTAACCAGTTGTCTATCTAGATTGAACTGTTGTATCTTCTTTCAAATTCGTTAAATGTGCAAAATAACACTGTTTCTTAACCTAAACTGTTGCGCCTGCAATGCAGTCATCTGAAGACAACATAGGGATTACTCTGAATGGTGATTTAGCTGAAGATTTAAGCAGGGATGAAAATCCAAGCAGGAGTACATCAGGGATGCCCAAAGAAAATGGGAATTTAAAACTGTCAATCAAGAGGTATGATTTTGAAGAAACAACAGTTCTATTTGAGTTGGTTTGTATTCTACTTCGCTCCTAGCTTGTTCCTGTGATTAAAATCTTTTGCTGTTTCCTTCCAGCGATCATTCCAGTGCATCGGAGTTAGAACCAAAAACCTGCTCTGTCAACAACACGGACCACAATGCCAATGAGGAGTTGGGTGAACTAGAGTCATTGAAGGAGCGAAACAAATCAATGGAAAATGAACTGAAGGAGATGCAAGGAAGATATTCGGAAATGAGTCTCAAGTTTGCACAGGTAGAAGGTGAAAGACAACAGCTGATGATGACGCTACGAAATCTTAAGAATGCCACTGCCAGGAAGACCTGATAATTTCCTTCTTGATATACTGTTACAGTTGAGTGGAGGAAAATCTAGATGTAGTTTCTGTCAGAATCAATAATTAATCTGTACATGGTTAGACGAAACCACAAAGATCCGAATCTATACGAGCCATTTTTATTACGTGATTTTTTACGCTTTTCATTAATATTTTTTTTCCTTGCTGATCACCTAATGTTTTTACTACAAGTTTGCGGCAATCACAAGTGTGATACCAGAAATGAAGCAGCTTGGAAAATGGAGAAATAAAAAAAACAAAATCGACAATCGTAATTATATAATTAATTATCTAACCACAATTAATCACATGAAAAGTTAAATAACAACTCTACTATAACCCGTCACTACTGCTATAAATAGTAAACATGCCTAGGAAAAATGCGAAGTTGAAATCAAACAGCTTCAACTTCGGCTCTTCTTCCTCCTTCAAAAACAGACACACGGAGAATGGTTTTTTATCCAACCCTCAATGCCTTGAAGGTGGAGCCAGTGTCCGCAAGAGAGAAGGCAAACAATCTGCTCTCCCAAGAAAGATTCTGCATAAATGGCACACCTATAATCGTTGCTTCCTCCCTTTACAGCCAAGTTTTTTTTCTAGAAAATCACATCTTTCTGCCCCAGGAGTTGGAGGCTAAGCTAATTGAAGTGCATTTTGATTCCATCTCCAAAATAAAGAGAAGAGAAAAACCGGAACTCCAAGAGACATAACACTATACCGGTAAGAAGTTCAGTGGAGTTGGAGAAGAAGGATGGATTCAGGGTGAGAACAGATAATGTAGGAAGCAGCTTAATAAAAGGACAAATACTCAAGGGCTCCACTTAGTTCAAACTAAGACCAGTATGACCGCAGCATCTCTTATTTTCTCAATTATGAGAATCTGGTAAACGTTGCCGGTTCTTTAATGAGGACGAGTAGTTGGGTGAAGATATTCCTCCCTGGTTTAATCTCTATGCTTCAACGGGCAAATTTGTGTAAGATAACTATTTGATTTTTTGTGTATTTATATTCTTAAACTAGTTGTTAACGTTAATAAAAAGCACTACAAAAATTACTACAAACTGAAAAGTTAATAAATACATTCAATTCAATAAAATAAATTGAGAATTATATAATTGAATAAATGATAATAAATATGTTAAATCTAACAAAAATTAAATTGGAAAGCTAAGATAAAAATGTTATCTCTTTAAAAATAAATCGAATATTTGTTTTGGTTTGAAACAGGATCTTTAAAGTTTTAATTAGTTTGAATTGATTAAATTAATTTTTATTTTATCAAATTAAGTATTAATTCAACATGAAAACTTATTCTTAATAAATGTTTAACAAATGTGAATATAATATTGGTGTTATTAAACATAACATTAATAATTATGATACTTTAATAAGCAAGATCCTTAACTCTATCGAGTGAAGTCCGATAACATTTGAAAGGAGTCAAAATGCCCCGAGTGTAAACGCAAACTCCTTGCCAAACAACGTTTTACAAGGGAAGAAGATGTAAACATGATTTCTAATGATTTTGGATATGACAGGAAAGGAGCCAGCCACTCTGAAGATGACTATGAGCAGTTTGTTTCAGATGTTATCCCAGATAAATTATTTTAAGGCTCCCTCCAAAACGCTGGCTATTAAGTTGAAAACTTGGGAATGGGGTGTTTGTCAATCTCACCATTCATAACCTGGAAGAGAAGGAGATTGGAGACCATATCATTTGTTCTGGGTTAGGGTTGAGTGGTATTGTTATCTTGCCCCATTTGACCATCAACACCCCTAGAAGAGGTGTCATTCATCGAAAAGCTCATGAATAGGCGCGTCAGGAGGCAAAATAAGTCTACATGGTGTTTAAATATAAATAGTTTTGCTATTTTGTTATTTATATCTTTTCAGTAAGTATAACTCAAGACATTGAGAAAGGAATCTATCTTCATATTAATGAGATTATACAATTTTTATCCAAACAAGCATGCCTTTTACCTCTCTGATTCATGATTGTCGTTCCTTCATACCTTCTAATTTATTTTATCCATACTTGTCATTTCTTTCTCATTTGCTTATTCCCTGCATTTTTTGCTATTACGAATCCTAAAAGCGGTCAATCCTTAAAACTCTAAATATTTCTTTACATGCATATAGTTCTTGTTTTCTTGTATTACAACAGCCTCTCTCTTTCTTTTTTTTATTCTTAAAAGCTGAAATAATTAATTCCTCCAAATTGCATAATGCATGATCTTGTATTAATATGATTGTTTAACAGCAGCATTTGACATTTTATTCCTCAATCCTAGGGAATGGAATGGTAAATCTATCAAATCTAGAAAAAAAACACCTAGTCCCTTAGTAGGAAAAAAAACAGTAAGAAACCCTTCAGTTTTTCTAAACCAATTATTGCCTTGTATATCACATATTTCTCTGACATTATGAATAATGATACATTGTAGGTTAAAAGGCCATAAACTTATGATAAAATGTTTTATGCTAACATGAACAACCTATGCTACAGGTTAATACCCATTAATCCAAGTACTTTGTGTTTGAAATGAGAAAAGATATTTTTTGATTCCTCACACACACACTAAGGGAAAAAAAAAAAAAAAAAAAAACAAAGCTCCAAGAAAAATTCTGAAGCAACACCATATCAACTCATCGCATATCCAAAAATAACCCACCTTGGCATCACAAATAAAAATTATAAAGCTAGAACATAAATAAAAAAAATTAAACTTAAAAAAAAAACAAAGAAAAATGTTTTGGAAAAGCATAGCAAAAGGTGTGCTTATGGTCAATGGTGAGGGAAACTTTTTTAAAAAAAAATGACAATGAAAAATGAACATCAAGGAGTGTGCATCCAAAATATGAGTTCATGTGACATGCATTGGCCAGTTTGTGAAAACATCACGTACACGTAGAAGCAATTCTAAGTCTTTTAAGACTTTTAAACACTTCATGATTCTACGAATCCTTTTATTTCATAAATACACGCCTTAACCTGCATTACATCTCTTTACAAGGCTTTTCTAATCAAAAGTTGAGATACCAAGGTTGATATGTTGCAACCTCAAACAACACAATTCAAAGGATTATAACTTAGTTAACATAATATATATTTATAAAGGAGAAGGTGAGGTGTCTTTATTTGTTAAAAGAAATATGTTGAGAAGGTGTTGAAGAAGTTCAGAATTTATTAACAAAAATAAATTAGATGCATTCACTGGAAAGAAAAATTGGATCTAATACATAACTCTCATCGAGCCTTAATTTACTCTGGTCAAATTGGATAATAACCGGTCCAATTAGAGAGGTTATGTTGAACGAACAACAGAATAATCATATAGAAATACCATCCTTCATTGAGAATGACGGGTGGTGTCATAATACAACTTCTTGTTACCTTCGTATCAAAGCGTATGATGAGAACTAGGGAGGTATCCATCTTTGCTTGAAAACTGTGCTCATTATTTTTATATTAGCTTAGCTTGTGTTTCAATCTAAACAAGTTAGACGATGCTATTGCAAAATTTCATGGCATTGGTAGACTCAAACCAGCTACGACGTTCATTTTGCATCATGGCAATAAAATTAAGGCTGCTCCTTAGCATGGAATGCCAAGTAAATACAGGGGAGAAGATGGAAGTTGTAACATGGCAACATTAAAAGAGATATCGGCTTGTTAGAATGCATACGAGGTTTGTGTTTCAAATTTTATTCCAAGTTATGTTTTTTACCTTGTTTTATAAAAGCACATGCGTTTTAAAGCAAATAAATGTGATTGCTAGAATTAGCGTTTTGAAACAGCAAGCTTCCATTAATTTGACTTGTTTTATGAAAAGAGAGATACAAATCATAACCAGAGAACAGAAATTGCCGACACGGTTTGAAGTAAAAGGTTTGCTACTGTCGTAACTTAACTCATCCAATGGTATACAATAACGCTGTTGTCATAAAGAAGCTCTTTGTTTCTTTTAGCACGCACACAATTTAGCACATTTACAAGGACTTCAGATAACTGAAGTGTGAAAAAAAAAAAAGCGTAAAAGAAAGAAAGGACTATTGCAATTGTATTAATCTGATTTACAGTGTGTTAGCGTCAGGCTTCAGATCAATTATGATGACAGCGCAAGCTCTGCCCATGCCAAAGAGGATGCCTTGAAGTCGGCAGGTATAGTTGTATCAATTCTGCTCTCTAGAATGGTACTTAACTCCTGCATGGAAGGCTGCTTAGCGGGGTTGGGACGGATGCAAAGGTTTACCACTTCACATATAACCTTGAGGTCCTCGAATCTGAAATGCTTCAACTCGGGATCCACCACATAAGCCATCGCTTCTGGTAGTTCAAGGAAGTCCTTAGCCTATAGAATAGAGAAGTTTTTAAGCCTTTCGCCACGTAAGTTACATGGGCAATAATTTTTCCAGATACATGTTTCTTTGAGATTACCTATAATGGAAATCTGTGAATGTTTAACCACAAAAGATTTCTTACCCAGTCTACCAAGCGTCCCTTGTCCTTGCAGTGTGGAGGTCTTCCGCTGATTATTTCCAATAATAGAACACCAAAAGCATAAATGTTCCCTTGGACATCGAGATGGCGTCCCTCCAGAGAATTTGGAAGAACACAAATAGCACCTTGGCTGCCTAAGGAGCCAGAGTTCTTCTCTGATCTTGCAAGAATACTCTTCCAACTTTCAAAATCAACCAACTGAGGGACAATCAAATAGAAATTTCAGAGGAACACAATTTTATAGGGGTGAGGAATGACATGTATTAGATTTCTGGTTACAGAAGACAGTTTCAGACATATTGAAAGATTTTACATGCTTAAAACAATGAATGTACCCTTGAAATGAAGTGTGGCCAAGGTCATTGATTTCCAAGCTAACAAAGCTCATTCAAGTTTTCCAGTTCTCGGATAAGAGTATAATGATAGAATGTTTGATATGATTCACTTGGGTTAAATACGCGAACAGTGTCCATAGCTAAAAAATTTAACTTATCTGAGGGGAATTCAACCTTGCAAACAATTCCCATTTTTTCTATGATATCAAAAGGGAAGTGCCAACAGACTTAGGAACACAATTTTTCATCCTCGTGTAGAATGGGTTAAGTTTAACATCGTTTATAAAAATAGAGCGAGGCATCAATGGGTACCTTAGGGGAAAAGTCATCTGTGAGATACACAGAACTGGAATTTAACTCTGATATAGTAAAAGGTGGATCAAGTTCAGCATGAAAGTACTTCAGTCCACGAGCTATGCCTACAATGATTTTCATGCGCCGTGTCCAAGATAACTGGCATCCTTCTCCATCTGCATCCATGCAGATTTTGATCAAATTTAAGTAAGTATATCAAATTTTAAAAATGTTGGTTGTCCCAAGCAAGAAACTCGACTTACAGTGAAGGTGCTCATACAGGGTTCCATTTGATGCATATTCGAAAACTAACATCCTTGTAAATGGAGTGCTCTCACTACAATAGCCCAGCAACTTTCCTGCATTCTCATTATTTAATCTTACCAAATCTGCCACCTGAATTGGGTAAAAATTTAATAAAAAAGCATCTCAAAAAAGGCTATCCCAAATTTCTCAGCTTTTACATCAGCAGTTGTTCAGTGTCTTTTCTTTATAAAAGCTTTATACAAAAAAATTGCTGTGACAAGGAACAAGTCTTCACCTCTCTCTGAAAATAGAGTTCAAGATAGCCTGTCCAGTGTTCTTCTTTGATGCAAAGGGATATGACAGCAATCTCAGGGCCACCTTTCATGGTGCCCTTGTAAACCAAACTGTCTGGAGAAGAGCCAATAATGTTACTGAAGTCTTCACAGGCTACTTCAAGCTCCATCCTACTGAATCTCACTACATCTTTTAACATCTCAGAATCTGTGTGAAATATACACACAATAAGACAACACAAATTACTTTTAAAAACATTGTTAAATAACACTGAAGCTTAGGTAATGGTTTGGTAATATGGAAGCAAACCTATGTATACTGTCACATGGTCCTTCTGACTCGATGATTTCTTCCAAGGGATTATGAGAGAAGATTTGTCCTTGCATCTCTGAAAAGCAGTTACAAAGGCGATAAGAATGAGACAGCCCACCATGGTTCCTGTCACTATTTCCAGAGCCAAAAGCCAGGCAGGTTTTGATGCCCTAGGATGCTGCTTGGATATATCTTCAGCAGGCTGTTGCTTGGGGTTTGTTGTTTGAGGGGTTTTGGCAGGAGGAGCATGATCTATAAAAGGAATTAATCAGTCAGTATGATCACCATAATTTATTACTGGCCACCAGACACACCTGTTATTACAAGGTTCAGTTGGACAATAGGTTATTACAAAGACAAAAGCAACACCCTCTCCATCCCAATTTGAGCTTTATGTAAGCAATGCCAGAAGTACTAAGGACAAAGAAGACTGGGAGAGTATAAGAGCCCATGCATTTGGGTTAGGTCTTCAACATCTCCACTCAATTCCAAAAAACAAAAAACAAATAGAATTATGTGAAAGTTGGGGCCTCTGAAAGAAGGGCAACACTGTTTAAAAAACCTAAAGATTTGAATGCCACACAACACACTCGTTTGGGAGCACAGACTATAAGAGATAGAAATCTCTATCCATTCTTATGTTGAGGAACAAAAATCAAGCTTTTAGCATGGTAAGGCATTTATGATGATATATCACTACCAATTCACATAGAAACAGACAACCTCATGCTCATACTGTGCATACCAGGGGGGTTGCTCTTCATTTCAAACATCAATGTCCATAGACATATTGACACACAGTAGTATAGTTCACAAATACAGCAATGGGAGCCTGAAGGCTGAAAGAAAACCATTTCATACGTACCACAAAGAGAAGAGGAACGCTGTCTCGGATCTTTGTTCTGAAGGCAGTTCCCTTGGAAGCTTGTGCTGAATGACATACGATTTAACATTGTAAGCTTATGTAGCATTCGCATCCTAGTAGGAAAAAGCTTAGAGCAAGCTTATGTACCTCGGAAGATACCCCAAGCACTTAGGAATGCTCCCAGTAAAGAAGTTGTAGGAGAAATCAGCCACTTTTAATTCAGATACTTGACACAGGCCAGTTAAGTTTGTGTTTGAGGCATACCTGAAGCAGGAGTAAATTATAAGTAACACGTTTAAAGAATAAAAAACACAAGGTTCAACTAACTAAAAAGGATCTCATGTCTCATTCTAAAGCTTCAGATTTCTGGCGAAAGTGTTTTGCACTCATACAATCACATTCTTGGACAACATATTTCAATAAGAATGGTATTGTTGCTTAATAGAATTTCCTTTTTCCCTCGAATTTGCATCATAAACAAAGAGTTATGTGCTTTCAGAATTATACTTACATTCCATACGCACTGGAAGTGAAATCTGAGCTGCTACTAGCAGGAACAGATCCTTGAAGTCTATTCCTATCAAGCCTTAGTTCTTGAAGGGACTTCAAATTGCCAAGTTCAGGAGGCAAGCTTCCTGTTAATCCATTGGACTGAAGGTTTCTACCACAACATAAAATGAGAAAGTAAGAAAAAACTCAAATAACGCCAACCATATAAGTCCAATTGCTAACCACGATAACAAATTCTTTTACATTTTAATGACACTGATTAGATTTGCAATCTCTGGAGGAATAGGGCCCGTTAATTGATTTGCTCCCAAATCCAAGACCTGGAGGTATTTCAACATTCCCAGTTCTTTTGGTATAATCCCAATCAGATTATTACCGTGCAAGATTCTACAAAACATCAAAAAACACCGAAAAAGAAAAAAGCCTTAAATACAAAGCATACGTATCAGTATAGCGAAAAGAAAAAAAGAGGAAGAGAAAAGAAACGTACAGTTGTTGCAAAAATTTGATCTGGCCCAATTCCGGGGCCAGAAATCCCCTTAAAGAGTACCCAGTTATGTTTCTGCAAAAACAGAATTCCAACAGATAAATGGTCAAACTTGATTCACTGATAAAATGCACCTACACATGTACCATGCATCAGGATCTAACTTTAGAAAGACTATAAGGTATCTAATCCTGAAGTTTGACAAAGAAAAAATTGACGGGTCGTATCTTACATCTTTACAACATGGTCTCCAGCAAAAGAGCAGGAAATGCCAGACCAACCACAAGGATCTGCATCTAAGGCATTCCAACTGGACAAAACCATGTGTGGGTCTTCATATATAGCTTCCTTGAATGTTGTAAGTGCCCAAACTGTTCAGAAGTTCATAAATTCCATTTAGTAAAGAGTAGTAGACTCTATAATTACCAAAGTCCAGCACTTTCTCCGGTCAGTAAATTTCAGTACCGTGCATTACTTTCAGATCACATGACTTCCAATGCCACTAACGGTATTAGGTCACAAAGTAAATGCAGGAAGAACCCAAGTTCGAATCTTGAAGTTTTCACATTGATTACACCATAACTAACACAGCTCAATTCAGCCTAGTGACACTAGTTAGCTCAATTTCAGATCATGAGAATTCAAGTTTATCGTCTTTTCCAACTTTTTATCAGCAAAACAAAGTATTTATAAAAAAGAAAAAAGAATCAAGATCTGAGAACTTGAGTGATAATGCATACCTTCATCTCTGGCAAAGGAGTCACAAGTCACAAAAAGAAGAAGAGAGAAAAAAGAAAGAAGCTGAACCGAAGTATAGGATCTCATTTTTACCCTGCAAGAAATCTCTACTCCTCTCTCTTTGTTTCAAGAAAACTAAAAAGACCCAAAACAACTCATGAAACCAATAAACAAGGAGAGAGCAATAGAAGGGAAAAGGAACCAGGTTGATTGGCGAAGTGGGTTTTTATAAAGAAAGCACAAGAGAGTTCAAGTCTTTGATTGCAATGTGGTAGTGATGAAGTGAAAGCTTTGTTTATCTTGAAAACAAGAAAACTATCGCAACTCTCAACTCTAGTGCTTACTAAGTTTAAGCATAAATTCAAGATTTGGCAACAACCTGGGAAAGCAAAATCACTTCAACTGATGTAAATACTTAAGATCTAACTGGCAAGTGAGTTTCTATCCCAGCGGTGGAAGGGGCTTGTTTCCTTCCTCTGCATCAGGGGTTCGAATCTCATCATGCACGCCTGTCATTCTCGCGATGTCTTACCTGTTTACTGGGCTTGCAGGATGTTCAGTGAACCGTGTGAATTAATCGTGGTGCGCGTAAGCTGATCCAGATATCACACGAAAATAAAAAAAAATCACTTCAACTGTACACGCAAAAGCAAAGCGAAAATGGGAGAGAGAAACTTTGATTCCAAGAGAAGTTTTGTTAGTACTTAACAGTTAACACTGTAACTACATCATACTAAAATACTTCATACTAAAAGTGATTATTTTTTATTCTACTTAATTTTTATAAAAAAAATAATTAAAAACGTTTTTTGAAAAAATCACAATCAATTTAAATAACTGACCAGTATCAATTCAGTTAAATTATTTTAAAAAATATAGTTTCAATAGTTATATTTTTTAAATTTAGTTTTATTTTTTTCCAGTTTAACTTGTTTTTTAATTTGATTTTTGTTTTATTTGGGTTTGATTTAATTTTTTTATAATTTTATTTTTTTAATTTAATCAATTTTTTAATTTTTTATCACCTCTACTTCAGAACATATCTTAAGGGGAAGAGCCAAATAGCTTTTATCTCTCTTTCTTTTTAAGTTTAAAAAAACAGATATATTGGAAAGTCATAATAGTTTTTTTAAATTATTTTTCTATATTAGTTAAAAATTATAAAACAAAATATTTTATATGTTTGTATACAAAAAAAATAAGTGGAGCTATATTAATTAATTATGATTAGTAAATAATTTTATTAATATCAAATATGTTAAAATATAATTAATTTTTCTTAAAGATTTTTTTCTATTGAAATTTATACAAATAAAAACAATACTCATATTATTTAAAAAATAATATTGTTAATTTGACTTTCCTAAATAGTGTCTCTAGTTGTAAATACTTTTAGTTTCTTAGGGAGTGTGATTTTGATTATCTTTTAAAATATTTTTACATGAAAATATATTAAAATAATATTTTTTATTTTAAAAAAATTATTTTTAATATGAATACATCAAAATAATCTAAAAATATTAAAAAAATATTAAAGTAAAAAAAATAAAATGCAATACTAGGCTGTAAAGAAAGCTGCTTAATTAAAGTTTTGAGTTTGTTTTTTGCATTTTAGATATTATGTGCGCATGTTAAAATCTTCAGATCGTTGGGTTACCATTCAGATAAAATTTGAGTTTTATTAATTTCTTATTGATTTAATTTTATAAAAATTGTTAGTGGAAGTTTTGATGTATCAGTGCGCAAATGATTGCATTAGCAAGGTGATTTGTGGAATGAGCATGATTTTCTCGTGAGATATTGGAAGCTTACTTTGTAGGTTTCGTTAATGTGTTGTGATGTTGTCACGTGGAGCTTTTTACTACTACTGATCAACGGCTCGGATGAGATGGAAACTGGATATTTTAATGTGTCCCGTTAATGAATGGTGAGATATTTACGGTCATGATAAACCGAATAACTGATTTCTGAAGATAAAAACTAAAAAGATTAATTGCATTTTTTATGCTTTGATTATACGAGATTAGATTTCGAATTAAAACATGAAAGAAGTATATGGCTCACCTCATATTTATAATAATTTTATTTTTATTTTAAAAAATTATTTTTTTTTCATGTCATGATAAAAAACCTAGAAACCTGTAATAGAAAGAAAAATCAGTTATCATTATACATGTAGCAGAGATTATCTAATTTTATATTGATAGATTTCATGCTTGACGAGAGGGGTTTAATGATGATGACTTTTTTTGGAAGCCCTCGTGCACTTGGCAACTTGGATCCACACACGCTAGTCTGGCGTGCTTTTTTATTTTTATTTTTACTCTGAGTATTGGGTTTTTGATGAATTTTTAATATTTTTTTTTATTTTATTATTGAAAGTTGGTTTAATTTTAAATTAGATTTTATTTTTTTATTGTATAATTAAAAAATATTACTTAATTCATTGAAATCCACTGCACACATCATAAATTTAATGAATAAACCTGATTTGATTAAAATTAATTTAATATATCATTTTCTCAATATATACAATACAGATATATTATAATTTAATTTTTTTAAAAATCATCTATCTTTTTAATATTTATGCAAGTTGTTTTTAAACTCGCATATCCAATATTTGTTTTTTATTTTATGATTTTTTTTAACCTATTATATTGACTAAATCACATCAAAACAACAGTTTTGTGATTTAATTGAAAAACCAAACTTGATAAGGACTTGAGTAATTAAAATTTAACTAGTTAAACTAGATTTGATAATAATATCAAATAATTTTTTATATCTTGAATATTTTATTTGTATTTATAAAAAAATTAATCCCGCCTATTACATAAAACGAGAAATAAATTAGTTATTTATAGAATGTTGATGTTAGTTATAAAAATACAAATGTTTATAACTAGCTACAAATTAAAATTTAACTGAAAACTACTAGCTTGTTTAGATATTTAGTAGAACATAATAAAATTATTAAATTATTTTAAAAAATAAAAGGTAAATAAACTAACATTCAAAGATATTTTTGGATTTTCATCGTGATTTTTTAGTTATAATTAAATTAATTAAAAAATAAATTTATATTTTAATAAATATAAAATATTACTTTTTTAGAAAAAGATGATTGATACATGCAATGCATGCATTAACAAGTTAAAAACTCTTGTGCTCTTTTAACATTATATGAAGTATTTTTTATTAATCAAATATAATATTTCAGAATAATAATATTATAAGTGTATGTACATATTTTTTTTTAGTAATTAGACATGTAGTGGCAATGTAATGATTGAGCTTCAATAATTTTTTCTACTCCCTTTTTTCTCTTTCCTCGTGTGAGATCTCATGTTTGCCTTCAAGAATTTAAACATGTTTTGTTAGTTTGTATTTATATAAATTTTTATTTTTATTTTTTTATTGCTATTATTTTAGTAGTTTTTGAAGTTGTTTTTTTTTTAAAAAAAAGTTTTGTTTTCATTTAATTTGAGTATCTAATTTGGTCCTTGTTATTTTAATTATTATTTTCTTGATTTTTTTTTATTTTATCACATATATTTCATTTAGTTTTATATTAAATTTGATTTTTATTTTTTATCACTATTTATTTTTAGATCATTGTGAATATTATTTTATAAATTTTTAATTTTTTAAAATTTTAATTTCTAGCATTAAAAAATTACCCTTTATTTTTATGATTTTACTTTATAGTTTTTTTTAGCAATATCCTGAAAAAATGATATGAATTTTGAAAAAAAAAACGGTGCTCTCTTACTTTAGGCCCTGGGAAAAAAGAGAAATGTGAAGAACACAAACTCAATTAGGCCACTGTGGGCTCTTTTAAGTGTTAAATAATCCAGTGTTCGCGCCAGTAATCATGTGCCGCATTCTCAGTTCAATTTAAGAATGTTTGGTGTTTGTTGAGGTGGATATTTAAAAAAAATAAAAATTTAAGTAATATTTTTTATGTTTAAAATTTATTTTTAATATCAGTTTATTAAAACACCTTAAAAAATAATAAAAAAATATTTTTTTAAAAAAAAAAACCGGCATGCCAAGTTGCCAAGCAGTTTAGAATCACCCATAAGCTTCTCCAATATGATACGATGACAATATCAACCTCATATCTTCTCATGAAACTGTTACGATTTTAGTGGTGCTAAATAACAGGTGGTTGGTACAGACGCGAAATGTTATTTCAGCTCGTATCCACCGTTGGGCCTGCTAAATTACAAGGCAGTCCATAACCATTATAATTTCATATATTTATATATGCCTATTAAAGGACTTGAATCTATAATTTTTAATTATTGAATATTTTTTAATTACATGATAATCTAAGATATCTATATTCCTTAATCACATGAAACTACCTTATAAATACCTTATTAAATGTGATAATTTCCTTTTCTTTTCATTTAGGTTACATTTTGTTTATATAAATTATTAGAGGTAACATTTGACAATAATTCTTATCTAGATTTTTTAAAGATTACAAATACTAATGCCACGCCCATTGTTATATCATAGTGAATTCTTTTTTAATTAAGGTTTTTTATATTTATATTGTTCTTTGTAAGAGGTGGGTTTTGCATGAATTCTTTTTTATTTACAAATAAAAATTTATCTTGAAAAATAAAAGTTATATGCAATCATCATTTTCATTTTCATACTTATAAAAAAACATAAATAAATAATATAAAATCACAACGAAGTTTATTAATCATTAAAAAAATTTATAAATTCAATTAAGAACTCAGTATGATAATCACTCAATCACATAAAAAGATAGCAAGAATATCAATTTTTTATTAAAAATAATTTTTTTCACAAAAAAATTATATATAAAAAATATATATACTAAAAAGAATCATAACGTGATATGATATTCTTATTGAATATAAATAAATCTAATAAATAACAATGAATTAGTGAATTCAAATTTAAATAAAATTTATAATATTTCTAGAAGATCTAATAATATATAAAATAATTGCTCAAACTAATTTAAATAAAACTAATATTATTTTTATAATTTGCTAGCATAATCAAAACCCAGCTTTAAATACATGGTATGGTTTTCTCTTATATTAATGAATTAAAAGGATTACAATGAAAATACATAAATGCTGATTTTCTAATGAGACTAGGATTACATGAAAACTCATTCTGTAGATCTAGTTATAATAAAAACAGTAATGAAAAGTTAAAATTTACAAATATAAATTTTATTTTCTAATCTCTAATTTTTTGTTTTCTCTTTCAATTGTCTATTTTATGCCTCTCATTTCCCACATCTCTGACCTTCTCTTCTCTTTTATGCATCCATTAGTTTTGTTTTGAACATCCTCACTCTCCCCGTAGTTTCTTCCTCTCTGATTCGCCCTTCTTTTCTTCTCCACCTACCCTCTGTTTTGTGCTCATTTTCTCTCCTACGTTAAAGAAAGAAAGAGATGGATATAGAGGGGTGAAGAACATGTGCCCATTAAGAACCCCAAAACGCCCTCCTTAGACCACCCAGCCATCGTAAGACCCAAAGTCCATAATCATAACCACACCACTAAAATCCACAGTAAAAACACTCCAAGTTCATAATGCAAAACTGAGCTCTTGTAGTTTTGTTTTTGTAATGCCGTGTAATTGTAGACAACACCCACTTAATACCAAACATTATCTTAACATGTATTAAATTGAAAATCCCAATAAAAATTTGAAACAAAAATCATGTCTGCTAAAAAATGGACAAAGCTGCAATGCATGAAAAAAACCCGCTATTTATTTGAAAAAAAAATTGAAAATAAATTGATCTATCCAAAATATATAAACACACACATATATATATCTATATTCAACCTTTAAAATTAGATGGGTAACAATCACCACTTCCTTTTTCCGACTTGGCATCAAGCAAGGAAGGACAAGCACCCACAATAGTTCACATACATGTGTACCAAGGGTCTTAGTTTAGCGATGAAAGGGGCTTGTCTCCTTCCACTACACCTGGGTTCGAGCTTTAGCGTACATGCCTGTCACTCCCGCGGTGCCTTACATGCCTACTGAGTTTGCAGGGTATTTAGTGGGCTGTGAAAATTAATTATGGTGCGCGCAAATTGGCCCAGACACCTCACATAAATAAAAAAAAAGGGTTCACGTACATGAAAGAGAAGTCTTCCTAAAATCATGTTACTCTATAAACAGAACTGCCTTCATGGTCCTGCACAACAACAACAATTAGCAAAGTGCACACCATTGAAAGGGCAATTGTTATTAAATAACACATTATAATATATTTTAATTTAATATACAAATATTTTCTGGCTGACCTTTCTGTTTTGGCACGAGCATGAGCCTTTCCCTTCCTCTCTCTCTCTCTATTTTTTTTTTTCCCTGCGTGTATTTGACCGGTGACAGAAGGCAGGGGGGTTGCTGCCTGGTGTCTCTGTTTGGTGGTGTAAATTGTGTTTTAAACATCTTATTTTTTTATTAAAAATATTTTTTATATATATTTTCAGATTATTTTAGTATAATTGCATTAAAAATAATTTTTTAAAAATAAAAAAAATATTTTAATGTATTTCTAAAAAAAACACTTTAAACCATTATCTTAAAGTTGCCCTAAAGATAAAAGAATCAGCTTTTTATTAAAATTTATTTATTTTTATTTTAATTAATTTTTAAGTATTTTTATATTATTTTAATATGATAATAACTAAAATAAATTAAAAAAATTATTTTAATATTTTCCAAACAAAACAATTTTTTAAAAAAATTACAACTGTACTGGTAAACACTCTCCGAAGGTCCTCACTGACGGTGCTTCCAAACAAGAAACATAATAATAAAATCTCGAGAATTTTTAAAGGGATGAGGAGGCAAGGCAAAGGAGCCTTATGATTTTCAATTATGACTATGATCGGACGAGCTCAGCCCCATTTGAACTTGAGCAGGTGTCAGGAACAAATGCTCAGTGGGACCCCTCGGGGTCTGTACCCACCAATGATATTTTGACACATATCTACATGGCCCAACTCCCCATGCCCACGACTTCAGAGTTCAGGCTTCTTACGGGTCATGTGTGGGTGGGTTGTGCCCAGTCGAGATGGGTTGGTGTTGGTTTCTTGGAAAGGCTGCATCCATGGAGTCAAATGCTGAGACTGAGGGGGGATCCCTTGCTATGATGAAGAAGTCATGAACGCTGCCCATGTGCTTTTCCTTGATAAGAACCCCCTCATGTCTTTTTTTATTAAAGCAACTACTTGTATTAAAAAAGAAGAAGAAAAAAAGTAGGAAAGAAAGATGACGAGAGATCTGTTCTTTTATGTTAGGGTTGGTCCCATTATGTTTTCGCATCGTACTAGTTTCTTCCCGCCTCCACTATTTCCCCCCCTTGCTTTGACAACACACGCACGAGCACATATAAATAGACTTGACAAAGCTCGAAAATACTTCGCGTATATGAACATTAAGGCTGTATTTAGATGAATTTGTTTTTTTTTAATTAGTTTTTTTTCTTCTATGTTTTGGTATTGTTTCGATGTTTTATGTTAAAAATATAAAAAAATTAATTTAATATGTTTTAAATAAATTCCTTTTTTTAAAATTCCTATTATATATATATATTTTTTTTTTACTGTGAATAAATTAACCCAGAATCGAATATTAAAATTCACGACACTGTACCAGAGGTGGAACCTGACATGTCATATCAGTGAAGTTGTATCTACGGGCTATAGAGCGCGTGGGAAATCCTGTATTTAGTTTTTATTAAGTATGTTTATAGCTTACTTTACAGTGGGATTCGGTAAGCTGTCCCGCTCGTGACAATCAAAGTGGATTGAAAAACAAGATTTTTCAAAGTTTGGTATGGTTTATATCTATAATATGTCACTACAATCGGATTTTATAAAAGAAACAATGTAATAATATTAAATCTCCATGGCCGCCCCTGGTGTAAAAGGCAATGATTTCCCTTGATGGGTTTGCTGCTTATGCTACCCATACCAAACTTTCCCTAAAAGAAATTTAAACCTAATACTGGCTCCTGAAAACTTCACCACCAAGTCGTTTGACATCAACATCACCCCCAGCAATCCCAAAAAAGAAAATCACCCCCTCCGATCAATGTGACTATGGTGCTGATTAGGGATACACTGTAACTTTGTGTTTTATAATTTTTTTATTTAAAGTTGTTTTTATAGGCTAATATAAAAAATAATCTTTTAAAAAATTGATGCATTATTTTAAAAAATAACTGTTACTGTACTATTAAATACCCTCCCTCAGTATTTATTAACACAATAAATACTTTAAAACATAACTATTATTGCATAAAGTTGGTGTTTGTCAACGTAACAATGATGTAATTGGGTACCGTGTTGATTTTTCTTTGAAAAAAATTGAATCTGCAACCTGTCTAAAAAGGGTGTATTGGAGCTAGCGGAACTGGAGTCTCATTAAATTAATACTCTCATTTCTAATAACACGCGATAAGTCAAAAATTCAGTAGGCTTGACCTAATTATATTTGCCAATTTCAGGAGCTGTGCACTCTGCAGCAGAAATGAGGACAAACCTCCAATATTGTGGCATTTTAGGATCAACTACATGAAAATAACGAACAAGACCCCTTTTCACTACTGGACCTTGTAATTTGAAGTCACCCTGTTCTCTTGGAGAGGAGAGCTGCCGGATTCTATGTGCTTCCGTCCATTATATGGCAGCAGCTTATTATATATATATGTAAGATTCTAATATAATAGGAGGAGGAAATCAATGCTTGAACTGTTGCGAAAATACACCAATTTGTGGCAAGCTTTGGTATGGGCAGACCAGTCTGCCAGGAGTGTGTTAGCTGGGCCAGGCTTTTGCTACTAAATCACCAACAAAATCACAGCCTTGAATTCTAATGCAGACACGCTATGAGTTCCCTTACTTTTCGGATCAAAAAACCTCATTACTCATCAGTGTTCATAACAGTGTGGTCCGTGGAATGGGTGCGTTTCAGCATATTTCAGCCTTTTGTGTGACTGCTTTGATCTCCTGCATGTGAAGTTCATATTAAAACAACAATATACAGCTTGTCTGCGCAGAAGATTTTCTGTTCCTTTGCAATAAATTGGCTTCAACTATATACCTATAAAGCACAAAGCAATCGCTATCTTCACATCCGAGAGCTATATGTCAGCGTATGCGGTGACAAAGCTCATGAATTCGTTGGCAGTGAAATGATCAGCCACCGACGTTGCCAGTACTGGTCCCAAACCTTACAGCTGTCGGCTAATTTAATGCTCTTGGCGACAATCTAAAAGAGGGTCCAAGAGGGAAAAAAAGCCTAAACAGCAAGTGGTGTGAATTCATCTTGATTTATAGACCTCCAGCCCATGTTGTCAACCTTATAGGTTCCGTAGACCCAAGATCACCCCGTCCTGTATTCAAGAGGCCTTTAGCGAGTTTTGTTATTTCTTGTAATGATGAACAAAATCAACACCAGGTTTGAAAGGAGGCGGCATGGTGCCTGGACATGTAGTAGGAGGACTCTTTACAAATGATTCCATCATGAATTTCCTCTCCAACCCATGCTCAGCAGAGCAGGCCACAATTTCTGAGCACATCCCAGCAGCTCCGTCGGGCACTTGTGGCTTAAATTTCAGAAGCTTAGCATGCTCGTTCGGGAGAAGAAACATGTGTTCATATGCGGAGTCCATTTTTAGCTCTTCTTGAATGAAATCACTTGCTATTTTTCCAGTTTCTTGTGCCTGTCAAATCCAACATGTACCATTATAGTCCAATGCAAAACTATAATTATAGTTGTGGCAGTTTGTGAAGGAAATTGATATGTATATGATGAAATGAGTGGTCAACTTAAATAGAGACCGATGATAATTATTTGCTGCCCAAATTTAACATGTCGACATTCAATGATACAACTCAATTTATGCTTTTAGCATAAACATATTAATCAATTTTAAATTTATTTGATATCATAATCATTTTAAATTTTTCATGCTATTATTTAAATTCAAACCTTTACAGATTTTATTTTCTAGATAATTAATAAAAATTTATTAAGTTGCTTCATGTAAACCTCTTCATTAGAATTATTATTTTAAAAAAATATTCTTATATTTATTTGAATAATTAAAATTTGCTGATAATTAAGATAATTATTAATGTTTGAATAAAAATTATTATTAACAAAAATAAATATATTTTAGAATAATCTACATCCTTTTATTGTTTGAATATTTAACACCAAGTCTTAATTTGTATTTGTTAATATTTCATTCAGTTTCTATATTTCTTTTGAAGATCTATTTATATATTAGATGATTCTATTTGATGATTTGAGTAATTTGAAAAATTTTGGGTAAATAAAAATCTACATTTTTTTATTTTAAAAGAAAAAATTAATCTTTTGTAAACTAAATCTTTATTCATATTGATCATCAAAATTTCACTACTATATATATATATATATATATATAAATCATGCCATTACATTTCAAATGGTTGGTTTGACGTCAATTTACAATCCTACACCCAATAATAAATGGCTATCATCAATTCCTCACTATTCACTAACCCGACATGAAGTTCAAATCACACTGCGCTAAGCCGAGCTAATCTTCCCCCATATCTTCATCAAGCAGGCTCAAACAGTTAATTCACCTGAGAAGTTTATTGGTTGACCATTCCTATTAACTGGTCTAAATTCTTGTAAGAACCTTCGTCGTCTATACAATATTCCTAGTATAGAACTAACTTACCATTTTTATACTAAGCATACAAATCAACAAAAAAGACTGGATTTATAGGAAGAAGAATTTAGGAACTATACCATCCCTAGAAAAACCAATCAGGGAACCCCGTATCCTTGATCCACTTGTCTGGAACAACAGTAGTGGGCCTGTCTTGTTTGGTCCTCGGTAATCACCTGATCGGATGACTGGCCGATCATTATCACGGCCGAAAATCAGCTCCAAGTCAGGTCATGTACCTGGATACCACCGCAGAAGTTGCAAAATGCCCCTATAGTGAAGTTCGAATAGACTTTTCGTAATTTTCGTGGTGTAACCAATCATATGATATATTTACTAATAAAAACTTAGAAATGATGACATTTTAAATTAATTAGGATTAAATCGTTTAACTTATAATTTGAAACATAGTTCTATTAGGGTTTAATAACCTTGTTTATGAAATTCATATTTTATTTAATTAAATGATTATAAAAATAAACATTTGCAGAAAAGAAAAAAATTATTGAGAAAAATATATTTTTTCCATCAAAATTCTCTTTACTAGTTTATTTTTGTTTTGTTTTGACAACAATAGTTGTTTATGTTTAATAGCAACAATTAATTGAATAAAAATCAATGAAAATAAAATTTTTTTTGGGAGAAACTATATTGTTTTAGAATTAAAGGGAAAGGTGCATAATTTTGAATAAGAAACTAAATTTTATAACCCACACTTTTTTTATATTTTTTATGAAAACATTTTTTTAGTATTATTTTTTAAGCAAAAGCCTATTATGACAGTGAAAACAAGTTTTAATAACAAAAATAAAAAACCATGAATCAATCATCTCTATGTAGCTATACGAAAAAAATCAAAACAGTAAATATAAAAAATTTACAAGAAGAAACGTTGAGAAAAAATATTTCATCCTCGTTAGTGAGCAAATAATTAAAAAAGAATTGCAAGTCCATAAAGCAATTGATAATATTATCAGGAAAAAAAAATCATAATCTCCTTAGAAACAAGAAAAGTTATAATCTTCTTACAAACAATGACATGATATTTTTATTTGCAACATGTATATTTTTTAATAAAAAAAGAAAATTAAATAAAGGTTTGTTAAAAAATATATACACCCTGGTTATATGAGTTTTAAGTGATGATGTTCTTAAATGAATTTTGGTTTTTGTCTGAGTTATGTGTTTACTTGATGATATACCTTGATTACATGATTTTGTGGAGAGCAAAATAATAATAGAAAATAATTGTTTTCCCTTACCAAGTAACCTACAAAATTAAATTGGTAGTTATTGTAACTTATTATCCTATTGGTGAGAAAAGTTGTGCTCGCGGATGATTGGTGAAAAAAATTGATATCTAGAGACAAAGTTGGCGAAAGATAGCTAATGGTAAGAAAAAGAAGATATTATACTTGACAATTCCCAAGTAAACATAGAAACGAGGAAGGTCGTACTGACCTTTTTAAAGACCATAATTCTGCATTGTGGTATGTTCATAGAGCTTTCTGGAGATCTATAGGATGCTTAGGACGATACCTAGTTTGTTTGTTAAAGGTCTAAAGGACAGGGCTGTCCTACGCCGTTGCTCGGTCTTGTCCCAAACGGAAGACCATTCCGGCGAGGCTCAGATGCCGGGTTAAGGAATTCCTTGCATTTGGGCCCTTACCAAACGGGAAGCCTAAGAGAATTCCATGCCGCTTGGGCATGAAACGACAGCAAGCTATCCTTTTTCTCAAATGAAGATGGGAAATTGAATAAAACAGGAATGTATTTTTGGTGGCTAATCATCAAAGATATTTAAGAAATAATCTTTGGAACGTGTAACTGTTAGAAAGTTCTTTGTTTTTTTTTTTTTTTAGAATGGTCATGTTTAGACGATTCTAAAATGGCTGTCCGTAGAAAAAAGGGGAGGAAGAAGATGCATATAAAAAGGTCTTTAAGTGTAGGGCACAAATCTATTAAACTATGTAATGAGCTAAAGACGAAAGTTAAGGTCACCATGTCTACAAAAATTGGGCTAAAAGCATAAAGGCAACCTGGACCAAAAAGCTGGAATGATGAGGTTATAATGAAAATGGTTCCCAGGAGATAGTTGCTTTTAAGCTCTCAGTGAAAATATGTCGAGTTCTCAGTCTTTTTGCAATCCCAATAAAACAACCACGAGATGAAGTAGTTGAATAGGATGTGAATTAAAGATGCACTAATTCAGCATGAGTTCTTAACATATTGAAGTTGACTGAGATACAACCACGTTTTTAATATGTATAAATTTTAAAATATAAAACATATTATTATAATATATTTACAAGTAAAAATCAATTTAAAGATAACATCTATTATATTTCTAAACAAGCTTTAAATATAGAAGAAGAAAAACATGGCATGATGTTTAGAGTTTGATGAAGATTGCAGTAGTAAAATAATAATACAAATTTATTATATTCAAGAAATAACTAGAAATCACTTCACGAGTCCACTTTAAAGATAAAAATAAATACAAATATGGAAGAGAAAAATCCCAAGTGAAGATATATATATATAAGGGTCATGATAATATTTTTTTTTGTGTTTATCTTTTTTATTTCAAGATAAATATAGAAAATAACTAATAAATAGCACTAATTATTATTTTAGCACCACCTTGTAATTTTCCTAAAATTATGCAGTCGTGCATATATATATGTATATCATGATGCTGATAAATGCAATGAATGGATGAGTATGGGCGTGATAAAGAATTTTTTTTTCTTCATAAAAAAGGTGTATAGAGTAGATGAAAACACAGGTTCAATTCACTTAACACCATGTCTACATATTCTTATTCAAGCATAGATCATACTTTATGTTGAACAATAATCATAATTAATTCAACCAGCTCTGTCTGTACGTGATCATGTATTGGATTAAGTTGAAGCAATTGGATTAAGCTAAAATAGTGCATGGATGCCAATGTCATGTTCTATATTTCCATTTGTTTTCTTGGTTTTCTTTTTATATTAAGCATATGTGTCATTATGATGGCAAACAATGTACTATTTTTATCAAACATTATCTTTATGGCTAGGCTCACAGCAAAGGCTCGACAAGTCACCATGAGAGCCCAACAAAAGATAGCTAAAGAAGAAATAAAAGCTTACAGCCTCCCAATTTAAGGGCTGTGCATGTACCCCTTCCACAATTTTAAATGATTCTTGATGAATTTTTAAAAAAATATGCGCAACTTTATAAACTATGCTCTTTTTACATTTAAATTTTAATTTGTGCTATTCTTCAGGAAAAAATCTGGCTACTATGGTAATAATAATAATAATAATAATAAAAACTCTTCTTGAAATCTCTGACATTTAAGAACTTCTAACAGCGGGAGTGGAAAAAAATTAGGCTAGTTGCAACTTCCAGCATTGTATTATTTTTAAAATTCTTTTTTTACAGTGCTAGTTTTTTTACTGTACTATTAAAAAAAACTCAATTGATTTAATTTTAGATATTCATAACCTAACACCTATACACATTAAAATAACTCTTGATTAAGTTTTATAAATAAAATAAATAAATTTGATGGATCATAAAGCTTGTCTCAGCCTGTAATCATTACAACATTGAAAATCATTCATTAAAATCTACAAAAAAATAAGCCTTTAAAATTCTTTTTTTTATTTATTTATATGGATTTACGGTCAGTTTACATGCATTACAACTAATTTTATAATCCATTAAATATCTTGCAAACCTAATAAACATATAAGACATCGTAAAAGTAAAAAGCGTATACAATAAGACTGAATTCAAGTGTAGAAAAAAAGAACAAGTTTCTTCCATCACTGGATTAACACTGTAATTGCATACCATCTCGAGGAGCATGGGTCTCCATATGAATTTGGTAAAATTTCCATCCCTACCTTTTCCCTTGTGAAGCTCATAAATTTTACATTTCTCAACTCTCTCCTTCTGTGAAGTTGCCTGTCGGTTCAAGGCCGTAGCCATTCTTGAATGGGCATCATAACTAATGTTGGGGAAAGAGGACCATTATATATTATTGGTTTTTAAGAAAATTAACAATGTGATACATCCTTTCACGGCAACCAATGCCGCCTAGAAAATTAAAAGAAGAAGGAAAATCTTTGCAAGTGCTTAAAAAATAATAATTTTATTGCTCCCCCCAAATTAAACCAAAGAAATAAAATTATAATTGACATTTGACTGCAAATGGCTAGCTGCACATATAACTTTTATTTTATTTTATTATAATATATAGTTTGTAAGCCGAGCTTATAACTTCTACATGTATCCATGCGTAATTTACTTCGTCTTCCTTCTAATAAATTTATTAAATGCTTTCCGAAAGAAATAAGATATTCATTACGTAATCACATGAATAACTTTCAATTTAATAAGAACTGATAGGACATACCCATCTAATAAATTTTGTATCCACACGTGTGCAAGTCTGTTCAAATGTACGTGTTGATATACCAGCCTGCTTCTCTATAGTTTTCTCTTGTTAATTTCAAAGGAAAAGGGCTCCTTCGCATTATTGTAAGATGAAGTAGCAAGTGAAGGCTAGCTCCTTGTTTTCGAGGAGAATTAGTTCAAAATTATTAGAGTTTTTTAGTTTATATATATATATATTTATATGGTTACAATAGTTTTTTAACAAATAAGAAAGGAATGAATAAAAATTAAAGATATTGAATATTTAACAATAATTACAATGTTTGTTTGTTTTGTATCTTTGAGATTTTTAATATATAGTAAATTTATTATCTTTTGCTCTTTGCAAATGCAGCTCAATTTCTGCTAGCAAGGATTGTGCTGTTCAAGAAGATAAGGATGAAGATGGTGCTGCTCATCAATTTAATTATGTAATTAACAAAATCGAGACAATGACAATATCTTTAGTGTTGATTGCATCATGTCAATATTTTTGTACTTTAATTTTTGTCTGCAAATTAATACAATATCAAGATTGAACTAAGAGTTTGAGTGGACCTTTTCTTCAGTGCCGGAGCTAATAAAGTCGATCATGACTCTAACCCCTTCTCTTGTGTTGCCTTTTTGGGTCCATGATTATTATTTTATTTTGAAAACAGTAAAGGGATAGGATTAGACGTCTAGTAGGAGCTAGGGAAATCACCAGCATGCGATGACAAGTTTTTGTTTTTGTTTTTCTGTGCAAATAAAGATCTGCAACCTGATTACACACGGCACATTCATGTTAGTGTAGAATATTCAAGTAAGCTACCATCACCTTTGTCTGCATACAAGCTGAGGGGTTTTTCAATACTTCTCCATGAATTTCTTCTTTTTCTTCTTTTCTTTCTTTAGTATTATCTCGTGAAACCCAGCAGGAAGCATGCAGATTTTTATAAAAACATTTTCTTTTTTATTTGGTTCCAATAAGATTTATAAAGATAATACTTGCCTAGTCAGCCCTAATAATTAAGATTTGGTCCTCCACGCCCGAGAATCAAACTCTCATCCAATCATATATTCGGTCTGTAAGTTGTTTCATCGTAAATTATAAAGGTAATATAGGTACTGAACGAAATCCACAATAAAATGTTGCAATGCTTCGCTTGGTTCATTAATTTAACCTTCACCCTTTTTGACTGCTTGCTCAACTTAACTTATACAGATAATTAGTAAGGTCCACCTCGCAGGCTGCTGCTATGGCCTATGGAGATTGTTTTTAGCTGATGTTCTTGTATAGTTCTGGTTTTCTTATTTCTAATGTGGAAAATAAAACCCTACGGGAATATTGATGTATTTCTGATGAGTGACAAAATTTTCTTTTTAAGGGAATATTGAACATAAATCTTATGTTATGCATATTGACCAATTACCCTCCTTCTGTTATTTGATTTTTGCAATTGTCTATGTGCCATTTTCTACATGCTACTTAGTTTAATTTAAGTATTGTTTTTGGTTAATATATATATATATATATATATATAT